>JARHVA010000135.1:4000000-4040000 GCA_037957365.1 Torreya grandis
TTCCACCTTCATTTGAGTCATTTGTTGAGTCCTTGCACATGATTGCTGAGACATAGACTTTAGACTTTAAAAAGTTGTCCACATTGTTATTGTAGAAGGAGAGACAACAGGAGTAGGCAGTGTTGTCTACATCTACTTCTATAGACAGTGCATTCTTCATCAAGAGAAAGGGTAAACAGTTTGGTAAAACTATTAACTCTTTGATAAAAATTGCACAAGTAAATGGTTCTAATAAGATATATAAGTGGAAATGTTTTTATTGTAAGCAATCTGGTCATCTTAAGAAAGATTACAAGAAAAGATAACAGGGTATGGTTAACCCCAAAAAGAAAGCTCATCATGCAAATATAGTTGAAGGTGAAGGTGAGGAAACATCTATTGATTTTGCTTTTATGGATTCTAGTGATAATTCTATGGTGGATCAACCTTGGTACTTTGATTCAAGGGCATCTTGCCATTATACACGCCATAAGGAATGGTATGTGGATTTTGTTAAAAATAACAGTAGTAATGAATATGTATCTTTGGGAGATGGTAATGCTCATTTTGTGAAGGGATATGGAAATGTTTATATCAATTTTAATGGTGTAGTTCAGTATTCATTTAAGAATGTTAGGTATGTACTTGATATGAATAAAAATCTACTTTCAATTAGTGAGATCACTTCAAAATCTGATTTTTGTAAAATATCAAAAAGAATAATGTTTAGTCACTACCAGAGATAACAAGATTATTGTTGTTGGGATTGGTAAGAAAGGCTTGTGTAAACTTACAGATTCACAAAGAAAAAGGAAAAGTGCACTTGCAGTGGTTGATAACACAAGTTCACTATGGCATAAAAGGTATGGGCATTTAAATTTCTAGTATTTTAATACATTAAGCAATACTAAGATGGTTAAGGGGAGTCCTTTGTAATATACCTAGAGGAGTATAATAGGATATGGATTAATCCCACATACTTTAGCATATGGAGAGAGATAGATAATAGTATAAGTATAGGGGTATATGGTGTTATAGAGCATCGAAGAAGAATTGTAATAGAGCCTTGCTCTAAAAGAGGTAGCCCCCTCGAAGTGGCCCGTGATATTGTTTTAGAGTAATATATGAGTTGACTCAGAGATTTAGGCATTGTGAGAGTAGCAGTTATCTAATAGAGCACTTTCCCAAGATTTTTTTTTTCCATTGCGGTAAAATTTGAGATTAAAGAATTGAGATATTTGCTTTGAGAGATAGTGTGCAGTAATTTTATTGTGAGGTTTACACTAATCTGTAGTATTATGGGTTTTCAAGATTGTTATATGCCTACTTATTTCTGTCTGAATATCAAAACCAAAACACAACATTGTAGTCATATGTTATTATACAATCTCTCTTGTGCTTAAAATAGCCGAACCAGTGCATTATTTTTTATCTTGGCCTTACGGTTAAGCCATACTCCACTGCTACTCCAATCTACATTCAAAGATTATGTTTGTTCAATCGATGTCTGATTAATTAAGCATTTTATCGAAGTTCATTCCTAAACTAAGGAATGGATTCAAAGTGGTCTGTTTGAATCTGAGGATCAATCTTGGGGGATATTATAGACAGTTCTGACTAGATCTTGTATTTTACATAGCATAAGCATCTGGGAAGAATCAGCTATAAATGAGACTGTTTCTGCAGCTGTATTTTTTCAAAGGAATATCGTCTCTCTGCTTCAGCCTCATCTAGCCGTAATTTAATTCTCGATCTCATCATGCTACTACTTAGTGGATCCCGTTTGACTCTCTATTTGGCTGGGTGACTAGCGTATTAACTCAGCTTCTCGACCATATCTCTCCATGGGTGACGCCATCCTTACAATAACACTCCTCGACAAAACATCAGGATTCTTACGTGCAGGGTGTTTTTCCCCAAATAGATCAAGTCATTTATTGTTATTTGTCTTTGGTCTGGATGCTCACATCGAAAGAAGTTCAATCTTCGATCTCCATCTTTGCAGGTCTACTGCAAACTCCTTGATCCAGTAGTCTTCAGTTTTCATTATTTTTGGAAGTCTCATCACATAATGTCCAACATTGAGCTTTGAATTTGGCCATACACCCAAGCCAAACTCCCATCAGTCGGTGCCCAAGCTTCAACTTGGCATGATCTGCACCTCTACAGGCCGTGATTTTTGCTTTGTGGTTTGACTTTTGACTTTGCCTTGGTTTCACCTCCGTAGCTTCCTATGGCACCATCCTCATCTCATAAAGATTTTGTTCTCATTTACAATGATGGTTTTGAAATCAATCACCCTAGATTGACTACATTAGCCCTACCTCAGTCTGTTCCAAGCTCCTGCCCCACACTCCATCTGAGGCTTGGATGATCTACTCATCATCCAACACTCAACCTGTGTGCAGCTCTCCTCGACTCAACACTCCTTGAGCACGTCTCTGCCCAAACCAACACACTTTGACTAGATCTGTGAGCTCCTTAGTGCTTGGGTAAGCTTGAAACTACTTATCCTGTTAGCCGCGGGTTGGTTCAACCTAAAGTGGTAATTGTTATTTGAAACCACGTATCCTGCTAGCCATGGGTTTGTTCAACCTAAAGTGATAATTGTTATATTAGCGTTTGTGTGTTATCTCTTAACTCTTGTTTCATCATGGTCTCTTTGTATTAGTTTAGAAAGAGATATCTGTCATTATGTGTTAGTGCGTTTGGCTATAAAGCTATACCACCACCATACCACCTTAAAACAATCCCAAGCACATTTTTTGCATCAATCGTGGTATTTTTTGCATAGTTAGTAATATTTGGGCTATCATGATATTTATAGTCTATTTTGGTATTAACCTTACCTAACATATGTTATTCATTGTTTAGGTTTCTGATTAAAGTCTTTCAATGAAGATATTTTTTAGTAATTGTCTCGTCATATTAATAGTCATATGTGGTTTTAACACTTATGAGTGGTACTTCAAATATATGTTTAGGGTTAATCTTAAAATATAAGATATTTATCACATTGTTAGGTGTCAATTAGCCTTAGTGGTTAGTCATTCGTCAGTATTAGTTTTGTCATCATCAAGATCAGTATAATCAGTTTTAGTCATTTTTATTAAGTTTGTCTTGTTATGTTCTGGTCCATATCAATGTAAGGATGTATTTTCGATTGAAATTGATGTTCAATATTCTGGTTCTCATGGGGTTTTCCATTCTCTCAGGAAATCATCTCATCAGTGCATTGACTCAGCTTCGACAAACTGGCACAGTACAGGAATATGAAATTAAGTTCAAGACTTTAACCAAGGGCACCTCTACTGCATTCTTTATTCATTACTTCATCAATCAACTTAAAGATGCAATTTGAGGAAAGGTTCACATGTGGCACCCTCGGACAATGATGGAAGTGGTGGGCTTAACCAAGCTCACAGAAGACTGCATCAACTGGGAATGTCTCTAAACAATGCTCCTTCAAACCCTAAAAGCACTAGAGCAAGTACCAGAAGTGCTTGAGCACTCCTCTAATGAATCCATTCAAGCAACCACTATGATCGAGAAAACCCTAGATGAACTAAAGAAGATAATCATAGATCCCAAGCAAGGAATCAAGGCTCCACCTCCCTCAGGTAACAATGCTAAGGGGGATGGCATATCACCTCAGTGGTTCACAAGGACAACTATTTTGTGCACCCCTATTCTAGATTTGAGGTAATCATCATCAAGATTCAACTTTCATTACTCGACTCTCACTGCCAGACTCTAATTGTTGTTAGTCCACTCATTCATTTTTATGCACATCCACCTCCTATTTCAGTGCTTCTATTCACCTTATTATTATAAATGCTCCTATCATATCATAGATAGAAGAAGTGGAAGTAGAAATGCATGCATGATAGAGCTTCCATCTAGTCTTCAACTTATTTTTGGTGTGGCTTTCATTCGTCCTCTTCCTATTTCTTATCATGTTTCGAGGGTGAAACATATTTAAAGGGGGTGGAATGTAATGTACCTAGAGGGGTATATAGGATAGAGAATAATCCCACATGCTTTAGCATATGGAGAGAGAAAGGTAAGAAATAGTATAAGTATAGGGGTATATGGTGTTATAGAGCATCGAAGAAGAATTATAATATAGCCTTGCTCTAAAGGAGGTAGCCCCCTCGAAGTGGCCCATGATATTGTTTCAGAGTAATATATGAGTTGATTCAGATATTTAGTAATTATGAGAGTAGCAGGGATCTAACGTCCTTTTATTCAGGATAGTCATCATGTATGTATTGGATGTCAGTTGGGCAAGCAAGTTAGACATTCATTTGATGTTAGTAAAGCTTCAAGAGCTAAGGGAGTATTGGATCTAGTACATGTAGACTTGCATGGTCCAATGCAGACACCTACCCCTTCTGGAGCCCATTATTTTTTATTATTGGTTGATGATTTCTTTAGAAAAAAGTGGGTATACTTTTTAGTAAATAAATTTGATTATTTTTCTAATTTCCTTACTTGGAAAGCTATAGTTGAAAAATGGCAGGATGATCAGTGAAATCTCTTAGAATGGATAATTTGGGTGAGTTCATCTCAAAATAGTTCAAGGATTTTTGTGCCACTATAGGCATACATAGATAATACACTACCCCTTATACTCCACAAAAAAATGGAGTTATGAAAAGGTAAATAGGATGGTGATGGACATGGCTTGCTATATGGTCCAAAGCATAACTATTTCATAAAATATTGGGTAAAAATAGTGAATACGGAGGTGTACATCCTCAACAGAAGTCCTACAAAAGCTTTGGAGAATATGACTCTAGAGGAGGCTTGGTCGGGTCAAACTCCAGATGTAAGTGCTTTTAAAAAATTTGGTTGTGTAGCTTTTGCAGTTATTCTTAGTCAAAAGAGAAGTAACTTAGATGTGAAAAGCAAAGCATACATGTTTGTTGGGTAAAGTGAGCAGTCAAAGGCCTACATATTACTTGATGTTTCTACTAACAAAGTTGTGGTAAATAGAGATGTCATAGTAAATGAATAGATGCCATACTTCACAACAATTGGTATAGTTTTAGATATTGTATCATTGCTTTCTTCTAATGATTCTATTATAAATTGTGATGTGAAAGTTGAGCAGGATTCTAGTTCATCAGTGGAATCACATTTTAGGGAGGGAATTATTACAGGTCATTTTGAGGTTCCAGTAAAACAACCAAAGAAGCCAAAGTGGTATTCTAAAACAATGGAAGAACTAAAGGAGGAAGACTTACGACAAGGTGTGGAAGGAAGAAGATTGAGACCAAGAAAGTAGTTTGGTAATAGAGGTGAGCATGACAATTTTGCTCTAACAATTGTTGTTTCACATGCATTTGAGCCTAATTCTTTTTCAGAGGCCAAAGGGAAACATGAGTTGGAATCAACCATGCAATTGGAATATGATTCCTTAATGAAAATCAAGACTTGGGAGCTCATAGAGCTACCATTAGAAAATAAATCCATTGGTTTTAAATGGATCTACAAGGTAAAATGTAAAGCAGATGGTTCCTTGGATAATCACAAAGCCAGACTTGTTGTAAAAGGTTATACATAAGAGGAAGGGGTTGATTATGAAGAGACTTTTTCTACTACTTCAAAGATGGTAACTTTTCATTTGATTATTGCTATTGCTACTCAGTTTGGATGGCAAGTGCACCAAATGGATGTCAAGATTGATTTTTTGAATGAAGATCTAGAGGAGGAAGTCTAGGTGGTTCAACCATAGAGTTTTCAGGTTCATGGTAAGGAACAACTTATTTGCAAGTTGATCAAGTCCTTGTATGGACTTAAGCAGGCTCTTTGAGCTTGATATATGAAAATAGATTCATATCTTAGGGAGTCTAGTTTCAAAAGGTGTAATTCTAAACCAACTCTCTATGTAAAGGTGTTTGGTGATGATATCTTGATTCTAATTATATATGTTGATGATATAGCCATCACAAGGAGTAGTGTCAGTCTCATTCAATAAATGAAGGTTGATATTTTTTATACTTTTGACATGACAGACTTAGGACTACTAAAATAGTGTTTAGGTTTTGAGTTTTAGCAAGGTAATTATGTTTTATTCATGTCATAGAATAAGTATGCCAAATCATTGCTAGAAAGGTTTAGAATGATGGATTGTAATCCAACTCACAACCCTATAGAAATTGGAGCTAAATTTTTAACTGACATTGCTTCACCTTTAGTCAATAAAATGGTGTATCGGTAGCCAGTGGGTAGTCTCATTTACCTCACTACCACTAGACTAGATATATGTTTTGCAGTGAGTTTTTTAATCTCATTTCATGTCTAAACCACATGTAGTACATTGGTTAGCTGTAAAATGGGTATTAAGATATGTCAAAGGTACTCTTGACTTTGGCATACTGTATAATAAGTCTGTAGATTTTGAGCTTTTAGGATATTCTGACTCTGATTGGGTAGGATTGATAGATTCAAGAAATATACAACATGTTATGTATTCACTCTGATGGTATAGAAAACTACAAACTACAGTGGCATTATATTCAATAGAAGTAAAGTATAAAGTTATGGTTAGTGCAGGTTGTGAAACTATGTAGATAAAGAAAATCTTGGAGGATCTTTAGTTTGAGTCATCAAAGCTTACTCCAATTTTTTGTGACAACTGGATTGTTCTGAAGATGGTGAAGAATCTAATATTCCATACCAATATAAAACACATTGAGGTTAACCATCATTACATCTAAAAGTTGGTTATGAATGAAGACATCAATCTCTTCTATTACCGCATTGTAGAGCAGCCAACTGATATAATGACCAAACCACTTGGTTCAGACAAGTTCATAAAATTCAGGGACAAACTTGGTCTTATTCCTGGTTTAGTCATTAAGGGAGGGTATTAACATATTATTGTATTACCTTAGACTATTTTCTAAGGTATATTCCCTATGATTGTAGTTATAGTGGTTTTAACCACATATGTAAGTAGGTTTCACAAGCCTAGCTATTTTATGCTATCCAATGCTTTTGGTTCCACCCACCTCCTTATTTATTTATTTAGGTGTTCCTTTTGTCCTATATAATAGGCTTTCCATTATATTATTGGGTGTATTGGTTAATTCATTTTTTTATCTCTTTATTGAATCTAATAAAAAGATTAAGATTGGATGTAGAGGAAATGGTGAAATATGACACTCAATGAACATTGGAGGACCTTCTATCTTATCAAGAGATAAGATTGGTTGATATTCACATTTAATTTTGGCTACATTTCTTTGTTGTTGAAGTATCCATAGCCATTTAGCTCTAGGATTATAAGGTTGTTCTCGACATTGTTATGAGTCTAGATTTTTTAGGATGTTCAATGAAAATCGGTGGTTGATTCTCTATTTTGATATTATATGGTGGTTTTATTTATGTTGTCTTTTTTACTGATTGTTAGATGATGTTTGGTTGTTGTGTTGATGACTTCTTTTATATAGGTTAATGCTATGTTTGGATAGTAAATTGATATGTTAACTATTTATTTCAATTTTCATTAATTTATCTCTGATATTTTTATAATAAATTTTGGATTCTTTTAAAAACCTTACTTTCCAATCCATAATTCTGATTAAAAATATTTACTCATAATCTAAAAAAATAATATTATATTAAATTATCTATTTTCAAAATCAACTTTCTTGAAATCCCTATAAGTGGATGTGATTGCCTTGACCCTTCATGGCATTAAATGGTATGATTGAGCCACATCCATGCAATTTCCCATTCAAAATAGATTAAAATTTGTTGGATACTACTCCTTGAAAGATAGACTAGAGATGTAAAGATAGGTTAAGCACCTTCGAGAGATATAATAATCATTAAAAGATAAAAATCATGACATAGCCACTCATAACTATGGCATGACCACCCATCAAATGGGTTATTCGAAAGAAATATATAATAATTATTAGATAGATATTTAATAATCATTCAAGGGACCAAAAAATAGCACGTATACTTATGGCATGACCATCCACTAAATGGATTATTGAATTACACTTTTATATGAATAATTATGTTTCATATAATAATTTTATAGGTATTGAATGTATGAATAATTATTTTATTTATTTATTGTAAGGGTTGAAGAGTATTTTTCCATTAATTTTATTTTATTTGATAGATGATATATGATTATATTAATTTTTTAAAAATTTAATTTGAATATTTTAAATTTATTTATAATTTTATAATTTAAAAAATAATAATTTAAATATCTTAAATATATTTATTTAAAAAACATAATATTTATCAATTTTAAGATATATATTTTAGATTTTTTTTTCCATCTATTCAAAAGTTTTATTTATAATTTTGTTTATTCAAAAATTTCATATTGATTATAACTTCATCATTTATTTTGAAAATTTGTTATTGATTGATTATATCATTATATTGCTTGCTTCATATTTGATGTGCTTTCTTTATCTTTTAGTTCACAAGTTTATGTTTGATATATTTTC
The DNA here is from genome assembly GCA_037957365.1 of Torreya grandis. NCBI lineage: Eukaryota > Viridiplantae > Streptophyta > Pinopsida > Cupressales > Taxaceae > Torreya > Torreya grandis. The sequence goes on from JARHVA010000135.1 coordinate 4,008,466, forward strand.
CTTGCTTTGACTATTTACTTTGTGTGTATTCCTTACTTTCTATGTTTGCTCTATGTACTCTCCCTATTTTCTTTGTTTATCCAATGTACTATCCTTGCTTTTACTATGTATCTATGTATCTTGCTTTCTTTGTTTACCTTGTGTGCCTTTTATGTTTTCTTTGTTTTATTTGTTTTCTCAATGTGTGGCATCCGTACAATGTATTTGATATGATTTTAGAATGTTTGTTGTGTTTGCCCTATGTCTTCCCTACTTTATGTATTGTTTTTTGAGTGTTCTCTTTGTTTACTTTGCATGTGATATGTTTTATTAGCTTCTATTGTTACTCTAGATGTTTGTTGTGTGGTATGGTGCTATTATCTATAGCATGAAATCCTATTATTTTTCATGATTCATATCATCTAAAAGTTTTCTTACTCTTGGCTATCTTGTCATAACTTGTATCATGTATCTATTGGGGACAATGCTTTATAATATGGCTTAACATTGATATATTCATTGCTAGATTATGTATTATTTGATTTTTATACCAGATATATTACTCATGTACTTATACTGCATACATTTTTTCAACATGGCACATCTTACACTTATATTTATATACATTACATCACAAAACTTTGTATATAAATTTATTTATAACACATGTGCTTCCAAAATAATATATTTATATATTAGATGTCAGTGATTTTATTTCCTACATTACACATGATGTACATAATTCTTTATTTTGAGATATGTGCTTGACATGATTCATTGGACATCTTGAAAAGGAGAATATATTTCTCCCATTTTCTTAAGACTTAAAATATCAACATTCTAAATATTCAATATTTTTTTTGCTCCTCTAAACAATGGCAATTATAGGATATTTATTTCGAGACATCTCCAACATGCGACACATGTTCCCATTGTATAATATATATAGGACATTTCCAAACCTCACTCTTTTTATAGTATATTATATTTATTTAGCCATGATTTTTGGTCACTAAAAATTGTACTCATAAATACACACAATATTTAGCACATATGCATAGACATTCACTTCTACGTGGGCATTCTCATATCATCAACATAACCATATTTAATGCAAAGTTGGGGGTGTATCAAACTCATATAAAGGGTGCCTTCATATCACCAATATAACCACATTTATCATTTTCATATTTTCCTTTTTATATTTTATCATATCATTATTATGGGCACTTATCAATGTGTAAGTATCCTTACAAGTTTCATGCATTACAGTTGCTACGAGAGGTTTAAGAGCATAATTTTTTTAATCCACCTTGAGTTTATTTTAATTTGGTATGTATTCACACAAATAAATCAAAGTGGATAATTATGTAGATACTTAAAAATGGTCGTTATGCATTTATTAGTTGTGAAATTATATTATTCTATGGTATCTATGTGTTTTTTAGTCATTGTCCTAGATTATGATATATTGGCATGATTTTACTTGTGTTTATGGTTGTTTCATGCCATGTTCACTACATTTCTCTCTCTCTCGTGTATTTTTATCTCTCCCCTATTATTTCCATGAATTTTTGGTGTCTTTTCTAGAAACGTATTGTATATTTCTAGTGCCTAAAAAATGTACAAAATACTTTTCTCAGGGTGCACCTTACTTATCCACTTTTGGGTCCCCGTGATTATAGATCCTAATTTATCGATTTCTTTTCCCATTGTGTGTCATCTTTCACTTCAATGGGGATATAATTTGAATTCAAGAAATATATATAAATACACATGTAAATTAGTGCTTTTAAGACATACTATGAATGAACACAAATAATCGATGAAGGCATTTAGAGAAGACAATCAAGAACCTAACAAAATCCTAAGGGCACATAGAATTTAATACTACATTCTAGAAGAAATAAACCATTAATTATAGATCTGAAAGTTAATAATAGATAGGCATTATATCAAATTGGAAAATCTCATTAAATTATAATTTACTTGGAATGTTGTCTTTAATATTGTATATTTTTGAGAGGCTTGATAAGTAGTTGGTACTTAAAAAATATGAAGATAGGCCCTAAAATAAATATTTTTATTAAATATTTTATACTTTCACAGTCCATAAAAATCAATTATGACTTTTTTAACATAATTGTGTTTTCATTTATTGCTCGACATTTCAGACCACTACCTATGATCCTTCATTAGAGAGAAATGACTAACCATTTTATCTTGATGAAGGATCATGGGTAGTGATCCGAAAAGTTGAGTAATAAACAAAAACACCATTATTTCAAAAGAGTTGTAATTAATATTTTTATTATCCTTTGTAAGTTTAGTTCCCTTGTTAGGTTTTGAAGAAGAAGACTAATTTCCCATAGACATGTGCAAAAATTCACAAAGACAAGTAAGGTTATTGGAGCCCTATACTTGATAATCACAAATTGTCAAATTAGATTATGTTTATAAATGAGAACATGCAATAAATGCTTCTAGTTTGGACACAAATGTTAAATGTAAAGTTTTGGGGAGGAGCTCATATTATTATGAGTTTTCTAGGTTCTCACTATTTTTCTCTAAAATCCCTAATCAAATTTAATATTATAAAGACTCTTTCCAAATTAAAAAAAAATACATCTCTAAACTTTATCCTTATCAATTATTACGTTTTAAAATAAATTAATAATTAAATATGATTGTGGCTATTTATCTTTTAGATCTAACTCAATACGTACATATATAATTAGTAATAAAAGATGAATGTTTACTCTTCTTCATTTAAAAATCGTCTTCTTTTAATTAAAGATGAGTTGTGTCAACTAATAACAATTAAACTCAGGCCTCAATTTTTTAGGGTCTTCGTCCCATAAGATAAAGAAATAAATATTGAGTCTTTATATATATATAATTTGTATAATTATATAAACCTTGAATATGAAGAAGATAACGATTGAACTTGGGTCTCAATTTTATAGGGTCCTTGGCCCGCAAGATAAAGGAACAAATACTGAGTCTTTAGAGATTTAGAATTTGTACAACTATATAAACCTTGAATGAAGAAGATTAGCTATTGATGTTGACATTGACCATGGTTTTAGAACTACCACCTATATCAATGGTCCCATAGCTTATGAATCTTTAAGATTCTTTAACATATAAATTATCAATTGAAATCTTAGAAATTGATTGTTTAGAAAGCATTGTTTAGAGATAAATTATTATTCGGTAAAAAAATGTTTTAAAAATCATTCAATACAATTAAATATTTCTAACGTCCTTTTTTCAACATAATTATAAATTTTATTGATTTGTCGAAGCTTCTTGTCAACTATGTCAGGGTTGATTCCCCTAGATGCTCATGGGTTCAATTTGTCAAATATGAAGGCTTACCTTTCTGATGTTTTAGTTGTAACCAATTTAGTCATCATATTTTTGCTTGTTTAGCTAAGGGATCTTTAGAGTGTTAGAGACTTTCAAGGAAAGATGAGGGCCCTTTTAACAAATATTTTGCGTGACGTAATCATTATGTGTTTTATGCCCAGCAAATGGAGTCTTTGTACTCTCTCTTTTAGGATAATATGACTTTGTCTCTTGAGAAGGTGGTGATAGAAGAGAGGCATTCTTCTGAGGAGTTCCTTTCACTTCCTTCTAATCTAGGTAGTAATTTAGATGGGAAGTTAGTGGAGGCTCGATTGGAGGATCTCTCTCCAAGGTTACATAGTCCTCTTTGCATTAATGGTGGGAAACGAAAGGCTAAACTAGGAGTATTGGTGAGATGTAGAGGGCACAAAATGAAGGTGGAAATACCAAGACAAGAATTTGAAGAGATCATTCAAGACAATTTTCAAAAGATGATGGATGATTTCCCTTTGAGGAGAAGCCTTATACTTGCTTGTGGATGATCCTCATCTTTTGGGTTTATAGGCTTTCTTTGGGCTTGTTGTCACTTTGAATTCTTTGGGGCCTTTCTCCATAATCATCTTTGTTGTTATTTGGTTCATGTTTCTTATTTTTTATGGTGTCTATAGTGGGTTTGTTGCATGGTTTCTCTGCACTAGCTTCTCTTGTTCGGTTTTGAGTGTTTTGTTTATCTTCAAATTATTATAACACTCAGTTTGTTTCTTGGGGACTAGGCCCCCGGTTGTGCCTCAGTTCTAATTTAGAGCTCCAATTTTTGTAAAAACTTCCTCATCTCCAGTTCATAACTCCAACTCAAAAGTATTTTTCTGGTTCATAGCTCCAAATTCTATAAAAGTGTTTACCAATAATTGAAAAATACAACTATAAATTTCACTTTCATATATTTAGTGTTTCCATAATGCATCATTATGACATACAAGAAATAGTATAAAGATAAATGACTAAGATTGAATCTTTTGTCTAATGATTAGTGATATGCAAAGTTCATTTTACTAGTTTCAATTCTTTTATTTTATCTTTATGATCATTATTTCAATATAATGAGTAATAAATGGATCGTTCAAGTTTATTTGAAATAAGTTTTTGTGAACTATTAATTATGAAAGATGAACCATATAAATTAATTTGATAATAAATATTATACTTGATTCTAAAAAAAGTCTTAAACATTTTTCTATGAAAAATTTAACTTGATGATGATGGTGGTGACAATAATGACTTTAAAGTCTTTTGAAAAAAATTAATCTATAAAACCTTTGAAAGTGCATTATCAAAATACACCTCATTTAGTTTCATTGTAATTGTTATTATTTTCATCGTCCTCATCAATTATATCATTTATCTCTTAAAACTTAATATTTTTAATGAAGTGCCATCTTTCAAATTATCGATCAATGTTAAAATTCATATCTTTGTCATTCTTATTTGGATTCTTTACAAGCGTAAGGCACAAAAGGAAAAATAAAATAATAACTATTAATAAAACATAATTTTTTATGAAGTGTGAGATTATAATTTGTAGTTATATTGACATACATAGGAACCTTATGCGCAATCTAAAGAGGGGTGCCATTTTTCATTTAAATTTACACATTGTTGAGACTTGAATCATTCATAAACTTTCAATGGGCCCTTTATGAATGTAAAGATAGGTTAAATATATATATATATATATATATATATATATATATATATTTTTGAGTCATTATTTAAATTTTTTTCATGAATAGTTATTTCTTAAATAATATTTTTATTAATATATTTTTGATAATAATTATAAATTAAGGGGACTCACTTTATTACATAATGATCGTAAATATTTGGAAATGAGATTAACGTTTTCATCTAATTTCACAAAAGCATAAAGTGATTTGAATTTTCAGTTAACTTTACATATTTCAAAGATTCGAACCACATTTAAGATCTTTTTGGAGGTCCCAATATGAATATGAGAGGGGTTCAATTTTTCATTTAACTTTAAAATTAGAGACAAGGGTTCGATTTTTCATGTAACTTAAAAAATGTAGAAGGGTTTATGTTTACATTTAACTTTTCACATTGTTGAGACTCGAACCAAATTAGAAAACTCCCTTGTACTGTTTTTTATAAATGCAAAGAGGAGTTCAATTTTCTATTTAACTTTACACATTACCAAAACTCAAACCATATTTATGAAGTTGCGACGAGACCTATTATAAACATAAAGAGGGATTCCATTTTTCATTTGATTTTATAAACACAAAGAAAAGTTTTTATTTATATTTAACTATACACATTATTAAGACTCAAACCACATTCGAAAAACCTTATAAACCCTCTATAAATCTAAAAGGTAATTTATTTTTTATATTTGATTTTACATATAATTAAAACTTGAAGTCAATTCACATTATAAATAATAGATGACCATAAGAGAAACAACCCTCCATATTACCTAATCCTTATTGGAGTCAGTGGATATATCCTCATTCCATGGAAGAATACCAAAAGACAAGTCACTTTTATTGTAAAATATTGTATTAAAGTACAAGCAATCGAATTAAAAAATAAAAACCCAGAGGGAAAAAGATAAAGCTTGTCCATGCGTGAACCATACAATAAGGAAAAAGGGGTCTCAATCAATTTTAAAAATATTTTGGCCCATCTCACCTCACTTTAGAGAACCCTCCAAATTTAAAGATTGTGAAAGCTATGGCAGAACCAAAAAGAGGCCCCAGGTGGATGAAGCCATCATGGCAATGGCATGAACAGAATTATAAAATTGAACAAAATCATATAATAATGAGATCCCCTCTTGATAATTGTACATGGACCTGTCATAGAAAATTAAACATACAATCTTTTAGGAAAAAATTAAAATAAATCTAAATTTTTTAAATATATTTATTTGAAAAATATAAGATATATTAATTTTGAAATATTCATTTTAAATTTAATTTTAGATGTATTTTACCTTTTAAAAGTTTCACATTAATTTATGTTTTTTCATTTTTTTTTTTTTAAATTACTATTAATAAGCTATATTATTATATTATTTATTTAGTATTTGATATGTTTTACTTGTTTATCTCTGTATACTCTTAATTCACATGTTTATGTCTGATATGTTTACTTTATTTTCATTGTTTTGTCTTTGTTTACATTTTGTATCTTTCTTATTTTTTTGTCTACTCCATGTATGACATATTTATCTAAATTTGACATAAATTCAGAATGCTTATTGTATTTGCTTTGTGTCTTCATTACTTCATGTATTTATTATTTGATGTGTTATTTATATTTAGTTTGTGTTTGATGTGTTTTCTTGACTTCTATTGTTACTTTGTATTTCTTATGTGTTATGGCACTATGATCTTTTATTGTGTATTATGGTACCATGATCTAAATCAAGTAGTCCTCTTATTTGCCATGATTCATATCATGCAAATGTTATTTTTTGCTTGGCTATATTACTATAATCTATATCATACATATATTGGGGGAAAGGCTTTGTACTTATGCTACATATCGATATATCTATAGTTACATTACTTATTAATTGATTCCCATGTGGAGCACATTGCTCTGATGTTAATATTGTTGGTTGAATATTTTGTCGATTAGCGTACTGATAAACAAAATAGGTCTGATTAGCCAAAGTAAGAACATTGGTCGTCCAAATGTGTAGATTCACCACATCAAAAGGAGACTAATCTCTCCTCTCATCAAGGGGAGGTTCCCTATATATATATATATATATATATATATATATATATATATATATATATATATATATATATATATATATATATATATACAAAAAATAATAATCAAGGGTAGGATAAACCATCCATCTCTCTTTCTTCAAAGATGATGCTTGCAAATCAAAGGAAAAATCTCAAGGGAAATGACAAAAAGCACTCCTCTTCTTTCATAAGTACTATTCAGCAAACCACAAGAATACTCCTGGTAGTAAAAGCAAAATGTAATCAAGGACGTAGTAACCAACAAATTGAGATGTAGCACAAAGTCTCCAACTGAATTGCCCAGAGTGAGATACGAAGGACAATGAGGGCACAAAGTCATCCCAAGGTCCTTTACATAGAAACAAAAAGAAAACACACTAAGGCAATTATGGGGGCACAAAGTCTCTCCACAGTTGACTTCAGGACACCTTCCTGACAACTTTCACTAATTCTGCTTGTTGAATTAAAGAAACAGAGAATATATTAAGGAAAAAGACATAAGAATAGTTTCCTCAACAACAAAGATATCACAGCACAAACTCTAAAAAGTCACTTGCTTTCTTATTCCAATAACAAAATATGATCAACAATCTGAGCTCAAAGTCTCAGTAATGCCTTCCATTTTGGGCAGAGTTTTGTTTCTGATTGTCAGAGAGAGATCCTTTTACACTAACAAGAGAGTCCCTTATATAGCCTCTTCAAAAAGGACCTGGGAATAGTAACACATCATGTTGCATTGAATTTTGTTAAGAAGACAGGCTGGAATTTAGGGTCATTTACCCATTTGCTTTTCTCAATGTAGAGAAATGAGTCACACTATTGAAAGTTTACATCCTTCAATGTCCACCTGGTGATCTGATCCTTCTTCATTGTTCCTCCTTTTCTAGTTAATTTAATCGGGTCTTTGATTCAATTTGATGCTCTGTAGTCACATCCTACTGATCTTGGCCTTAAAGCCTTTGAATGCATTTGGGTCCATAGATTTAAACCTACAAGGATCAACAGCTATTTCATCATCGTAACTTTGATGTTCGCAGGAACGTCACTTTCCTTGGTAATTCCTTCAGTTTTGTCATTTGAGCTTTCCCAGAGGGAACCTATCCTTTGGGCCTTGAGAAATGATCTACTTTGGGTCAGGAAGAGCCCCCCACAAGGGTATCTTCCCTTCAGGTGATCTTTAGATGGCCTTCGGGCTTCTTTCTTTCAGCGGGTCACTAAGTTCTTTGGCTCTTCTTGTTTTGCATCCTCCCGAAGGGAAGGTGACCCATCAGCTTTGGGAAGTGTCCTTTAATTTGGTAGCTGAGAGTCTCCCACAAAGGCACCTGCCCTTCGAGGTCCTTCAACGGATTTTTGTCTTTGGAATCCTTTAGACCTTTCTCACAGACATTTTCTTGTGGACTTTTTTCCATAGACATTTTCCCGTGGACAAAATGTCCACAGACAAAAAGTCTGCAAGAATTGTTCTGATTGCTTTGTCTTTGGCCTTAAGAAATTTTGTTTCATTTGCCTTGGTCTTTGCAAATTCCTTCAAGCTTTTTGTCTGAAGAAATTCCTTTAGACAAAAAATCTGAAGGAATTATGCCTTCACCTTTCGGCTACCTTAAACAAAATTCTGAAAGAACTTACCTTTGTGGCTTCCTTGAAAATGACCCTTCTAAAGGGTGATTTTGTAGACCAAGTGCCCTCCATAAGGAAACTTGTCCTTCGAGAGGCTCTCTTGAACTTTTGCATTGAACTGCTCCTTTGAACCAAGCTTTGAACCAAGCCGATGAACCCTTTGATTGAACCAAAAGCCGTTGAACCATTTGATGAACCAAAAGCCGTTGAATCGTTTAATGAACCGACTGAGTAAACTGAAGCATTGAACTAACTGAATTAAACCAAGCCTTTGAAACAAAGTGGTTCAATGGTTCATTGGTTCAATCTGTTCATTATCTTTGATTTGGCTAAGTCCTTTTGATCCTCATTGAACCAAACGTGTTGAACCTGTTGAACCTTGAACCCGAGTGGTTTAATGGTTCAACAGTTCAATGGTTCAAGCCTCAAAAACTTGTTCTTTTGATTGAACCTACTTGTAGAAGACTTTGAAACTGACTGTAGAAACCTTTGAACCTGACTATAGAAGCCCTTGAACTTGGAAGCGGTTGAACTCTTGCTACTGATGTTGAACCTTTGAACCTATTGAGCCCGTTGAACCAAAATGGTTCAAGGTTCAACGGTTCAATCCTTGCTTAGAAGCTTGCCTCTAAACTCTTTTGGTTGAACTTGGTCATTGAACCAACTTTGAGATCGCCTAAGTGTTGAAAGCTTGATTCTTTCTTGTAGAGTCCGTAGAAATCAACCTGTGAAGCCCGTTGAACTTGGCCTATAGAGTTCATATATTCAAGCCTGCAGAGTCCATAGATTTTTGAGAAACTTGAAAAATGAGGAATTTGAATGCCCAGGACAAATTTCGAAAAGGCAAGAGACAATTTTGGTCTGTAGGACCAAAATAGTTCAAATGTTGTCCCAAAAATGAGTGATATTTTTGGGGGACAATAGCTGGCTCCAGTTGGGGAACTTCTATCAATTGTAAAAAGAATTGAAGGGAGTATAATCTAGAATCTCTAGTGCCTTCATGTGTACCATTGGGCTATGGAGTCTTGTTACCTAGAATGGAAAGGCATCAAAAATAGAAACAAATAGGACAAAACATAATTAAAAACTATACAAATATACATATATACAGATGCAATGATTTGATACTTCAAGAGTTGAAGTATTTCAGATGCTACTTCCTAAGAGACAGTGAAAATAGTGCTCTATCTTGATAAACCAGCAGGAAGACATTTTGTCCCCATAAATGGTGACGAACGAATGGAACTCTCCACCAAGAAACCAATTTTTTGCATTTTCCTCTTGGTTCTTTCTTCTTCTTGCCCCATGGCAGGATGTGATCTTCAATTTGAAAGCCATAACTCCTTACTTTCTTCGGAAAGGGTTCCTTTGCCTGATTTTAATTTGCAGCAGCATGGTCCATTACCATAATTGGTTGTTCTTCTAGTTCAGTCCACACATGATTGGAATGTCCACATCAAACTCCTTACAAACCATCAACTCAACATCTCCTTTCATGTGAAGGAGTTTGACCTCTTCACCCTAAGCAATCTTCAATCCGAGCAACAGAGATTTGCATCCAACTGTGTTGTTGGTGTTGCTAAATTTCAAATTGCATGAATAAAAAATATCTCTTTGAGGAGGTATCAACACAGTCATGACTCCATCATTGGTGGAAAAATTGCTGCCATCGGATTCTAGGATCCAAGCATCATCAGAAGTTGATCTCCTATCAGATTTCTCTTCATGGGAGATGGAAGATCCTTATTGATTTGTATTGCTCCCTACCAATATTTTTGATTCCTTGTTTGGATCAAATCCTGGATTGTCAGTTATAGGACTTTCATCAGCTGAGACATGAGCATCTTCTGTGGTCAAGAAGTAATTACCCCTACCTGAAGGCTCAAACAAAATTTGAGTTGCAGGGGTTGACGTTTGGGTGACCACAATTTTTGCCTCAGACAGGTCCATAATTAGTTCTCCACCAATGTTTAATTGCTTAGGATCAGCTTGCAGGGATTCAAACTCAGTCATCTAAATTTTAGATTTCTTGACATGATCAATCATGGCAAATGACTGAGATGGACTTGGAAGAGAGTATGGGAGTTCATCTTTTTGGTTTTTGGGAGGGGGAGGACTGAATTGGGAATTTGAAGTAGAAGGTGCAGAGATGTTTGATGTACTTACTTCTTTGGTAATCACTGGGTCCTTTGACTAGAAAGGAAGAGGGGTTTTCTACTCAACAATTGAAATTGTTGGTTGGGGTCGCTCCTATGTCTTCTCTTTGTTGGCCTACTAGGCTGACTGATTTTGGGACCTGGTGAATACTACGTATGATCCTTCGACTACATCACCTTCACTTCTGGGTTCATCTTAGAAATTCAAGAAACCAATGTGGGAGTCACCAGCTGATTCTTCTAGATCCTCCATGAAGAGATCAGTGCCATTTTCTTGGTCAAACTCAGGTTGGAAAGAGAAAGCATGTTCTGTTTCCAAATATCCAACTGCTGAGTTGGTTGGAGGAGCTTCAAGGGCAAGTTTCCCTTATGGGGGAGGAAGATGATCTGGCTGCCCTTGATTCCTAGCAGCATTGCCTTGATATGACTGATTTGGAAATGTCCTTCTTGGCATATCTCTATATGAAGGAGCAGAAGACATTCCTTATGCCATTTGTCTTTTCAAGGCTAGCAATTCATTTGCCAGCTTTTGCACCATTGGATCAGTGGTGCCTATAGATGAATATTTAGAAGATGATCAGGATCTATTTCTATTTGGATCTCTTCTTATTTTCCCTACTAAGATGAGATCATCTTCTACCTTAGTGGCCAAAAGTTGAGCTACAGCAAGATCTATTTGACCAGCACGTCTCAAAATAAAATTGACTTTAGTTAGCTAAGAATTAATGAAGAAGCATTTGAGATTCTCATTTTTAGGTCGAGCAATTACAAGAATTTTGTTCCTTAGTTTTTCAAACTTGGCTATGAATTCCCTCATTGGTTCATGAGGTTCTTTCTTCATCTATGTGAGTTGAGCCAGAAGGGCATGTGCATCGTTTTTAGGTTTGAATTTGGCTTCAAACTTAGCTTTGAAGGTATTCTAATCAATTACTGACCGAGCCTGTAGATGATAAAACCAACCTGCAGTAGCACCTTGTAATGTTTCTACAAATAGCTTGACTACTACATCTTCAAATTCTACTCCAATTACACCATAGGCTATGTTGAAGGCTATAATATGTTCATCAGGATGAACTTTCCCATCACCATAGAATTTGGAGAAAATCTTCCTTGAACTGCATGGAAGCTCATGTAGAGGTGGAGTAAGATTGAGAGGACCAAAAGAATTACCCCAGGGGCCTTGAACTACCATTATATGACTATGAGAAGGAGAAATAACAAATCTCAGAGGGGTAATTATTGGCAAAGCTTTATCAATAGCAGAAGTGGATACTTCATTTGGCAATGGAGATCTGACTTTAGTAGGAGGAAAGCTCTTGGTTCGTTGGAGACAAGAGGGTGAAGTAAACAGATCAAAATTACTTTGATGTACCAACTCGAATACAGGGTCAACAATACCTTTAGCCCTTTGGCTTCGTGCATACCTTGAATCTACAAGATTGTATAGCAAAAATGGAAAAGAATTGACCTTGCTTTAGTTTGAAGCTTGAGGTTTTAAACTATGCACTCTTTCTCGGTTAGTGTGGAGGTGAATGGTAAAGCTATAAATGGATAATGGGTAACACATGAAATAGAGTCACCAAAATTTGTAATGAATAAGGATTATAATGATGATGGGTTATATCCTCAGTGGAGTCACCAAAAATTGTTGGTTGAATATTTTGTCGATCAGCGTACTGATAAACAAAATAGGTCTGATTAGCCAAAGTAGGAAGATTGGTCATCCAAATGTGTAGATTCACCACATCAAAAGGAGACTAATCTCTCCTCTCATCAAGGGGAGGTTCCCTATATATATAGAAAATAATACTCAAGGGTAGGATAAACCATCCATCTCTCTTTCTTCGAAGATGATGCATGCAAATCAAAAGAAAAATCTCAAGGGAAATGATAGAAATCACTCCTCTTTGTTCAGAAGTATTATTCAGCAAACCACAAGAATACTCCTGGTAGTAAAATCAAAATGTAATCAAGGACGTAGTAACCAGCAAATTGAGATGTAGCATAAAGTCTCCACCTGAATTTCCCAAGAGTGAGATACGAAGGACAATGAGGGCACAAAGTCATCCCAAGGTCCTTTACACAGAAATAAAAAGAAAACACACTAAAGGCAATTATGGGGGCACAAAGTCTCTCCATAGTTGACTTCAGGACACCTTCTTGACAACTTTTACTGATTCTGCTTGTTTAACTAAAGAAATAGAGAATATATTAAGGAAAAAGACATAAGAACAGTTTCCTCAACAACAAAGATATCACAGCACAAAGTCTGAAAAGTCACTTGCTTTCTTATTCCAATAACAAAATATGATCGACAATCTGAGCTCAAATTCTCAGTAATTCCTTCCAATTTGGGCAGAGTTTTGTTTCTGATTGTCAGAGAGAGATCCTTTTACACTAACAATAGAGTCCCTTATATAGCCTCTTCAAGGACTTGGGAATAGTAACACATCATGTTGCATTGAATTTTGTTAAGAAGATAGGCTGGAATTTAAGGGCATTTACCCATTTTCTTTTCTCAATGTAGAGAAACGAGTCATGCTATTGAAAGTTTACATCTTTCAATGTCCACCTAGTGATCTGATCCTTCTTCATCATTCCTCCTTTTTTGGTTAATTTAATCAGGTCTTTGATTCAATTTGATGCTCTGTTCCTTAGTCGCTTCCTACTGATCTTGGCCTTAAAGCCTTTGAATGCATTCGAGTCCATAGATTGAAACCTACAAGGATCAATGGCCATTTCATCATCATAACTTTGATGTTTGTGGGAACGTCACTTTCCTCAGCAATTCCTTCAGTTTTGTCATTTGAGCTTTCCCGGAGGGGACCTGTCCTTCGAGCCTGAGAAATGATCTGCTTTGGGTCGGGAAGAGCCCCCAAAAAGGGTATCTACCCTTCGAGTGATCTTTGGATGGCCTTCGGGCTTCTTTCTTTCGGTGGGTCACTAAGTTCTTTGGCTCTTCTTGTTTTGCATCCTCCCGAAGGGAAGGTGACCCTTCAGCATTGGGAAGTGTCCTTTAATTTGGTAGCCAAGAGTCCCTTGCAAGGGCACCTACCCTTTGGGGTCCTTCGATGGAATTTTATCTTTGGAATCCTTTAGAGCTTTCCCGTAGACATTTTTCCGTAGACATTTTTCTATGGACATTTTCCTGTGGACAAAAAGTCTGTAGACATTTTCCCACAGACAAAAATTTTGCAATAATTGTTCTGATTGCTTTGTCTTTGGCCTTCAAAAATTTTGTTTCATTTTCCTTGGTCTTTGTGAATTCCTTCGGGCTTTTTGTCTGAAGGAAATATGCCTTCACCTTTCAGCTGCCTTAAACAAAATTTTGAAAGAACTTACCTTTGCGGCTTCCTTGAAAATGATCCTTCTGAATGGTGCTTTTGTCGACCAAGTGCCCTTCACAAGGACACTTGTCCTTCGGGAGGCTCTCTTGAGCCTTTGAATTGAACTACTCCTTTGAACCAAGCCGATGAACCCTTTGATTGGACCAAAAGCCGTTGAACCGTTTGATGAACCAAAAGTTGTTGAACTGTTTGATGAACCGACTGAGTGAACTGAAGCATTGAACCAACTGAATTGAACCAAGCCTTTGAACCAAAGTGGTTCAATGGTTCATTGGTTCAATCTGCTCATTATCTTTGATTTGGCTAAGTCCTTTTGATCCTCATTGAACCAAACGCATTGAACTTATTGAACCTTGAACCCGAGTGGTTCAATGGTTCAACGGTTCAATGGTTCAAGCCTCAAAAACTTGTTCTTTTGATTGAACCTACTTGTAGAAGACTTTGAACCTGACTGTAGAAGCCCTTGAACCTAGAAGCAGTTGAACTCTTGCTACTGATGTTGAAGCTTTGAACCTATTGAGCCCGTTAAACTAAAATGGTTCAAGGTTCAACAGTTCAATCCTTGCTTATAATCTTGCCACTGAACTCTTTTGGTTGAACCTGGTCATTGAACTAACTTTGAGATCACCTAAGTGTTGAAATCTTGCTTCTTTCTTGCAGAGTTTATAGAAATCAACCTGTGAAGCCCATTGAACTTGGCCTGCAGAGTCTGTAGATTTCTCTTCCTGCAAAGTCCATAGATTCAAGCCTTCAAAGTCCTTAGATTCAAGCC
Organism: Torreya grandis; assembly: GCA_037957365.1. NCBI lineage: Eukaryota > Viridiplantae > Streptophyta > Pinopsida > Cupressales > Taxaceae > Torreya > Torreya grandis. Next base: position 4,023,473 of record JARHVA010000135.1, read on the forward strand.
TGTAGAGTTTATAGATTCAAACCTGCAGAGTCCATAGATTTTTGAGAAACTTGAAAAATGAGGAATTTGAATGCCCAGAACAAATTTTGAAAAGGGAAGAGACAATTTTGGTCTGTAGGACCAAAATAGTTCAAATGTTGTCCCAAAAATGAGTGATATTTTTGGGGGACAACAAATATTACATACATTTTGCCAACATGGGGCATCTTACACTTGTACTTTTAAAGATTACATCAAAAAACCATGTGAAATAATTTATTTATAATATATATGCTTCCAAAATGATATATTTCTATGTTAGACATCATTAATTTTAATTCCTACCTTACACATGATGTGCATAATCATTTATTTTGAGATATGTGCTTCACATGATTCATCACACATCATAAAATGGGAGCATATATTCCACCCATTTTCTTCTGACTTCAAACTCTAGGGCTCCAAACATTCAATATCTTTTTGCTCCTCTAAACAAGGGCAATAACTAGGTTTTTATTCCTAGACATCTATAACATGTGACACATGTTCCCACCACATAATACATATAGGACATTTCTTAAGATCACTCTTTTTATAGTACATTAGATTTGTTTATCCTTAATTTATGGTCACTAAAAATTGTACAAAAAATTATATGTAAAATTTAGCACATATTTATAGACATGTACTTTTACATGAGCATTTTCATATTGTCAAAAAAATAGGATTCAATGCAAATTTGGAGGCATATTGAAATCATACATGGGTGCCCTCACACCACCAGCAAAATCACACATATCATTTACAATTTTTTTCCTTTCTATATTTTCATATCATTGTTATGGGCATTTATTAATGTGTAAATGTCCTTGTAGGTTTTGAGAGAGCATTGGAGTTGCTATAGGAGGTTTAGGAGTACAATTTTTTTATCCATGTTGTTGATGATTTAAAATTGCGCTTTGTAATAAACACCAACAATGGGAAGTTTCAAGATATGGGACTTGCGTCTTGAAACAACCTCCAGATTTTTGAGAAGCTGGTTCTTCTTTAAATTGAGTAGATACTGGGAAAAGGGATAGGAATTTTAATCAGAAACACAATGCAAGAAAGGAAATCTAATCTATGGCGATGCGCCTAAATGTAATTTGACCTTAATCCTGAGCACAGTGAGACTATATGTAGGACTCATTTACATTTAAGAGCAACAAGTGCATGATCAATGTAAAAGATGGAAACAATAGAAACAGAGGCTCATAACATAGACTACTTTTGCAGTGATATAGAAAATGTCAACAAAGGCATAGGGTTCAATCTTCTTATTTGAATTTTCCAGTCATATAAGAGGCACAAAAACACGTACAATTAAATAAACCTTTCAACTCAAGAATATGAGACAAAAGCAAATGACATTCCTAATTACAGCTCTAAAAAGTCTACATCCTAGACTACTTTTGCAAATGACATAGAAAATACCAACAAAGGCATAGGATTCAATCTTCTCATTAATTTTCCAGTCACATAAGAGGCACAAAAACATGCACAGTTACATAAACCTTCCAACTTAAGAAGATAGAATAAAAGCAAATGATATTACTTAGTCACAGCTCTAGAAAGTCTAAACTTGTTACAATCATTCTCTCTCAAAATTCTCTCTGATAATTCTTTCTTTTTCTGGTGATTTTTGCACCCTTATTTATAGCCTTGGATTCACTCTAGATTGTCTGCTTGTTCCCAATCTAACGGCCCCATTGAAATCTAACCCCAACTGGCAGTTCATTGGATGAAAAAAAATTGCTGGACACTCCCTTCTCTTAAACGCTAGATAACACAGCAAATTCTTTGAAAATCTTCCTATTACTTAGGAGACACCAAAAAATGACACTTGGCATGTTCCACAACACCTATTGAAGACACGCGGCACTTTCTACATAACTTATACTCTTTTGTGTCTTTGCTCAGGAATGTTCTGCCTTTGACACTTGTCACTATCCGCTTCCTTGAAACTTCAACAGCTTAAAAGAAAATAAGACCCACAACATTTCTTACCTGAGTAACTTTAAAAGGGACACAGGGACAAGTGGCAAACTCCACTGCTTCATCAAAAGACACATGTAAATCTCCACTTTACTCAACTGGGGTTAGTGGTGGTCTCCGCTTCTTTAGCTAGCTTTTAGAAACCTATGGAAGATGACACATGGCGGTCTTCACTTTACTCTATTTATACCATAGGAACAATTGGGTCTCATTTCACATTTTCACAGACAGCAACACCTGGCGGCTTCCACTTGATTAAGAAACAAAAACTTGGGACCCACCATAGTCTTTGTTATATCAATGAGGCAAAATGAAGATAATTCGGATCGCGACACATGATGGCTTCTGCTCTCTTCTGCTGGGATACGTGGCATCTTCCGTTGCTTTTAGAAAAGCAAAACTGAGACCTTTCGTGACTGCCACTTGGTGCTTTCCGCCTGATCTCGATACTTAGCTTTTGAAACCTTCTGTTGAAAAGAGATGAAATGTGGGTGCCGATATGAAATGCGGATGTCAACATTTGTCGCGTTTCACTGAGTTGTTATGGGACACGTGGTACGTTTCACGACTTTTTTGAAATATGAAAGGTGCCTCGAAAAGTGACACTTGGCAGCTTCCGCTTAGCTCAAACACTTAGAGAAAATGAATCAAAAGGAAATTAGAGCCTGCGTTTTATTTCCAAAACTTCACCGTCTCGAACAACAATTTGGATCATGCGCTGCTAAAAATCAGAATGAAACCTAGAGTATTTTTTACTCTACACATGATAAGTTTGTTTTACTTTGTTATGTATTCACACACACATCAAAGTGGGGCATTATGTAGACACCTAAAAATGATTCTTGGGCATTTATTAGTCATAAAGTTATGTCATTCTAGGGTACCTGTATTTTGTCAATTATTAGTTTATGTTAGGGTCTATTGGCATGCTTTTACCCATGTTTATAGTTGATTCCCAGCATGTTCACCTTATTTTTCTTTCTTATGTCTTCTTATCTCTCCTTCTCTACCCTTTCCATGAGTTTCATGCATTGTACGTTTTTAGGGCCTAAAAATGTATAATGTACATTTCTCGAGGTGTGCCTTACCTAATTTTGGGTCCCTTGGGGTTGTGGATCCTAATCTATCAATTTGTTATCCCATTGTGTGTCATCTCTCATGCCAATGGAGTCATAATTTGAATTCAAGAAATTTATAAATATACAAATACATTAGTGCATTTAAAACATACTATGAATGAACACATAAAACCAGTACAAATATATAAAGAAGGTATTTAAGAATTTAATATAATTTTAAGAGCACATAATGTTTTGTACAATATTCTAAAAAAAATTAAAAATTTATTATATATTTAAAAAACAATATAAATAAACATTGTATCATATTGGACAGTCTTATTAAATTATATTTTATTTAACATATTACTTTCAATATTATATATGGTTAAACATATAAACCTCAAAACAAATAATTTTCTTTATCTTTTACAAATTTAATTACATTATTAAAGTTTTAAAAAAATAACTAATATCCATAAACCTTGAATACGTAACCCTAGGTTTAGAACTACCACTATAGCTTACAAATCTTTAAGATTTTATAACATAGAAAATGATTGTTTAGAAAGCAATCTTTAGACATAAATTATTATTTGGTAAAAAATATTTTGAAAATCATTCAATACAATTAAATATTCCCAATGTCCCTCTTTCAAGGCAATTACAAATTTTACTTTTATATAAGTATTTATTGTTTCCACAATGTATCATTATGCCATACAAGAAATAGTATAAGGATAGGTGACTAGGATTGAATCTTTGTCGCCATGATAAGTGATATGTGACGTTTATTTTGTTAGTTTCAACTTTTTTTAAGGTGTATTTTTATAATTATCGTTTTAATGTAATGAGTATTAAATGGATTATTTAAGTTTATTTAAGATAAGTTTTTGAATTATTAATTATGAAAGATGGATCATATAAATTGATTTTTTTATTTTTTTTAAATTATGAAGAATTTGGTTTGATGGTGATGGTAATGGTGGTGGTGGTGGTGGTGGTGACAATAACATATTTAATTTTTTTTGGATAAAATTAGTTTAAAAAATCTATCAAAGTACATTATTGAAATATACTTAATTTATTTTCATTTTTATTATGATTATTGTTATTTTCGTCCTCCTCATTAATTATGGCCTTTATCTCTTAAAACCTAATTTTTAAAATCAAATGTCATCTTTCAAATTGTCAATCGATGTTATAATTCTTATTTTTCTCATTATTATTTTGATGCTTCACAAGGTATAAAAGGAAAAATAAAACCCATTAATAAAACATAATGTTTTTGAAGTGTGAGATTATAATTGATAAATTTATTAATATACGTAGGATCCTTATGGGTAATATAAAGAGGGGTTCCATTTTCTATTTAAATTTACACATTGTTAAGATTTGAACTATTCATAAACTTTCAATGGGCCCTCTATGAATGCAAAGAGAGGTTAACTTTCAATATATATTTTTTATTTATATATATTTTTAATCATTATCCAAATGCCTTCCATGAGTAGTCATTACCCAAATGTCATTTTTCCTAATATATTTTTGGTAATAATCACAAACTAAGGAGATCCACTTTATCACACGTTGACTGTAAGTATTTGGGAATGAGATTAACATTTTCATCTAACAAGTTACAAAAGCACAACGTGGTTTGACTTTTCATTTAACTCCACATATTTCAAAGTCTCCAACTACATTTACGATCCCCTTCGGGTCCCTCTACAAACATAGGGAGGGGTTCAATTTTTTATTTAACTTTAAAAATGGAGAGAGGGATTCAATTTTCTATTTAATTTAAAACATGTATAGGGGTGTATATTTACATTTAAATTTGCACATTATTGAGACTCGAACCAAATTAGAAAACTCCCATATGGGCTCTTCTATAAATACAAAGAGAGGTTCAATTTTCTATTTAACATCGCACATTCTTGAAACTAAACCACATTTAAGAAGTTAGGATGAGATCCATTATAAACATAAAGAGGAGTTTGAATTTCCATTTAATTTTACAAATGTAAAAAAAGATTTTCATTTACATTTAACCATACACATTATTGAAACTAAAACCATATTTGAGAACCCCTGATGAACCCTTTATGAATATAAAGAATAATTTATTTTTCTATTTAACTTTAAATACAATTAAAATTTAATTTCAATTCACATTATAAATAATGCATCAATTTAACTACTTATTTTGATCTCTCTAATTCTCAGATTTTTCAATTACATCAAATCACTTATCTCTACCTATAAAAATAAGAGCAACCACCCTCAATATTACCTAATCCTTATCTCTAATGACCTAGAGGGCATATCCCCATTCCATGGGAGCATAACAAAAGACGAGTCTCTTTTATTGTAAAATATTTTATTAAAGTATTAGCAATCAAATTAAAAAATAAAAAGCGAGAGAGAAAAAGAAAAAGTTTGTCCATGCGTGAGCCATACAATAAGGGATAAAGCAAATTTAACTATTGTGAGAACAACATCATATAAAATCAACTAACCAACCATTCAATTAGTTAGGATATATGTAGAGTAAAAATACTCTATTGTTCATTTTGATTCGCATTCGCGCAATCCAAATTTTGTCCCTGTACACTTTGGTTTGATAAGATGGATTTTTGATTCAGAGCACGAGCTCGAATTTCTTTTTGCCTCAACATTGTCTAAGTGTCAAAATCAATTGGAAGTTGCCAAGTGTTATCGGCTGAGGCACATTTCATAATTTCTATAAGTTGGTCAAGACGTGCCACGTATCTCATAGTAACTCAGCAAAACGTGCCAAGTGTCGGCATCCACATTTCAAATCTCTTTTGAGCGGAAATTTTCAACAAGCTAAGTATCAGGATCAAGCGGAAGGTGCTAGGTGGCAACAACGAAAGGTTTCAAAGTGCTTTCCTAAAAGCAATGGAAGATGCCACGTATCCCCAGCTGAATAAAGTAGAGGCCACCAAGTGTCAACCTCTGAGTTATCTTCATTTTATTTCATTGACAAGTAAAGACTATGGTGGGTCCCGAGTTTTTGTTTTGAAGCAAGCGGAAGCCGCCAAGTGTCACCATCCGTGTAAGTATGAAATGAGGCTCGATTGTTTCTATAATATAGACAAAGGCAGCGGAGACGGACACGTGCCACATTTCACAGGTTTCTCAAAAGGTAGCTAAAGGCAGTGGAGATCACCACGTGTCCTTTGTCAAGAATAAGCAGAAGGAGCCACATGTCCTTGTCCTCTTTTCAAAGTTATTCTGGCAAGAATTGATTTGGTTCCCATTACCTATAGAAGTTATTTAAGTTTTTAGAGAAGCGGATGGTGACATATGTCAAGGACCGAACACCTCTAAGTGAAGACATAGTAAGATTATAGGTTACGTGAAACGTGCCACGTGTCTTCAGTAAGTGCTCTGGAAGCCACCAAGTGGCATGTTTCAGTGCCCCCTAAATAATAAGAAGTTTTTCAAGAAATTGGCCAAGTGTCCTTTTCTATTTAATAGAAGGGAGTGTCCTGTGTATCTGTTTCAGCCAATGAACTGCCGCAAGACAGAGTGTTTCAAAATCTAAGAAATATCTTCTGTTAGACACTTCCAGTTCAGTTAGAGTTTTATTAGGCTATTAGATTGGGAGCACGCAAATAATTTGGAGTGAATCCAATGCTATAAAGAGGGGTGCAGAGATCACCAGAAATCATCATCAGAAGATTGGAGAGAATTTTTTGTGAGAGACTATCATCAAGAATTTTTAGACTTTTAGAGCTTTGATCAGGAATATCATTTTACCTTTGTTCTATCTTCTTGAATTGGAAAGTTTATGTAACTGTGCATGTTTTTGTGCCTTTTATGTAACTTGAGAGTTAATAAGAAGACTGAGTTTTGTGCCTTTGTTGGTGTTTTATGTGTCATTGCAAAATTATTCTAAGTTGTGAGCCTCTGTTTCTATTGTTTCTTTCTTTTACATTGATCATGCCTTGTTCGCTCTTTAATGTAATTGAATCTTACATATAGTTTCACTATGCTCAAAATTAAGGGTCGAATTACATTCATGCACATTGCCATAGTTAGATTTTCTTTCTTTGCATTTGTGTTTCTATTTAATTTTATATCCCTTTCCTCCCAACACTCAAGATAAAGAAGAGACCAGCTTCTTATAAAATCTGGAGGTCATTTCAAGTTGCAAGTCCCACATTCTTGAAACTTCCCATTGTTGGTGTTAGAAGCAAAGAATAATTTTATCCATCAACAGTTTTGGCATGCCCGATGGGACAAGTCTTGAAGTTTCTTTCAAGACCGTATGAACCAGAGAGCTACAAGGAGTCAGAGCTATGGACCAATAACCAGATCACAATCTATTATAAATCTAGGTATTCTTTTGCCACCTTTGGTAACTAGTCCAAGAAGAAGAGTCAATCAGTTTATACCAATACCAAGAGTAAATATGGGAACCCCTATACCCCCAAAGAATTATGCAAGTTGGAACATTGGTAGTCCTTTGATTCTCCCAATACCACCAGCCACTTGGGATCCTATCCCAATAAATGCCTTGAGAGATCTACCCAAATTTAGTGGGCAAGATTTTAAAACACCTGAAGAACATCTTCAAGATGTATCAGATGTCTGTGCTATACATGTTGTCACACAACAGAATGTGGCTATAAGGTTATTAACAGCTTGTTTTAAAGGGAAGGCTCTAGAATGGTACCAGTCCTTGACCCCAAATACCATATCTACATGGGATCAGCTCAGAGATCTTTTCTTTGAAAGACTTGAAGAAAAGGGTGATAAGTCTTCTTGGTTACAGCAATTGATTACCATCCAAAGGGCACCACAAGAAATAATGACTGACTTCAATTCCATATTTCAAAAGACTTGGGAAAGGATTCCTGCTATCGCTAGACCATTACCAAGTATGGCTATAGTGTTTTATCTTAAGGCTTTAAATTTAGATATATCTATTATGATTCAGTCACTTAGAGTTCAGACTCTGCTAAAAGCTTATGACTATGCAGTTAGAGCTAAAAATAATTTGATAGATGCTATAAAGTTTCCCCCAAGGCCTCCCATGCCCATGTTTCCAAAAATTACCTTGCCATTACCTCAAGAAGCCCCTAAATATATAGCCCCACCTGTGTCTATGTATCAATATCCTTAACCACCTACTAAATAACTTATCCCTGCTCAGTCATCTGAGATGGATGATATCAAGAATATCTTAAGGACATTTTCTAATGAGTTGATTAAAATAAAGAGATAGCAGAATCCTTACCCTAGACCTCCATATCAAGGCTACCAAGGAAATAGATTTTCATCACAATACCAGGGTCCTCAAAGGAAAAATAACCCTCAGCCAGCAAACCAATTAGTTGCAGTCCCTACACCCTCATAAACTGTTCCCCTCAATTTGAATAGGGAGATTGTTCTAGGGCAAAATAACTATGTGGATAGCACCAATGCCTGGTGGTTCCCTTGTAATAATGCTCATACACCCAGATATTGTCCCATGGGTAATCTATAACAAAAGGTGGTAGAGCAAAGAAGAATGGATGGACAATTTGAAATTACTAGTGACAATCAAGCCTACCAATCTCCTGGTATGCAAAATTCAGTCCTAATGGCTCAGATGCAAGGAATGTCTTTACAACAAGAGAAAAAAATAGCCCTAGAACATGCTTTGTTCTCATGGGTTATAGATGAAGAATCAATATTCTTGAATGAAGCTTCCACTTCTAAGAAACTAGTGGTGCAATCAAATTATTATACTAGATCAAAGAGAAGAATGGTGGAGTAGCCTAAAGTTGCAAATAGTCAAGTTATGGAGAATCCTCCATTCCAAAGTCAAAGAAATATAGCTGTTAGACAATAAATGCCATAACTAGTGCTAAATCAAGTAGTTCCAGGACAAGTTCAATAAAAAGTAAGGTACCCTTATTTTCCAAGAACCCAAAATCTGGGACCGATGAATGTGGTAGATCAATTAAAGACGACTCCAGCACAAGTATCAATCTGGGACATATTAGCCATCCCTAAACAAAAGACACTATTAAAAGAGGCTCTGCAAGGCCAAGCAATGCCTAAACATACTGAGATCAAAGAGAGATTTGTTGAAAAAGAAAAGCTCAAGGACACAGTTTATTTGCAAATAATAGCACTGGTGAACAATGCAGCAGAGGTAAGCAAATCAAAACCAGACCCTTTCTATTCTAGTCTGATAGTTGGAAAGAAACTGCTGCATAATGCAATGATAGATTCAGGGGCTAGTACTATAGTAATGCCAAAGGCAATTGCAAATGCTTTAAAAATAAAGTATGAGCCACTCACTAAAGGAGTGATGCAGCTAGATGGCAAATCAGTGCAAACAATAGGGAGAATTAGACAACTCCCATTACAATTAGATACTTATCCCAATATAATTGTTAATCAAGATATAGTAGTCATAGATATACCTCCTGATTTTGGTTTATGTTTATCAAGAGACTTTATAGCCAAGATGGGAGGATATATGTCTCTTGATTGGTCCCACTTCATTCTAAGAACCAAATATGGTTTAAAGATGAAAATTCTGTCTGAACCATTATCAAAGGATCATATAACCAATGAACCAACATCAAGATTAGAGGTAGATCATGCTATGTTAAATAAGGAAGAATGGGTTTTTGTTGAAGAGTTAGGCAACTAGATTGAGCATGATCAAGAAGAAGAAAATAACCAGTTGTTAGCTATGATGCATAGTGACCCATATGGAAATTATGACTCTACTGGTCTAGCCACTTCTATTATTTTTTATGAGGACCATGAAATCCCTAATGTTTTAAGGGAAGAGACACCAACTACTCAAGAATCTGAAAAAGATTCAGAAATCTGGACCCTAAATTTTGATGGGGCTAGAAGTAAAAATGGTGTTGGAGCAAGAATTTGTCTTACTGCTCTAAATGGTGAGAAAATTTTAAAGGCTTGATCACTTTAGAGAATCTATTTGATCCAGAAGATGTAAGTCTAGAGAAGAGAAGGTTCAAAGTAAAAAAAGCAGACTATTCTGAAATTGAGGTGAGTGAAGGGAAAAAATTAAAAATTAGAAATTTTGCAACTCAAGAAGAAAAGGAAAGACTAATTGAATTGTGCAAAAAATATGATAGGGTCATAGCCTGGAGCTATGAAGACCTTCATAGATATAATAGAGACATTATTCAGCACACAATAGAACTAACTGAAGGATCTAAGCCCATCAGATAGAAACAGAGGCCAGTAAATCTAAGGATTGAACCTCTAATGGTAGATGAGTTGTAGAAACTTTTAGATTCTAAAAAAAATTCCAATCAAACACTCGACCTGGGTATCAAAGCTAGTACCAGTTAGGAAAAAGAATGGTGAAATAAGACTTTGTGTAGATTTTAGAGATCTAAATAGAGCATCTTTGAAAGATCACTATCCCTTGCCCTCTATGGAACAAATTCTACAAATTGTGGCTAGATAAGAGAGATTTTTTTTGCTAGATGGTTTCTCTGGATACAATTAGATTTGGTTGGCTAATGAAGACCAATACAAAACTACTTTTACTACCAAATGGGGAACATTTGCATATGCTAAGATGCCATTTGGCCTATCAAATGTTGGAGCCACTTTTCAGAGAGATATGGATGTTGAATTTGGGGAACTTATAAATAAAATCATCTTGATTTATCTTGATGATCTTACTATTTTTTCAAAAAATGTTGTTGATCATTTTGATCATTTAGAAGCTATTTTTAAGAAATGTCAAGAATTTGGAATATCCTTGAACCCTAAGAAATGTATATTTGTTGTCCCTCAAGGCAAATTATTGGGGCACATAGTATCTAAAGGAGTTTCCATAGATCCTGAAACAGTTGCATCTATAATGGATTTACCTCTTCCAGTAAATAAAAAGGCAGTTCAGTCTTTTTTAGGGAAGATTAATTTTGTCAGTAGGTTCATATTCGATTTTGTAAGATTAGTGAGACCAGTAACACTCTTGTTAAAGAAAGACCTGATTTTCAAGTGGACTACAGAAGGAAGGCAAGATTTTGAAGAAGTCAAGAAGGCTATCTCAATAGCCCCAGTACTTAGAAACCCAAATTTTTCTAAGCCTTTTGTAATGTATGTCTATGGAGGAGAGTTAAGTATTGTTGTTGTCTTAACACAAAAGGATGATAGACAGGAGGGAGAACACCCAATAGCCTTTTTCTCAAGAACTCTCAAGGAGTATGAAACCAAATACAACTTTGTAGAGAGACAAGCATATGCTATGGTAAAAGCCCTTAAGAAATTCAGGCATATGGTGTCAAGAAGCAAAATTCTGATACTTGTAGCCCACCCAAGTGTCAGAGAATACATCATGGAGGGAGAAATTACTAAAAAAAGAGCTAACTAGATAACCAAGATCCTTGAATATGATGTAGAGGTCAAACCCACTAAGTTAGTCAGAGGTAGGGGTTTGTGCCAATATATGACTCAAGAGCTTGAAAAGATGACACCTGAAGAGACAAATTCAAAAGAAGAAAAGGAAATTGTATTCAGAATACAAGAGGTAGATCAAGAATCCTGGGTCACAAGCAGGATTCATTTATGAAGTATGGAATTTACCCAAGAGAAATCCCTCAAAATAAGAGAAGATACTATAGGATACAAGGATTTCATTTTGTTTTAATTGAACAGGTTATTTTCAGAAGAAATTCTGATGGAAAATTGTTAAGATGTGTAGAAAAGGCTGAGGCTAAGAAAATACTACATGAAATGCATCATGGAGTATCAGGTGGACATTTTTATACAAAGACCACAACTATAAAGATAAGTGAGGGAAGTTATTTCTAGCCTACTTTATTTATAGATTGTTATCAGCTAGTTAAAAAATGTCAATCCTATCAATATTATGTGGGGATGAGAAGGAATGCAGCAATGCCCCTTAGTCCTATAATTGTGGATGAACCTTTTGCTTAATGGGGTCTTGACTTCATTGGAATGATAAATCTAGTGTCTAGTATGGGTCACAAACGGATATTAACTGCCATAGATTATTTCACCAGATGGACCGAGGTAGTGCCACTTAAAGAAGCAACAAAAAATGTGATCTTAGATTTTCTAGGGAGTATCACTACTCACTTTGGGGATCCTTGAACCATAATTTTAGATAATGCTAAATCATTTTTAGGGTCTAAAGTATCTGACTTTGCATTAAAGCATGGAATATATCTAAAAAATTTCTCTAACTATTACCCTCAAGGTAATGGTTTGGTAGAATCAACTAACAAGAACCTGATTAGACTCATCAAAAGAATAGGAGCTGACCATCACAAAGAATGGCATAAAGTACTTAATTTAGGACTGTGGGCTAATAGAATCACACCTAAACATGTGATCAAAATGTCCCCATATGAATTGGTATATAGAAAATATGTTGTAATACCACTAAGTTTGGAGATTCCTGCTCTCCAACTGATCAAACAAATTGAAATTAAGGAAAATGGCCCCATGCAGGTCAGACTTGCAAAACTTTTGGAAGTTCAAGAAAAGAGGGATGTATCCCATGATTCATTGGTAAAGCATCAAAAAATAATTAAAGACTATTTTGATAAAAGGACTTCAAATCCCCATTTCAGAACAAGTTCAATTATTTTGAAATGGGATGCAAGAGCTACCAAGCCAAGTTAACACACAAAATTTGAAGCATTATGGATTAGCCCTTATAAAATTCATGCATGTAAATAGAAAAAATTGTTTGAGCTAGAAACAATGGAAGGCGAACTTGAAGAGATTCTGGTGAATGGAATCTATTTGAAACATTTTAGTTAAATTGTGTCCCTATCGCATTATAGTTAGATAGTTTCCCTTTCTTAGTTGCTTTGTTTTCCCATTTTGCTTTCCCACTTTCTTTTAAATAAGTGTTCTTTGAACACATAGCAGTAACTCATAGTTTTTCAAAAAATTCTCAATACATTGAATATCTCCCAAATCTTTCAAAAAATCCACAAGGTACCTTGCGCTGCCACTTGCATAACGTGTCTATCTCACTGTCCCATGAAGATTGAGTAAGATTTGCTAACAGTTATTCAAGTTTAATGTTATTTTGAGACTTGATGGGTCAATAAATACCTCCTAGCAAGAATTAAAGCTTACAATTTCTCAAACATTCCTACATCTGCGAGAAAATATCCTGCTACTTGCATTTTTAGTTCCTTATAGACAACTCATTCTTTTGGGAACGTGGACCCAGATGAGAGATGGGAAGAACTATGGGATGAGTGCCATCTATCCATTAAAACTAGCCTTGACACAAGTAATTTTCTGACACAGGGTGTAAAACCGGAAGCCAGTGCAGGATCAAGCCAAGAGTCACAGGCCCCAGAGCAAATTGTAGCCATAGTCGCTGTAATAGTTTAGCCACAATCTCTTAGCATCATGGAAAGACAAAAGAGTGTTTTGCCTTCACCACCAAAAGCTTCCCCATCGGTAGTAGTTATTGAAGTTCCCATTTCCCCACAAGCACCACTAACAACTGTGGTAGATGTTAGATAAAAAGAAGCATAGCCAAAAGAAGAAACACCAAGGAAAAAGAAAAGGCTAAGGTTTCAACTTGAGTCTGAGGAGAGGGCAGAACCCTCACAATGCCAATTATAGAGTACTGTAGTTGCTCCTCAGGTAAGTATCATTCCTCCTCCTCCTTAATCTTTTTCTTCTCTTGTCGGCATGATGCTTTCATCTGGCTAGATGACATTCCCTGCCACCTCTTATGTGCCTATTTCTCACTTTGCCCCATCTATCCCTACTCAAGCCTTAACATTGCTTCACTTTTCTCCTTCTGTTACCAAGAAGTTACTTCCTTAGACTACCCATAGACAATAATTGGCTATTCCATATGGTTTTACATAAGGACATCCTTTTACGGGTGGACACATTGCCTCTCCTTGTACCTTCCAAACTCAAGCAGACACTGCTAGGAAGGCAAGGGAAGCCCAAAGAGAGAAAAAGAAGATCAAGGAAAATAAAGCCTTGGCTACACCACATCTGTAGTCACAATTTGACCCAATTTAGTAGCAATTGACGGTGACTCATTTGTCACCAAATGTAATCAAGCCAAGTGAGCAGATGCAGTGAGAAGACTACATAATGAATGTAGTTGCCATAGACATGTCCCTATTCAGGCCACAAGACAAAATTGAGCTGCTAATCAAATCTACTTCTATAGTTGCTGAAGACTACTTGAAAACATCAAGTAAGCTATAGAAAATGGAGGTTGATCTAACTAAGGAGAAGGCAAACTGTAGCAGTTTGACCACAAAAATTGATAGAAAAGACAATGAAATAGAGAGTCTAAATAAAAACTTGTAAGATATTGTTTCCCTTCAGACTCACTAGGCAATCCAAGCCAAAAATTATTCCTTAAAAGTAGGGCTAATGTAGGTAAAGGATGTAGTTATGACCCTAAGGTGAGAAAAAGTATCATTATAAGGAAAATGTGAGAAAAGCCTATTACAGGTTACTCAATTGCAACAGAAGCTGCTATATGAATAGAATAATACCGCAGCTATACAAGCCCAATTTTGAGCTGAGCAATAAAGAGTAGAACAATTGACACTGGAGCTGGCCAATAGGCCAAAGAATGTCAGAGTGTTAAACCTGGTGAAGGAGCTTTATGAATCAATGTGGAAGAGAATCTCTTCAGATATTATTTAGCTCAGGCCTTCTCTCACCTTCCTGCTAAATGCACAAAAATTGTGTGAAAAGGTGGAGAATTTAGTTGTAAACACTAGCTACAGTTTATGGGAGAGTATTGGACTCTAAAATGTTGCTGCAAAAGTTTTATGATGCAACAAATGGAATGTTGTCAGTAGTAGGAATTGATAACAGAATGGTCACTGCTAAGCGAGAAAATGAGGTTCTCAATTGCAATTCTATAGCCATCAATTGCAGAGAACTTCTCGATGTAATGAAAGAAGGAATTAGTGAAATGAAATAGCACATTGAATACCTAGTGTAATTAAGTCTTCCTTCTCCATTTCCTGATGACAATACTGTACTCATGGTTGATGAAATTGATCCTTTACTATTGGCCAAGCAGAATGATCAAATATTTTTTCAAGATTTAAGAGATGATTCATCAATAGCTGAAGTAGAAGTTGTTTTGATTCCTATTTCCCAGCTCGAATTCAAATTGAAGGCTATGGTTAAGATTTTGAAAAAAATTTCACATAAGGATATTATTAACCTTGATTTAGCCTTCAATGAATTGCAGAATAAGCAGGAGTTATCTAATGATGAGTGGTCTGCCTATTAAACAACATTATTGAAGCTATAAATTTTTGACATTTTGATCAAGCGGGAGTTATAGTTTCTTTTTGAGCAGGCTCAAAAGTCTTTGGGGTCACCAATAACTGTAGAGTAAAAAATACTCTATGGTTCATTTTGATTCGCAGTCACGCAATCCAAATTTTGTCCCTGTACACTTTGGTTTGATAAGATGGAGTTTTGATTCATAGCATAGGCTCGAATTTATTTTTGCTTCAATTTTGTCTAAGTGTCAAAATCAAGCAGAAGCTGCCAAGTCTCATCAGCCAAGGCACCTTTCATAATTTCTATAAGTTGGTCGAGATGTGCCACGTATCTCATAGTAACTCAGCAAAACATGCCAAGTGTCAGCATCTGCATTTCATATCGGCATCCACATTTTAAATCTCTTTTGAGCAAAAAATTTCAACAAGCTAAGTATCAACATCAAGTGGAAGGTGCCAGGTGGAAACAATGGAAGGTTTCAAAGTGCTTTCCTAAAAGCAATGGAAGATGCCATGTATCCCCCGCTGAAGAAAGTGGAGGCCACCAAGTGTTAACCTCTGAGTTATCTTCATTTTGTTTCATTGACAAGTAAAGACTATGGTGGGTCCCAGGTTTTTGTTTTGAAGCAAGCGAAAGCTGCCAAGTGTCATCATCCATGTAAGTATGAAATGAGGCCTGATTATTTCTATAATATAGACAAAGGCAGTGGAGACGGACACGTGCCACATTCCAAAGGTTTCTCAAAGGGTAGCTAAAGGTAACAGAGATCACCACGTGTCCTTTGTCAAGAATAAGCAGAAGGCACCACATGTCCTTGTCCTCTTTTTGAAGTTACTCGAGTGAGAACTACTTTGGGTTCCATTTCCTATGGAAGTTTAAGTTTTGGGAGAAGCGGATGGTGACAAATGTCAAGGACCAAACACCTCTAAGTGAAGACATAGTATGATTATAGGTTACGTGGAACATGCCACGTGTCTTCAGTAAGTGCTCTGAAAGCCACCAAGTGGCATGTTCTAGTGCCCCCTAAATAATAAGAAGGTTTTCAAGAAATTGGCCAAGTGTCCTTTTCCATTTAATTAAAAGGGAGTGTCTTGTGTATCTGTTTCAGCCAATGAACTGCTAGAAGACAGAGCATTTCAGAATCTAAGAAATATCTTTTGTTAGACACT
>JARHVA010000135.1:4045000-4345000 GCA_037957365.1 Torreya grandis
AAGAATTTACATAACTAGTCACAAATAAAAATTGTAAATTAAAAGTACTAGTAGATAGACATCACATTAAATAAAGCAAAAGTTATTCCCTGTACACTTAGATACAACATAGATGCATATATTTTATCTAACATAATATCGTAAAATCTAATAAGTAATGCATTAAGATCTAGGCTCTAATATATTTTCGAAGCATGCAACAACATATCCAATCTTTTCTTGCACTCAATTCTACATTTAATGATGATTTCAAAAGGCCAATAATTATTAGTAGCAGTAATGCATATGTGCTCTTTTAGAGATGAAGTTCAAACACATTTAGATATGTTTATGGAAGCATAGAGACAAGTATTTATGATGAGCAAAAAGTCCAATATCAATTCAATTTAACATATTGAAATTCCTTGTTGAAATTTGGAAAGCCTCAAACTTTTACAAGAGCTCTTAATTGGGCCAGTCATTACCACTTGTGAATACTAAATTAGCCTTTGCAACAAAAAATAATCGTCTACAAATTTATCTCCCTTATTTTCAGAGGATAATTATTCTTTGAGCATATGCATAATTGGGTAAATCCCCTTGGATAAATTTAGTTTGCTTATTTTTCTTTGTCTTTTCTTTGTAGAGGTTTTTAAAAGAACATTCAAAATATCTATCTAATTATTTCATTACAAAAAAATTATAAATTCTCCAAGCAACAGTTACATGAAGAAATCAAAAATCCCCCCTCTATGGAACCATAAGGTAAAGGGTTTAGAATTCAAGAATCAACTAGACTAATGTATCTCAAATTAGAAACCACTTTGGTTGTTATAGCTTCCTTTATGGTTATAATTTGTTCATTTATTGGACTTGTACAAACATGAAGAGGATTTTTAAAGTATGATTGTCCTAAGAATATGATTTGGTGGACCTTAAATGTAGAATGGACTCCCTCTCTCACAAATCGAGGCAATTATTTTTCATTATCATAAAATTATGTTTTCTGCACCATTGAAACTTTTAACATTCACCAATAATTTTTTTTTAATATCAAACATTATATAAGATAACATTAAAGTCATTAAAATATATGGAAAGTACCCAACAATACTTTTCTTCTTCATAAGAACTTTTCTAATAGAACTTTTATGATCCACAGTTGAATTGCTTATCTTAAGCTTATAAAAGGTGGTGACACTATACAAATATGACCATCGTCAAAATGTTAAAAATAATATCCACCGATCATATCAAACAATATCCACAGAGAAACTATTTTGAATCTTTGAAATAATTAAACTTGTACATTTATTTTCATTATAAACATTGATCTTCTTCTTCCTTGTGTTTAGGTAAAAGCTTTCTCTGCTGAATGTTTAAATATAAATATTAATTTAAAAAAAAAATGATTAGATCTAATTATTGTTAATTGACAATATAATATACCAAAACACTAGACCTAAGTGAAAATTGGATATAATTATTACAAATTGGCAATTTCGTAATGTCCAACAACTTTGATTCAAGTGAGACTATTTCATATTCCCAATATTATTTAGGTGACACTACCTCATACTTCCAATAAAACCCCCTAGCTATTTCTACTTGGTTTGAACTCAAAACCCATTTCAAAAAAACAAACTTATCTAATGTAACACACAACGTACCATTGGAGATTTTAATCAAGAATCAAACGTCTTATAACTATAAATTTACACCAAACTATTTAATATAAAAATATATTTATGTTATATATTAGATTAATATATTATATTATATTATAAAATAATATTAATATTAAAATAAAACATAAAAAAATATTAATTAGGTTAAAAAAATTATAACTAATATTTTTGTTATTATATATTTTCAAGGGCTTAGTGTTTTTCAAAAGCTTCGGGTTTCATTAGTTTTTATAAGAATATGAAATCCTATAAATATACTTGGTACAATTATTTACCGATTTAACATATTTATCAAACATATAGAACTTCAAATAATCCACCAAAGTGTGTATGAGTTCTAAGATATCATAACCATTGTTCTAAGTCAACAGGGAAAGATAATTATGTCACAAGTACTTAAAAGATAAACGCTTTTTAAAGCTCCATCTAGATTATTCTATATATGTTCAATATTAAAATATCAATTTTTATCTTCACATTTAAATCTTAAATATAATAAGATTTTTTTAATCAATTTATTAAAGATTTGATTCAAATAATATAGGGTAATACCAGATTATATTATAAATCCCATCTCATCCTCTATCTAAATTCATGGTCAAGAACTTTCATGATAAGTAGGAGGTATTTTCCACAATGAGTCAAATTATGATATTGCTATCAAGATTCAATTGTATAGTTTTTCAAGTCAAACTCATTGACCCATGTTTCATGAGTAGTGGTTCACATGAACCCATCTCTCATGAGAAAGAATGGTCCACTTAGCACTCATTACATTTAGATGATGCTTACAGGGGTTAAACAAAAGTGATAGCAATATCATAACTTTTATGACATTACAAAAATAACATTACTTTAATATTTACCAAAAATAAAAATTATATAATCTAATTTACCAAGGTGTAGCATACCCTGGACAAGTGGGGACCATCCCATCATCACGCTAACACCTTTTCCCAGTAAAAATTTCAATAATTGATCAGTGCATGAGCATGTGATACCATTGTGTTATAAATTGTGGCTTGTAGTATTTAATATTTTTAGGGCATTGGATTAAGCCATCCACCATGTGAAAAAAAAATTCTACTCTTCATTTCTAATATAGATAAATAAAAAATATTTGCCTCTGTATATATATTAAAAAAAAGTTTTTTCCCATGAGGTTGAAACAATGAGAGGATGCTGAAAAGAAATTAAAGAGTTATTTTTATGCGTAATGTAAAGAATATAATATTTATGACACAATTACACCTAAAACTCTACATACGTATGTAGAAGAATATCACTGGCAACTTCTACCTTTCGTAAGGAATATAAACTATCAAATGACTTGAAGGTGCAAGTTTGCCATATTCATACAAATAATATACATTTTCCCACGAGCTTCATGTTGTACGTCTCCATAAATCCACTCAAATTCCAATTTTTTGAATATTAAAAATATATTTAACAAAATCAAAACATGGCAGTCTACATGCAAAAAATATAGACCATAATGTGGTGGGAAACATGTATACAGGATAGTGGAGGAGACTCACAAGGTTAGTCAGTTTACATCTTCCAATGCTAAAAACAACAGTTTTCCAAAACCTCTAAATTGCTCAAGGGAAGAGGGGATCTGATGTGATCTTATAGAGAAAACAATCTTTTAAATTCTAGCACCTGCTTCCTCCCTTAGTGGTGGTTTTGGTGCCTTGTTTATAGTATTACATCCTAGAAATTGAAAACCCTGGTTTGAATAAGTCATTCAGATGTTCCACTTGTAAGAGGTATCCGATTTGATTCTTTCTCTGCATTGATTTTTATGACTACATTTTTTATATCACTAAAGATTGCATTTCATGATTTGAGGGTTCAGTTCAAGGTGCTTTGTACAATACTAGTTAGGGGCTCATGTCTTGGGTGGAGTTAGGGTTGCCTTGTTATTTCATGGGTTAAGCCATTGACTGCATTTACAATCACTCATAGGGGAATGAAGGGTGGAGCCTAAAATTTTCCAGTTGAAAATTTTATTTAGAAAGAAGCCAATGATTCCATTTTTCATTGCTTGAGTGGAAGGAGGTGTTAAGATAAAAGCATCATCTTTGGTCAAGTGGCAAGGATTTCACAATGAAGTGGAGCTACAAAGCCAACCAACAAGTTCTTCTGATCTGATTATTTCATAGGGTAAAAATCTTAACATTCTATAATGTTTTCTATGTATTTGACATTAAAATTCCCTTGTGATATCAAATCACACCCACAAATCAAATATCTTCATACACTTATCTTCTATTTTAGCCTACAAGTGTTTCTTGTAAGAGTTCTATTGTAGTCTATGGTTCTTTTTTTTAACATGGTTATCTTAGTTCTTAAAGCTTTACCTCCTTGATTTCTATCTTAGATAAGGATTCCTTCAATTACAAGGACCTCACATTTTGAACTTTCAACAATATCATAGAGGGAAAGTGGGGAAAATGTCCCTGATTGGGAATAGATAAAGTAACAGAGTCAGTGCTTTATAAATGTCAATGGCCAACATGAATTTTCTGGGATAAGATTATTTTTGGTAACCATTGGATGGATTCATGTTGATCCTAGATACTGACATAACAAATAAAACTAGTAACCAACGTGCTTTGTAATGGACCAACTAACCAACAGTTTGCCAAACTATGTGTCAGGATTTAAATGGGAGCAAACATAATATTCTTTATTTTCTCTCTTGTGAGATGAATCTCAGGGCTTAACCCCACCATATTAGTGTCTAGATAATAATGGAAACAATGGATATAAAAACACATTTAATAGTATCAAGGATTATTTTAAAAGATGATTGACTCAGGTGGAGGATAAGAAGAGAGGATATGACTCATGAGATAACAAGAAGGCAAAACACCTTCCAAATAGTTTAAATGAAAATAGTAAATATAAAAACATATCTAATACTATCAATTATATGTGCATGAAGGTTTTTTTCTACATTTATTTGTAAATATGTTATTTGATGCAATGTTATTTATAATTTTAGTTTAGGATTTGGGTGGTCTATAAAGGTAAAGGTGAAGAGATAGTTGTAGAGGTTTTGGTTTTGGTTTTGGCTTTGGCTCTACATTTAGGTTATGATTATGGCTCATTTTATTTTAGGTTTAGGTTAGGATAAGGTCTTGGTTTTGTTTTGGATTTAGATTCAGGTTGTTAGTCATTCATAAATCTGACAAAAATGATGGTTCAATTATCTAGACAAATCTAATGGTATTAATGATATGTGTATCAACATTATTTGTTATTGTTGTATTTACATTTTAAATTTAGTTACATATGTGTTGCTTTAAATAGATTTTTTTTTTGCTTAGTTGTTTTATGCAATTATGTTCATTTTTGTCTAAATCTACAAAGCACATCTACTTTATCCTCTTCAAATAAAGTATCCCAAGAAAATTTAGGACGTATCAATAAAACAAAATTATTGAATCACAAATATGTTAAATCTTATTTAAATCAAACATTCATGAGGTAACGTATATAAAGATAGGTGACCAATTATATTGAGAAGTCATGTGGCCAATTATATAGACACATGGCTTTGCTTTGTCTTGGCTAATCACACCATGAAACATGGGAAAACTCTAATTGGTTGGGGCTCACAGAGTCATGAGGTTCCAAGTGATTTGTTGAGAAGTTTGTAGATCCATTATTAACATCATTTTAATTTACACTCTTCATGCCTCCTAACCTTATATGAAATGTAGTTATTATTGAACACTACATAGTGACCATCTAATGGTCACGGGGTGATATTATTTATGGAGCTCACAGGATTGAAACATATTGAAACTTATATGCCAAGGATATTCTAATGAAATTGAGATCTCAAGGTGACACATGTTTAACATTTATTGGCCACATAGTCAAAGATTCACAAAGTCAAACCTATTTTCAATCTTGGCACCCAAAATAGAACATGTGGAAGATTCACAAAGTTCATAGAGTACCAAAGGTCATGGGTTTCACAAATTGTGATGAAGACTCCACAAACAAGTTAGAATATATACTTCAATTATTAAGTGAACAAGTTCGTTAGTTAAGCCTTAGGCTTGGGTCACTATGAACCTCCTTATAATTTAATGTATATGTGTGTGTGGCCACCTAATTTTTGCATGCAAACACTTTTTAATTCATAGAGGCAAGATTATTAAAATTTTGGACTCTACAATATGAAATACACATAGGGCCATTTCATGATGAACCTCAAATTTATCCCCAAGTGAATGGAGTATCCTCATCATCCGCGTGCCATGATCACAAAGTGTGCAACTTGTAGATACCTAAAATTTTCCACTTTAGTGTCATCACTAGTTTTATATCATCAAAATTCATCATCTATCACTTATCCTAGATAATCATCTCATCGTCACTTCATATTTATATCACATTAATTGTGACATGACCACCACAATAATCAAATAATTCCATATAGTCCCACCATCATTACACAGTTTTGATTAATTAAATAATTAATTAATGTTAGTTTATTAGTCACTAGTTGACCCATGCACACACAAAATAATAATAAAATTAGCCAAGCTGCCTCATCATCTCACTCAACCAACCTCATTTAATCCATTTGACCTCTACATTTAACTATCAACAAACTTATTAAAACCTCTTTAATACATTCAAACACCCTATTTAAGACATTCAACACTCTAAAAAACCTATTTAAGACATTCAACCTTCTAACAAACCTAATTAAGACATTCAAGCCCATTTAAATAACCATATTTAAGACATTCAACTCCATTAAGACATTCAATTCATTCAATGACTAATTAACAAATTCATTAATCATTTGACCACTTTATCCAATTAAGTCATAGATTATCAACCTATCCATTGACTGCATTTGACTGATAGACCAAATATCCACCATCCAAATTTGAAAATATTAAATAAATTTGGATTAAATCCGACTCTTCTTTTTTCCTCTAAAAGTCTATAAATTGACATGACTTCCTCCATTATGAGGGGGATATAAATTGGCATCATAACTATTGTAAGAATCATCATAATCAATCTATCTATATATCATCATGTTATCCTCACTTTACTAAAATTATTGCATGGAACTTCATTTAACAACCACATATTGAAAGTCAAGAGCACATAGACTCAATGGAAGAGAAGGATTAATTTTGGTAAGTGAGGTAAGATTCTTGTGTGTTTTATTCCATTTATATATTGGATGGTATGTTATAAAAGAGTAACAATTTTATATTGTTTTCTAAAATTTTATTTGCAGCACTAATATTTTCGTATTTCATTTTGGCAAGCCTAGTGGGACACTTGCTCCCTTAAGTTTTTTAGCAAATTTTCACTTATTGTTCAAGAGTATTTTATGTGTTTCTATTGTTTGGTTAGTTTTAGCATAATTTTGGTATAGGATGTTAGTTGTTTTGAGTAAAAATTTAATTTTTGATCATTTTTATTTTTCATTTGTCATCTTCTGAGGAGTGGCAATCCTACACTATGAAATGATGATTTCACACTATAAACAACACTTTTACACTATTGATTGGTGATTTCACACTATCAAGTTATTTTCTATCTATTTGTAGGTTATGTCTATGCAGGTCTAAGTTTTGGTGATTTTATGTTGAGAAATAGTGATTTTATAATGAGTTTCAGTGATTTTGCACTAAGATTCGGTGATTTTGCACTATGTTTTAGAAATTTTGCATAATGTATCAACAATTTCACACTGATCATCAATGAATACAAGGTATCATTATGTATCTATTTTTTTATGAAGAATGGTAAATTTAACTTATAAACAGTGAATTTTTAATGTTCAATGGTGAATTTTCATTGTTAACATCAAATTTACACTGCTAAATGACAAATTTGGACTTTTAGTGGCCATCTTTTGGAGGCCACAAATTTTAATTTAGGTATCTATTTGAGTTCTCATGCACATAAAAATGAATATTTTAGAAAGATGAATGCAACTTTATTTCAAAATTGTCCATCCCTAATCTTTGATTTTCTAACATTTAGGTTTACTTTTATTGTTTTGCATTATCCTAATCCTCTCTTGCAAGAATTATTCGTCAAAGATCAAATTAAAAACTAATAAATAGTTTTATTACAACATCATTGTCTAAATTCTTTTATTTGAAACATTTTCTAATAACATTTTAAATTAAGTTTTGATTTAGTATTTATGTATTTTTTTTGTATCATTAATGTTGTACATGCTCTTGTTTTGCATTACAAGGTGATTTGAAGAATAAAATTCAACCCTCATGATTTATGTATCCTAAAGATATAACTACATAAGTTATTTCCTTGCACTGTAAGGTGATCTTGGAAATCAAAACCAATTTGTATCTTCATTATTTTCCTTTATTAGGTGTTTTAACATCCTTAGATTTACATGAATGTTGTCAATGGCTAAGCAGTTATGTGTTGTACTAGCACTATGATGTGAGGTGGTTTCCTCCCACTATTATCCAAGATTCAACAATAGCCTTGTATCATAGATTTGGGCCTCAACACATTGAAATTCTTATAGAGGATGTCCCTAGATAATCTTGTAAAACTTATAAAAACATTTAATCATAAGCACGTAGTGGTGCCAAGAAAATAACATTCCCTAAGATCACCCACCACATTCTTTTTAGGGTATTATCGATGGACCACTACTTGGTTACACACCTATATTGTGTGTATTTATTTGTTCCCTTTTTGTGAAACTAGTTATCTAGTTATTCCAAATCAAAAAATAACTCAATCCAAACCAATGGCATACCAATTGAGATTTAATCAAGAAATTAAAAGCCTTTTTTATCAGAATCTAGTCTACCCAGTTGACCAAAATAAACAAAATCCCTCATCCACTAGCATCCATCCCAATCATGATATCCCTCATGTTGAATCCAAATGGAAGCCAATTCTACCACCTTGAATCAAAAATAAAAATCATCTTTTACCAAATTCAATGATTAAGCCAAGAGTTGGTAGATCTAAAATCCTATATCAATCCTTTGACATCAAGACATGTATCCCCTAGCTGATGCAACAACCTATCCAATCCCCAATCCAAAACTCCAAAATATCCATACCAACTAGGTCCCTGAGCCATAAAAACCTTGCCTTGTTCTACCCAATCCAAAATTCAATAGTTCACAATCAAACCATCCAAAATTCCATCCTGATTTAGAAAAACTATATTTTCACCTACCCCTATTTTAGTTATCCACTAATCAATCAATGACGGTTCTAGAAATGATCAAAAGTCTTTATAAATAATTTAACCCTCAACCATCCACTACCAATCAGGCCCCTAAGCCGTAACAATCATTATATCCCTACACCATCGAAAAAATCAAATCTAAGCCAAAATTACAAAAATAAAACATCTTACCATCAATCATCCCATACCAATCACTTTATTCAACCTTATCAAAAATTCAATGATCACCAATCCCAAAATCAATCATTGATCAATCCAAAACTCAATCAATAATTGCATGATCCATAATCACCTAATGTACACCCTATTAATCCTTTTAGTGATACCTAACAGGCCCTTGAGCTACAACAATATGATTATGTCCTACCATTACCACTCCAAGGAAAATCATTTACTCAAGAACTGAGTGCATCCATGCTTGAAAGTCAACAACTAGGTCTATTATAAGATCCCTTTTAAAATTATGATGAAACTACTCCACTTCTAGATCAATGTCATGACCTACCTCCAATATTTTATGAATACATATTTGACCAACCCACCTTCGACGAGCCCATATTTTATGAACCTACCTTTAACTAATAGATATGTGACCAACATAACCTACCTCCAATCTTTGATGATCTTGTCTTTGATCCAATGCTCATATTTGACCAACCAACCATAATTAATGCATCTATCTTTGATGAACCCATTGATAAGGAATCCACCATTGACATCTACCGCATACAAACAATTCATCCATCACCCCATCCATATCGCATGTTGAGACCTCCAACACTAAAGATTGCTTAAAAATGTACTTATAGATGATGAAACCCAAAGTGTGATCCATACGGTAAAATACCCCATCTCTTCTAAAAGTAGTGGTAGACTACCATGAACAAGAAAATAAAATCGATAGCCTATCAGTTTGGCTCAACATCATTTGTTAAATCTAGCCTTCTTTTAGATAAATTTGAAATCTTCAATAATTCTTGGTTGAACAATGACACTTTCACATCCTCTTTTTTAAAATAATTAATATCCTATACCAAACAAAATTTGTAAAATCATGAACTATAAAATACAAGGCCTTGGCCTTTATGAGCAAGGAATCTTATAATCAATCCATATGCATGCAAATAGAAAATATGATGACATCACCTATAAACCCCTTGATGATCTATATGAGAATGTTAAGGAGACTTATATGATTCTTGAGGAAGTTTATTTCAACACCAAAATAGACTCCACTCATAGCTTCAATGAGAATCTTGCTACCACCAATCCTTTTAATGACACCAATCCCTTTAATCCTTTTAATGAAATCAATCCTTTCAATGACAATCTTACTATAATCAACCCTTTTATTTACACCAACATCTATAACACAAACCTCAACACCCAATACCTTCCATTGTTTGATTGGGATCAACAAAATCACATGTATAATTACCTCTTTCAAAACAATGCAACTATCATAAAACATGGAACACCAAGATGACATCCCACCAAGCAATTAAAAATAGGGATTTGAAATCAATTTAGACACATCAACATAATTTGGGGAATAGAAAGATTTAATTTATCAAAATACATAAAAAATTTAGAAAAAACTAAAATTAAAGTCCCTTAGTGAAAACCTCTTTGAGGCGCAATCAGACCAAAAACATCAAAAAAAATCAAATTACCCTAGTGAAAACCTATTTGAGGTGATATCAAAAAAAAAAACATCAAATAAAGAAAATGAAAATTCCAAGTCCCATAGTGAAAACCTCTTAGAGGTGTTATCAGACACAAAAAATCAAAATCAAGATGAGTCGGCACCCATGAAGCATAAAAAATCCAAATGGTGTGTGAGATTGTGGGTCTCAATCCTCCTTACCATCATGCCATCTATACCTAGCTACATAAAAATATTATCCCTCAAAGTATTTCATACAATCAAAAAACACCCCTAATCCAAAGTGCCTCCCATCCCATCTTCCTGGGTAACATCCTTTCTTTTAGAGGCTATGACAATACTTGGCTAAGATTTCCAAAGGAACCTAGCTCAACAATCAACAAAATTCCCAAAGACATCTCTAGATCACATATCTAAAGTTACATATGTTTATGTAGAAAAAAATAAAAAATTAAAAATAAATTAAAAATTAAAAAAATTATCCAAAGGTGAAAACTATTTTTTATGGTACCTTGTGCAAGTACCATGATGAAAACTGGTTTATGACATCATGCATAAACTTAGTTATCTATAAGTACCCTACACTTGGAGTAAATCCTATTATATCTCATCCCTATGCATCATAAAACATTCCTCCATCTGAATATCCTTACTATCCTTACCATCTTTATTGTTAGTAATTTGGCCTGCCAAGGTCAAATTACTAACCCTATCATTCAAAACTTTCTTAAATCTCATCAATATCCCTTTGCAGTAGGTCAAACTGATAAATTATGGCCTAAAATCATTAATTTTGGTAAAAAAAATTAAAATATATTGTAAATGGGTTGTTTTAATTTCAAAATAGTATTGTCAAGTTCAAATATGCAGACAATCCATGCACAAGGGGTTAATTTTGAAATAAATTGAAGATTTTGAGAGCTTCAGGTGGTTTCAAGAACTCAAATATTTTACACAGGGTCATCATGACTTGAGAAAACTTTTGAAAAATTTTCATGGCTATTGGATGATTGGAGATACTCACTATTTTGTAATAGTCCACAGAATGTTCGTTTGAGATCACCATTGGAGCAGACATCATTTTGGAGTGCTACAGAAGCTTCTAAGTCTAGGTAAAAGTTTGAAAAGCATGGGATGATATTTTTATATTATAATAAAACATTTAAATAGTGTCACAACTCTAAATTTTAAGAAAGCCATGCTCATATAGGGTTTTGCAAGCAAACAAACATATAGGCCAAAAAGAGGTTTTTTGACTTTTCAAGAAAAATTTAATTTTAGAGTGTTTTGATAGAATGGTAAAAACCCCATGATTATATTTTTAGGCATTATAAATCAGATGAATATTTATTTTCATTTTGGTGAATTCTTCATTTTTTGCAGTTCTATACACCCTTTCAAGCCTCTTATTCAGATGCTCATATCTTTCACAGCATGTAGAGTTTGAATTAAATATCTTAGTATGTTTTGATTAACCTTATTTAATTATAATTTATGAAAATTGATACTAGTTAAGGAGTTGTGCTTTATAAACAATAGTTAAGAGTGTAGGCAACTCAGAATGCAGTCAAAACCCCACAGGTAGATTTTTCCACGTGATAAATTTTCATATATTTTGCATGGTAATACAATATTTTCAAGGATGTTTTAAGGGTTAGTGTGATACACATAAATTTTAATATTTGGATTTTTGAATTTTTTTACTTCATGAACCATCATTTTGAAGATTTAGCTTCAAAGCCCTCCTAAACCCTCAAAAAAATAAATTTTCAAAATGTTGATTTTATTTCTATAAAATCATCTTGGATTAACATTAAAAATTTCAAAATTTTAATTAAACTTAGAGATAATTCCATAAATATCAATTTTATGCATGGAATTGTAAGGATGAGGGAATACATCATATTTTTTGTAAAAAAAACATGTCAAATGAAGTACATGACATTTCAATAAAATATAGTCAATGGATCTCAAGTTATAAGACTTGTTATTCATATTAAGATTTTAATTTGGTTATATATTATCCCAGAAGTGTCCCAACCAGTTCAATCAAAATGGCTAGTCTGTAGGAAAATGGTGCAAAATAGGCCTAGTCAACCCTGTTGACTAAATGACGAGTGTTTTCTCATCAAAATAAAATATCTTGTGATGAGAAAAGTTTTTTTAGATATATATAATTTTTTTTTCAAATTATATGACATCTTGTTTTAGGTTTAATGGAGTCCAAATGCAAGAATATAGGCTATTAGGCTTAATTGGCTTAATAGGCTTAATTGGTCGATCAAACAAGTAAAGAATGGCATTAAAAATATATCAAATGAATTAATTTTGGAGTTATCACATATCATATATGTTTTTTAAGTGTATATATCATTCTAAAATCAATCCACAAGTTCCAATTCATGCAATTTGAGCTCAATTTGAGTTAGTTCGTCTTTAAGGGTCAAATTTCTTCGGTTGACTAGTTTGACTAGTTTCATGCATCTCCCATGCTTTTCATGCAAGATGAGGAAATTAAAGAACTTAAACCTATTTTTAATATGAATTTATCTTCCAATTTATGAAATTATTTTCATGCAAGGAAGGTTGACAAGTCAACATGGGCCCACCACTTCTCAATTTTATGCCAAAAATGAAGAACATGCAATTTTTGAAGACTTGGAAGATTTTAAAGCCATTATTTAATATTGTAAAAGGATTTTATATTATTTTAAATTAAATAAGACTAATCCTTCTCCTTTCCATGCCACTTTGGATTTAGTTAAGGTATTAGACATATATATTAGTTTTTTGAAGCCATATTTCAAGAATTCCTTATACTTCTTCATCTCATACCAGGACTCTGATGGCCATCAATAGGAATTTAAAATATTAATCATGTGATATCAATGACATCCACCATCAATATCAGTCTCAATCTCATATTATTATGATGATAGGGTCAATTAGAGAAGGCATTGCACTTCCTAATACCATGACTACAACTCCCTCTCTTCTTGTGTCTCCCTTCACTCCCCCTTCCTTTATTCCTCATTTCTTCATTCCTCTACGTCATGGACTCCTTGCTATTATATGTTTTCTAAAAGTTTCACTCAACTCTTTGTATATTTTCCTACGTCCCCTATGGCATTTTCCTTTTCCTTCAATCTTGCCTAATTACTTTTTGACTGTGTTGACCCCTACCATCGACCTCCTCCATCTATCCTCCTTTCCTGTTGTGTCCCTTCCATTTTATCTACACCATCGAGCTTCTTCCTTCACTTCCCTAGTTATTTCCATCCCTCCTTTTTCTTCAAAAGTCAAATAAATAAACTCATGCATTGAATTTTTGTCACCCACTTCACTATTTACTGCATCTAATTCACTATTACCCCATGTGGTGCAATGGGTGAGGGGGAATTGTAGCAAGATAAAATATTTATTTTAGTCAATGTTAAATTTAATACCAAATTTTATTTCCCCCCCAAGGGTGGCGTATTGGTTGAAAATTGAAGATTTGATTTGAAAGAGAATTAAATGTTTCAAAAAATCTTTTTTACAACATTTTCTTTTGTACCATGTAGTAAGATATTTTCAAACAAAATCATTTAATGCCTTTTAACTGGTCATTCATGTCCCAGGCTAAGTTGAAGTCCTTTAATTATTGTAGAAAGGGTAAGCATATTTAATTTATCTTAATAAGTTAGCTTACCAAAAGATGATTGGTCAAAATATAAGCACTACATCTAACGTAGATCGACCCACTTACCAAATAGCTCAAGGCGAATAATGACTATACAATAGTTTCTTTGGCCTTATTTAGACTGCATTATCACCAACAAGGCATCTCACTCAAAATGCATGCACATGTACCACAACCAATGCATCTAAAATGATGCATACGCCATTATTGATAAAAGATCAATAGCTCACCAGTAGGGTAATACAAACAAGTTCCCTAAAACCCAACACAGAAAATTGGTATGCGACATTTAGCACAGGGTATATAGATCTAGTTTGAGTTTCTCATACATATATGTGAACTACACTTAATAGAATATAAATATCTTTACAAATATTAAGAAGACATCATACCAAAACTCCAAGATTGACACAACATATCTTTATGAAAGTTTTCTTTACCAACTCTATTGTTGCACAGTCATTTTCATGGCATATTTACATGATGGGGACTACAATCCTTTATTTCAAGAATACAAAAACTTCTTTATTCATTTTTTGGGGGTTCTATAACATGATAATTTTCGAATCCAACCCCACCAACACCTCTCCAAAGACTCATACCAAACATATATCTTTACAACATTTTGGAAGGAAAACCTATAACTACCTTCTTGGGATAACTACCTCTATAGGAAACTAAAAATACATAGTAATTACATTCCAAATTCTTTGTTTATGCCACCTTATGTATGATTTGTACATGGCACACCTTACTATACCCATTTAGGAACTAACCATAACATTTAATTCCCAATTACATCACAAAACTCCTCCTAAGAATAAGAACATGATTTAAATTTTTTAAATGATGTTTTGGCAAGAAATCACAATATAGACTCAAATTTGAATTTGAAGACTACCTAAGGAATCTAAGCACTGTAAACACATTCTATTGGACTTATACTAACTAAAAATACTAAAAAGTGGAGACCATTGAAGATACCCCTACATCACAATGTCAAATGTAGGTAATTCGATCAAGTGGTGTGTTTGAAATTGACTAATCCTAGAGATCAATAACTATTAAAAACTTTGGCCAAAGTAATGTTAGTTAGACATTGTAATTTCATATGTATGATTTACATGTTTATGCGATATCATGTTAGAATATATTTTTAATAGTACATTGCATGTTATTAGAAATCATACAGTACATAGATACTAGCTTGTCTCTCTAGATTCTTGCACCATCATTATCTA
This sequence comes from Torreya grandis, assembly GCA_037957365.1. Taxonomy (NCBI): domain Eukaryota; kingdom Viridiplantae; phylum Streptophyta; class Pinopsida; order Cupressales; family Taxaceae; genus Torreya; species Torreya grandis. The sequence continues at coordinate 4,060,491 of JARHVA010000135.1, forward strand.
CTCATATGTGAAGGGAAGGCCATTCCCTGATGAGGGATTGTGCAAGGGATTGATGGTTATTGGTTGGTGTGGAAAAGTGCTTGGATGATGTTCTTCCTCTCCACAACAATACTTCTTTGGACAAATCATTTGAGATTGCCTTAGATACTAGAGTTCGGGGAACTAATGTTATGTGGAGCCATGTATCTTGTATTTGTACATTGTATTGCATTTATTATTGAAACATTATCTAGATGAGCTATTATGACTTACTTATTATACATTGACAACAGTGATTGTATGATTGTACTAGCAGTGGCTAGAAGTTTGAAGTTACTTTCTATATTCAGTTATGATGTGTTTCTTATGATGATAGTGATCAATGATGAATGATGTCACATGCTTATACTTATAGTATTTTATATAGATCACTAATTATATTATTATGGTGTAATCTAATGAAATGATATGTTGATTAAATTATTAAAAAAAAAACACTTATTTTTAAGTAGATTCCAGTGGGGATGTTACAAGATCTCCTTCTTTAAGTGGCACTTAATCTAATTTTCTATTAACATGGCTTTCATTTTTTTGGTTAAAATTGGCTTATGGCAAGCCAAATATGATTTTGGTAGAACTTACTTTGTGGTAATGTTGGACAAGGAGATCTATGTTTAGGAATAGGTAAGAGCTTTGGTTTTGAATTTTGTTCTATAATTTAGGGATTAAATACTAATTTAAACTTATGCACAGTACCTGCCAAAAAAAAACCATTTAGAAATAGCAACCAACATTACTGAAACCACCATAAAAAATCAATAACATCAATGAAGGCAATTAGACAAATAATAATACAATCCATAAAATAGCATTACCTTGATTAGGATGGTAAAACCCACATTCACGATGGTTAAAGATGGGTGAAGATGCGATAAAATTTGAGAGTCAACCAATTGGTCTCAAACATAATGGAAAAATCAAAAAATATGTTTTTGACAATAGTGACATAAGTGTCAATAGTCATTTTTGAGATATACAAATGATTATATAACTTAGCACATCTCTTTTATAACTTTAATAAAATATGAACATAAAAATTGTACTTTTTTATCTCGAAATTCATACTTAATTGCAGATACAACATGAAACAATATCAAATAAGAAGTTTAAAATTCAAAGAAACATAAATTAAATAAAAGTAGAAACTGCAAAAATAATCCACACATTTCCACAAGGGAAATTATTGCATGGGTGGTTGGGTCTAATATATTTACAGAAGCCACAATTCTAATTACGGCTAGTCATGACTTGAATTACATCCAATCACATTTATCGTGGGAATTTGAATTGGTTATCAAATATTTATACTTTATCATCCTAATTAATGTAAGAACATTCCTTCTTGCTTTTAATTGATAAGAAAACTTAATATTTTAAAATCACACTATTCAATAGGAGCATTCATTTCGTTTCTTCATGATGAGAAATTGTTCAGTATAGCCAAAGGGATTTGAAAAATGTTAAGTAAATGAATGCTCCTATTGAATTGTTTAGTTAAAATATTTGTTAACTAAAATCCCACACTTACCATGATTCACATTAGAGGATCTAATCTCAGTAGGACCTAAATATTCTACACATTCTAGGGGCTACCCCACCAAGCCAATGGAGACCCACTATGATAAAACGTAAGTACCAATTTCACATTCCAATTTGAACCTGCGACAAATTTTCACTGTTGATATATGTTTCAGTTTAGGAATATGGTTTTAGAATCCACAAACATCAAAAAATATTATAAATAAAAAAAATTGAAAAATATAAAAATAAAGAATTAAAAAAATATTTAAATTAGGAAAATAAAATATTTTTTTGGGAAATAAGCATCTCTAGCCTAAATTTCAGATTTAGGCAGTGAATAATTTAGTTTTCATATATGTTTACAAATTATTTTTGCTTATTAAACAAAATCGCAACATTATCTTAAATATTTCAACCTATTCCTTAACCTACGAGCATTAGAAAAATGTATGTATAAATGTTGAGATCAAATGAAAAGAGAAGATGAGCATCATCATTTAGTATTCACTTGAATTTTTTTAGTATTAGGTTGGTGTTGTAGATCCAATTAGAAGTACTTGGAAGCTTGAGAATACTAATCAAGTTTCAGAAGGATTCTGCCCTTGTAGTGTAGGCTCGCCAAATTTATTGAGCTCTGAGCTCGAGCCCAACACCTTATATGGTCTTTCTAATGTATCTACTCTCTCTCTACTAGCAAAATTGACGTGGTATTATGCATGATGTTAGCACTCCACCTTATAATAAAATATATACAATTTTAGCCAATCAAAATATATATAAATGATTTTTTTCATATTTTATTTAAACAAATATACAATTTAACTATTGAAAAAATTCAATTTTTTAAATGTACACAAAATAATAAATTTTGATTGGTGAAAAAATATTAATTAATCAAACAAGAATGATTCCTTCAATTACGCTTTCAAAACTAATAAGATGGTGGTCTTTTATCATTATCAAAATTTCTATTGGTATAATAAGTATCCTTCTTAATAAGGTGTGGTTTTTTTATCTTTGTCAAAATTCCTACCCTTCAATTTCACTTTCTGGTTGGACTTCACCTCATTAAGCCACATCCATGCAATTTCCCTAGGTTTAAATTTGTTGGATTATTAAAGAGATATTATTAATATATGGATAGACGGATATATAGTAATCAATAAAAAATAAAAAAACGCATGGCATGACAACCTACCAAATGGATTATATAAGTATTTGATATATGAATAATTTTGTTTTTATATAATAATTTTATAAGTATTAAGTGTATGAATAATTTTTTTTTTTTTAATTATAATAATAATTATTATTATTATTATTATTATTATTATTATTATTATTATTATTATTATTATTATTATTATTATTTGTGGTAGAATTAAATTTAATATTTTTTTATTTAATATTTTTATAGATTTATATTTTGATAAATGATATATTTGATTTTATCATTTTTTTTTAAAAATAGTTTGAAATTTTTAAATATATTTATAAATATATAATTAATTAAAAATTAGTTAACATCATTTTAATATTTTAAAAATATTCATTTAAAAAATATAATATTTATCAATTTCAAGATATCTATTTTAGATTTATTTCATAGTTTCGTGTATTCAAAAGTTTCATTCATAATTGTATCTATTCAATAATTCCATATTAATTTATGAATTTATCATTTATTTTTTAAAAAAATTATTGATTGGTTATAGCGTTACATTGCTTGTTCTATGTTTGATGTGCTTTATTTGCTTGTCTCTATATACTCTTAATTCACATGTTTAGGCTTGATATGCTTTCCTTCCTTGAATTATTTAATTTGTATGTATTCGTTGCTTGCTCTGTTTACCTTGTGTGTCATGCTTGATTTTTTATTTATTTTATGCATCTTTATTTCTCTTTTTTACCTTGTTTTCTTCATAGACTCCATGTGTGACACGCTTACTATGTATTTGATATGATTTTTTAATGCTTGTTGTGTTTTCTCTATGTCTTCATTGCTTCATGCTTTGATTATTTGTTGTGTCTTCTTTGTTTACTTTGTATGATATATTTTCATGGCTTCTGTTGTTACTCTATGTTTCTTGTGTGTTATGGTGCCATGATCTATATCATGCAATTCTGTTAATTGTCTTGATTTACATCATACAAAAATTTTCTTTCTCTTAGTTATTTTGTCATAATTTATATCATGTATTAATTGGGCTTAAAGCTCTATACTTGTGTTTAACATTGATAAATATGTTGCTACATTACTTATTACTTGATTCCCATGCGAGGTATATTACTCATGTGATTATATTTATACATTTTTCTAACATGCCACATCTTACACTTATATTTATATGCATTACATCATAAACTCATGTGGGGTGATTTATTTATAACATACATGGTTCCAAAATGATATATTTCTATGTTATACATTAGTGATTTTATTTCTTACCTTACACATGATGCACATAATATTTTATTTTTAGATATGTGCTTCACATGATTTATCATTGATCTAGAAGGATATGGGTCACTAGATGAAATTAACATTACCGAAGTTGCACATCTTGACTTGCACTAATGTTAACAACTTGGGCAGTAGGTTTCACACATACACACCAATTTATTCCTTGAAATTCCATTCCTACATTACTACATAGCTCTTGCAGTGTCAGTATTGTAGGCAGCAACTCATTAGTAACAAAAGTCAGTGACATCACTGTACATTTTAGTTATGAAGTGGTGTTTACTAATTATTATAATAGTTCAACCGATTTTTCATATTATTGCATTGTATAATAATTTACCCTTCCATTATTTTTAGGTTAGCATATTAATGAGCAACACCATAAAAGAATAGAGTTAGGAAGTATATTTTTGCTAGACATTTGATCTCTTAGATTTATAAAAAAATTAGAATAATCCAAGTTTTTTATTATAGTTCAACATTGATTGTCATCTTGTTCTTACTTGTTCTTTGAATGTACACACTTTCATATTGTCTATCACTTAGTAATTCACTTTTGGATATAAACCTTTTAATCAATTTGAGTAGGTTGTCCATCAGGTCTCCTCCTAGGCCCTAGATCAGTGGTATCAGATCATACAAACTTTATATCATTTCTAAGTGGTATCATGGTGTTTCTAAATTTTGTCATTATTTATATGCCCACCATATGAGTTCTAATTATTGGAAGGTATGCCTCGAGACTCATGAACCTTCATCATACCTTCCTCCAAATCCTCAAATGTGAGATAAATATTCAACGACATCAAATTCAAAGATCTTCTAAAAAATGATAAATGATGCGTTAAAAAAATAAGGATAATATTTGTAATGATGTCATACACATGAACAAGAAAGTATTATTAATCACTTCTCATTACTTCTCAAGTAAAAAACTCCTCCAAACATGTCTCATTCTCATCATCCATTTCGACAAACATCATACAAGGTACAAGTCAATCTAGACATGTGTGTGTGTGTGTGTGTGTGTGTGTGTGTGTGTGTGTGTGTGTGTGTGTGTGTGTGTGTGTGTGTGTGTGTTTTGAGAAAAAATAGATGTAAATGCACTAGATAATTAGCTTAAATTCATCACCTCATATTACACAATTAATCAAATATTTAATCAAGACAAGATTACATTTAGTCTTCTAAAAGCTTCTTTATAAGTTAATAAATATTTCACTTCACATGAAGATGAAATAATTTTAGACACATCTACATACACATGAAATGGTTTCATAGAAGCACTCAAAGTAACCTATTATCCTATTATAAACTATGATGATTAGTACAACAAGTTCTCTCAAATGCACCAAGATAAAGAGTAGTTTATGCAGTAATACACAGATATATTTTATGCTCTAGTCTCTAAACATGGGATTTAATATTTAGAGAAAAATATTATTTTGAAGTACGGGTCAGATTTGAGACCTCATATCTAGTCAGACTTGTATTTCCTACAAATATATTCAATAGGAGTAACCTACAAATTTGCTTATAAATTTTAATCAAAGGCTAAGACTAAGACAAATGATTCAAAGTCTTAGACCAAGCAATAGTTTAAATATTTTAAGCATAATTCCAAATTAGAGAATAACTCTAAACACCCCTAACAAAAGTAGCAAAAATTATCAAATAACCAAAATAAGCAGTCTAAGACTAGAAAGTGGTGTTTAATTCACAACTCCAGTAGTCATTCCAACAAATAATGTTGCACTAGAAAGTCTCTAGTTGCACAAATTGAAGCAATAGTTACAACCACTAAAACATTGGAGAAAGGAAAGTATATCATGGATTTTAATCCTAGCACCATGGTGGGATATGAAAACATCTCTAATATCCATATGAAAATAGAAGAGGTAGAAATAGTATTCCATTCTCACATGTGGATGATTACCCAATTAGCACTTAATTATTGACATTGGAAGTTAGAAGAACCTAATTTATCCTAAAGTAGTTCACATATTGAAATTGCCACAAACACCTCACCTAAAACCATAATCCAATTGATGGTTCAGTGTAGGATTCAAAAAATTATCATTTAACAATGTCAATTGATGTATAAAATCAATCCTTTTCAAGATACAATCTCTTGCAACATTTCTCTATTAAAGGTATGGGATATTTTACTTTTTCAATCATATCTTTATAATCGACACCCACTCTATGGATAAAATCCTAGAAATTTTATCATGGATGTTGATAAAATAGATACCACATACTAGAATTATTTCTGAAACTATTACTCATTAGCACCAAGTAGTGTAAAAAGCTAGTCACATCTAGTAAAAATTGTGCTTTTGATGGTAAGAGTTGAAGATAAGAAAGTCCTTGTGGCACCAAATTTTATTGTAGTTTCTCTAGAAACCACAATAGAAGCAATAAAGTAGAATGCCAAGTTGGAAAAATATAAGGACCTATTCTAACTACCAAAAGAAGTGTGTATGCACCACAGTATTGATCTAATCCTTATAATACCTCTCCCTAATGCTTCTTTACACCACGTCCTTTCAAGGGACTGAATAAATCAAGCAATAAATCCATGAACTATTGGATAAGGGACATATCATACCCATTTCATCACCTTCTGAAAACCCAGTTGTGTTTGCATTAAAGAAATATGACACATGGAGATTGTGCATTGATTACCGAGCACTCAACAAGATCATAGTGAAAAACCACTATGCTCTTCTAAGGATTGAGTATATTTTGGACTAACTCCATGGTACAAAATAATTCACTAAAATTAATCTTAACTTTGGGTATCACCATATTCTTTTTGATCCTGCAGACGTATGGAATACAAGCTTTAAGACTAAAAATGTTAGAAAAATTGATGTCTAAGTGGTAATTATTAACCATTAGCTCACATTGTTAATTAATTAAATAAATAATAATATATTATTTATTACAGAGGTGAAAACCTCATGAAAATAAATAATATTATTATGATTATTTAAAACTTGCCAAGTATTTTAATTAATTAGCTTTATCGTGATGGATGGACACATTATTTCACAATGGTCACCTTCCTTATTAAATATTATAAATAAGGTATTATCCCTATTGTAAATTCATTCTAACTCAATATATTTTCATGTGAACGAGGTTTTTGTGAAGGCCATTTTATGAAGAAGTGAGAATGGGAAGATTTTATGTATTGAGAGAATAGTTTCAACATTAAATAATCACTGTGAGTTTTTTACCTCCATTGGAGGCTTTTCCACCTAGTTATTTGTATTGTGTCTTATTTATCTTTATGTCAAATTGTGTGTACTCTTTTCTTATTAATTCACATCTAGATCATCTATGTTCATATGCACTATAAATTCTTTCATGGTATCAGAGCATAGAGGATATAGGTGTAAATTAATAAGCAAAGAAAACACATAAATTGACATAAAGATAAATAAGACACAACACAAAGAATTAGGTGGGAAAACCTCCAATGAATGTAAAAAATCCTCAGTGATTATTCAATGTTGAAACTATTCCCCCAATACATAAAATTTGCTTATTAATTCACATCTAGATCCTTTGTGTTCATATGCACTCTAAATTCTTTCATGGTATCAGAGCATAAAGGATATAGATGTAAATTAATAAGCAAATAATACACACAAATTGACATAAATATCAATAAGACACAACACAAAGAATCAGATGGGAAAATCTCCAACGGAGGTAAAAAAACCCATAGTGATTATTCAATGTTGAAACTATTCCCTCAATACATAAAATCTTCTCAATCTCACTTCTTCACAAAATATTTATTCACCCAAAACATATCAAGTTGGAATGAAAATACAATTGGAGTAAGACTTTATTTATATTATTCATTCCAACTCAATATATTTTTAGTTTATGTGCATTTTATCTGAGAGAAAGTCCTCAATGGTGATATTAATTTTCAGTTCTATCCTACAAATAAAAAAGTAACAGATATCTTTATAAAACCACTTGGTTCTACCAAATTTTTTCAATTTCATGCAAGTTTGGGCCTCTTAGATTTGCCATTGAAGGGGAGTGTGCATAAAAATGTCACTTCCTAACAGCCATATGTTTCTTCTTTTTCTCTATACTTCTCATTGTAAATCATTGTAAACTTCATGTGAAAGTTATGTGATTTAAGTAAAATTCATGTGAAATTTTTACTTTTTTACCCCAATACATTAAAAGCATAATTTTTAATAGAAGTCCTTATGTTATAAAAGGCTCCAAATATGCTTACTGATTATTCATGAGAAACTATGAGATGTAGTTTCATGATCATGCTAACCTAAACTTACTTTCAATTAGTTTAAAATTATAATTCTTTTTATTTCAAAAGGTGGTGTTTGGCATGATGAAAGTTTTAAATCTTTTAATTGTGTACATAGTATAATTCTTTTTTTGAGGTGACTATGACATTTATCCCCACTTAGCATTAAGAGGGAGTATTAGATAAATTAATGTCTAAGTGGTAATTATTAACCCTTAGTTTACATTGGTAATTAATTAAATAAATGATAATATATTATTTATTGCATGAGGTAGAAACCTCATGAAAATAAATAATATTATTATGGTTATTTAATACTTATCAAGTATTTTAATTCATTAGCTTTATTAGGATGGATGGACCCATTATTTCACAATGATCACCTTTCTTATTAAATATTATAAATAAAGTCTTACATGTATTGTAAATTCATTCCAACTCAATATATTTTTGAGTAAACATGTTTTTTGTGAAGGCCATTTTGTGAAGAAATGAGATTGAGAAAATTTTATGTATTGGGGGAATAGTTTCAACATTGAATAATCACTGTGAGTTTTTAACATCCATTAGAGGTTTTCCACCTAATTTTTTGTGTTGTGTATTTTTGATCTTTGTGTCAATTTATGTGTACTGTTTGCTTATTAATTCACATATATATCCTCTGTGTTCATATGCACTTTGAATTCTTTAAAAAAAAAGTTTGTTTGAATGGTTAGTCACACTTTTGGATTGACCAATGCTCCAACCACATTCATGTAAATGATGAATGATATTCTCATTCCATTCACTACTTGATTTATCATAGTCTACCTTGAAGACATCTTGATCTTTATTAAAACATGGGATGAACATCTATGCCATTTACAATAAGTGATTCATACTTTGTGGGAACATAAGCTATATGAAAACATGTGTAAATGTTAATATTCTATGATGCACATATAATATCTAGGATACACTATGGAATCACAAAGAGTGCATGTAGACTTTGTATGCAATGAGAAATGTAGTAGATCTACAAATCAATCCTAGATCGGAGAAGATATATCCGACTTACACTTATGATTGGGGATACATTAGATAATTAGGGTCATGACCAATATGGATCCACTAGACCTAACCAAGGGATATTTTACCACAATAAATTCACCAAGGAAGTTTTCAAAGCTTCCAGTTAAATAAAACTATGTAATAATCCTAACTCGGTCATATTTTTCATATTCACTAAACTAATAATAACTAAAGTAAAGTCTAATCTAGTTCTCACAAAGCTTATGGCATAAAATGGGGATTAGTAAACATAAAAGTAAACATGCATAAGAGAATCCTATTTAATCTATGTATAGGTAAAACCCTAATGAATGGAGAGAGCAATATATTCAAAATCCATTACTTATGCTACTTCTATCTACTAAAGAGATGAACAAAGTTATAGATACTTACCTGAAATGTAACAACCCTACTGGGTGCTAACTAGCAAAACACAATTTTTTCTAAAACACATATATTAATAATAGATCACACCATGGGAGTCTAAATAGAGATCAAACACAAATACTTTAAGAGTGATAACTGTAACAAGCACATGACATCATTCAGTCACTGATCACTATCAATTAAATAAATACATCAAACTATAATCATAGAAACTAATAAAAAATATCCAACCACTGTTGGTATAATATAGCCATTATTTTCAATCTGTAGTAAATAATAAATTATAATTATTTATTATAATGTTTCCAATAATCAAAACAATATAATGTGAAGTATAAAAAATAAGATACAAGGCTCTCAAGAGCATGAGTCCCTAGACTCTTCAATATCTATGAAAATCTCATCTCAAAAGTCATATCAAAAGTAATACTATTGTGGGGAGAGAGAAAATCATCTGAGTGCTTTTCCATACCAAACACGAACCAATAATCTCATGCACTAATCACATCAAAGAATGACCCTCCCTTCATGGATGAGTATATAGTGACATTACAAGAATCTAAAAAACAAGAAAGTACCCATGTATTATATGATTTCTAAGAGTAAACATGTAGTTTGTCATCGAAAGCCCATTCTTTTGCAAGATATCACACTAACATTTAAATCACACACACCAAAAGATAATGTCTCACTATACATTATCTAACCATAAGATTCATATAATTTATATCCTATTAGTAATCATATCACATCACATGCTAAACATAAGAGTAAGCAAAGTATACATTTATTCCATCAACACATCAATGAATTTTAAATTATTATCTAACTCAAACAACAAATAATGCCTATAGTTTATACCACCTAGGTAAAATACACATTTAAATGTATATTCCAACTATCATAATAATTTTTAATCATGCTACACCCTGTGATTACCCATATTACTATAGTATACTACTATTTTCCATAATTAGTCAAATAAAGTAGTCTTAAATACATGAAACATAAGCTTCTATTTAAGCAACAACATAAGTTACAGTTTCCATGAAACACAAATATTTGATTCTAACATTTGTTACTCAAAGGTTGTATACACACATACATAATGTCCTACTAACTATTAACAAACATACTATTCATCATACATGTATTTACATAGGTGAGGATCTAGACATAAAAAATATAATATGTACCATTTAGGTATAACATACTTTTATACTATATAACTCTATGACATCCCATACTATCATATTTCACAATTAAATAGTTACAAATTAACCAAACTTATGATTTTAAAAATCAAAAGTCTCATAAACCTAAAAGATAGGCAAACAATTACATATTATACCATCCAAGTATATCTTAGGCCTGACTACATAATCTACAGTCCTTAAGTAAATACAAGTATATAACACAAATAATGATAGCACAACCCACTAGCTTTATAAACATAATTATCAAGAAGTCATTCAAAATAATATCAGAGAATTAGATAACTCATAGACCCATTATGTTCTTTCATTCCAATAACTTATTATATTTCTAGAAGGTTATTTCAAAGGTTATAATTTCCTATTTTATAGAACCATATATCTAGTTAACATCCTAATATCCATAGATATTCGCATGTGACCAATGCACCTATACAAGTTAAACATTCAGTTTAAATAAATTGATTACTAACATTAATAAACTGTCTATATACAAGTTATACTTTCATTAAGTTAAATTGACATCAATACTTATATGGATATCTAAACATGATTTAGAATATAAACCACCTAGTTATAACATACTGAACATACTTGAATATGTTAATACTCACACTATATATACTATTCACAAAATTTTATTACTGTAAGCAACAATTTTTCAAGCTATTTTTGAAGTGTCAAATAATACACATCTAAATTTTACCATAAAATTTCCTTTAGATATTCTAGTTCCACTTTTAGAGATTGCTTACTTATAGTTATTATTTGGGTCCCTTGGACGCTTTAAGACTCAAAATTAACCATCCCTTTTAGCCATAAGCTTTAGTATATGACCCCACAAACCCATTGAGGTTATGTATTTATGATTCATACTAATATTAGTGTTATTACCATTTTACGCTTTGTTTCCCATGATTGATCACAAAACATAAGGAGTATCTTAATAGAAAATCCCACCAAACTTGTCGAAGTGACATAGTTAATATACATTATGTATCATAGATCAATTAGGTAATGTATTAGTAACATATCATACCTACTGTGGGCCAATTAGTGTATGGTAATTTACATGCAAAGCAATTAATTACCACACATATAGCTTATATTTGGATATAATACTATGAACATAAATACAATGGCTAATTGTTAATGAGGGCCAATTAATATATAAAATCCTAATATCACATTTCTAAATTACCTCATATATTATAAATAGAATACTATTCAAATTAATAATGTAGTATAAGAATGAAAGGCTTGAGATTTTGAATGAAAAAGAACTTCCAAATGTTGAAGTTAAGACTCCATGATATGTCATTTTTTTTTAATAAAATCATTAGATTAATTTATATGTTTTGCCCAGAAAGGTCTTAGCTCAAAGAAGGCAATATCAAACCAAGGTTTTTATTACCCACTAACCAAATTCCATGATAATCATGCTTATTCCTAAAATGCAACTCGGGTTGGTAGTGCAACTCAATCTAGCAGCAAAACATAGCTGGTTGTGCAGCTCGGCTTGGTAATGCAACTCTACTAGTAATGAAACTCGACCTAGAAGTGTAACACTATTGGCAATGTAACTCATTTCAAATCATGGCACAAAAATTTAGGGAAAAAATAAATTCCAATGAACATTCGATCTTGCATTAAAGAGAGAATATATTTCCTTCATTCATTTACTATTTCTTATCGAACCAAGTATATAGAGAAATCTAACATTGATTTCAGATAAGGGGAAATAAGCAAGTTAGAAAAATGAATTGTTATGATTTTTATACAAACACTTTAGTATTCTTAACCTATCCCATGATAATCATTCTCATTTATAGAATGTAACTCAGCTCATAAATCAGCTTGACTTAAACCAGAATATGAAAATCAGAGGCAGAAAATAAAGTTACACCCAACATTCAATCTTGCTTTTAAAGAGAAAACATAGTTTCCTTCCTACATTTACTATTTCAATGACTATTATCAATAGATGAAAGAACTAGAATCATGGTTTTAAATTGTATTGATGTGCTAAAAAACTAAAAAATGCATCTTCCCATGCCATAAAAAAGTAAAAGTTATCTGAAAACGATTTTCCCTTTTTATAATGATCATGCATTTTATGGGGGTAATCAAAAATTATGCATCACTCTTAAAGGAAGAACCTTTTGCAATCCATTGTTACATTTTACGTTAGAAAATAAATGAAGGTAAATGTATCAAACAAACCCAACCTAATTTTTAATTTTTAGATGTTTATTTGTATCATGATCATAGTTTTTCTCATCTGTGTCTAGAACTAGATCAAATTTGAGTCTTGACTATTTAGGGTTTACCTTCACCTCCCCACACCATTTTTTTAGTTCATATGACCACCAATACGGTGAAATGGATACATCAACCTCCATTTCTTCCTATCACCATTGGTATTTATTTCTTCTATTATGTAATTTTCTTTTCTAACATCAGTGTTTACTATTTTCCTTTTTTTTTAATCTCTACATAATTTGACCCTTTTTATTATTTTGTTTTCAATCAACTACCAAATTTTAGCTTAAGTTCTATTTATTTCTTTAAACATCCATCATTTAATCTTTCATCATGTGTAGATCACCACCCACTTCTATTTCAGTTTAATTCTCCTCTCAATCAAGAAACACCTTTTTCTTATTTTCATAATAATTTCAAATACCATGCATCTTTTCTTTTCTTATAAAATCTTAATTTAAGTTTTTTTATTTTTTTGTTCATGAATGGATTTATCTTTGCTTAAAGCCAAGTGAATTATTTTATTTTATTTCACTTATCTTAGTCTTTATAAAGATAACTATAGACTTTTAGTTTTTAATTAAACCATGCATTATACCTTAATTATCAAATTAGTTATTTAGGATAATTAGATTTATTTTTATCTTAATCATAAAAAGATAACTATCTATTTAAAGATGTTAAAACTAATTAATAATCTAATTATTAAGTACTAGTGTATATGTATTTTCTATAGTTATTAAAAATTTATTATATGAAGAGATACCAAATCAAGACAATGATATTTATCGAATATCATTTAAACCTATCATTATGTTAAGTAAGTCGATTCATGTTAGCATCAACTTCACGATCATATAATAGCATTGCATGAGTAAATCTATGGACTATAATTATATGTTAGATTACACAATTTAGATCATCATAAGCATCAACCAAAACATGATCATAATAGAATATATAAGCACTTAAAACAAACTAACTATCTAGATCGAATAGAGAGATAAACAAGTTATTTTATTATGGTGTGTGTTGGGTTACGAGCAATTTTTATTTCATCCACTAATCATCCCATCTATGACATCCTCTCTGATGATGCTCTCCCTCCATCAGGGTCTAAGGGTATAATCAATCATGCATCGACCTCATGACAAGTAAGTAGTTAGTCTAATTCATCATATATATCTAACTAATGATGTATAACTAACAAATATACATCCATAATGTATATAGATAATAAAGTAAAACGATCACATCATGTAAAATAATTAACATATTACTATCCCATAACTAGTATATGTCATAAAGCTCAAATCAAATCAATAATAATCAGATGATAACCAAAATAATCCATGGATTTAAAGGTTAATATACGTAGGTTGAAATCAGGATGTAACATGGAAGATAAAATCAGTGAGACTCAATATTTTCCTTGGCCAAAGGTGTTTCATAAGAGGTTGTTGTGGTTTGTAAGGATCACTAAGACAGGTCAAAGCATCTAAGACTTCTCCATAGGACAAGATTTTTATCCAAGTAGAAACCTTGAGTTAAGAGTCCTCAAGTAGAATGGTGGAAGAGCATATTGTAAAGAAACACAAATGAATAATTAACTCTTGTTGTCTCTCTAAGAATGTTAGAATAAATGTGCTTATATAGGTGGATATAACCCTAAACCCTTTAAAAATTTTAAGTCGACAAGGTCCACCCAGTTGACCTAGTATCTTAATTGACAAAAATAAACTAGGTCATAGACTAGGTCAGCTAGGGGTTGACCTAGACCCTAATGAGTTTTGTCAATAACAATGCAAGGTCATTGTGGCTAATTATGTAATGTAAACTATCAAAAAAGGGGTTTTAGGTTAGGGAAGGGCTAATGAAGGTGGTAAATGACTAAAAGAGGGTAAAAAATAGGAGATAAAGCTTAGGGGAATGGTTTTAGGAGACAAGTGTGTAGATATCAAGTGGAAAAATGGGACAACAATCTTATGAAGCATCAATGGTCTACCCACCCCTTTCTCGATTGACCTCTTAGGGCATGAACTTAAAGATATTGTGACTCAATAGGTTTCTATAAGATAGAAAGCATCAGTAATTGATAAAGGTTTAAAATATTATGTGTATACATATGCCCTACTTGAAGTTGATCATGTGTCACTTAGGTACAACAGGGGATGGTGCTTCGAGATAGAACATAGTAACACACAATGTTATAGCTGAAAAAAAGTTACAATATCTTAAAACAAAAATAATTGAAAGTAAATGATGGAAATGGAAATAATTAAAAATTAAATATATGCATACCTTGATTTACCTTTATCATTCGATGGTTGTCTATTGTGTTTGTATTTTTGATCATAGAGGGCATAGATATTCCTTTTGACAAACCCAAGGATAAAAAAATAAATATCACAAACAAACAAACACAAGAAATCCAAGATAATTGGTCTTATGTGGATGATACATACTTGGAAATTTGTCAAGTTGGGGTGACAAGTGATATGTTAGGCCAAATGACCAAGTTAAAATATAGGGTGAATTAGGTAATTGAATAAGCTAAAGCTACTAAAGACTAAAAAACTTAAGCAAGTAAACGTTATGTAAGAAAGTAAAACTCACCAAGCCAAGCCAAGTATACATGTCCAAAAGGATGGTAATCAACATCAATGTAAAATAAGTAAAAATCCTTACTTAAACAAATATAGACAAGCAAAAATTGTAAAACAATATTGATGAGTGAGCAGTATCAAACCTTACTCAATCATGAATGGAAAATTGTGCATAAAAGGGGAAACAACTTTGGTGAGTGAAAAGTAACAAGCCAACAACACTCAACAATGGAAAAATAACATGAAAGTAGAAACAAACTTAGGTGTCTACAAAAATTGTGGTACAATAATAAAAAATGATAAAATAAATAAAAACACATCTAAAAATGTAGAGCTATGGTATAAAGAAGATAATCCATATTTTCTCAATCATATTATTTTGTTCTAAAGATAAATAAAACTGAAACAAAGTAATGCTAGCATGTTTTTAAGATGTAAAGAAGATGGAATTAGAGAATAAAGGAAAATAAATTTAGAATCACATGTGTCCTATCAAGGGAAAAATGAAATGGGTGGAGGGGAGAATGAAGAAAAAACCAAGGTAGAGAAACTCTTTATTGAATTCCAAACACTCAAATTAAGTTTATCAAAACAAGAGGACTTTCAACCTTAAGGACTTTGAAAAAATTCTCTTAGCCACATAAGTCTTAGGTCAACAAATCAAGTATATAGATCCTGTCATGAAGATTATATGCATGAAAAATAAAATGGACGTACCTTACCACAATGGGTTCTCTATTCTTCAGGACCCCTTACAGAGCCATCGATCTACTGTGAAGATTGGGTACTCACATGAAAAAGTAGGTAACACCATTTAGTTTGTTGATTTATCCTATTCTAGCCTATTCACCTATCATACCCAAATGGACATTGGCTCTAGTGTGAGGCTAAATGTGGAGTTTGAGATTTAATTGGAGAAAGGATATGTGACTATAATCAAGTCTTTGGTGTGATTTTAACTTTTGAAATTTGTATGTTGCATTTTGTATATCATTGTATTTTGTTTCAAATGATTTTGTTGTTAACTTTCTTGATAGATTTTTCTATTCTTCCTCAATACATATTTTGAAAACTAAACATGGGTGTTAAAGATGACTTTCATTTGAACATGTGGGACTTGGTTGCTAAGAGAGAGAACTTAGAGATAATAGTGTCTAAGAGTATTGTAAATTTAGGTAAAATAAAAAGTACTATCTTGAATTCAACCTTGTTTTATCCAATGTGGAGTGAAAGGAAAGGAAATCAAGAGGAATGAAATATGAAACAATTTGAATGACTTTAAATCATAAAAAATGTGGCAAAGGGTGAAAAAGGGATACATTGACAGTAGAGTGTGACTCCTTACCATAAGAATGAGGAAAATGTAGGAAAACATGCTAGCATAAATTGTTAAGTAAAAATCATCTATCAAAAGAAGTAAAACCTAAAGTTGAGAACAAAGATCAACAACTCGTAACCATTACAAAACATAGTCTAGACGAGGATTGAAAAGATGGTGATTTTATGAGGAAGGCCACATCCTATCCATAGTCTTACACTACAACTCATAAAATAAAAGCCCAAGTGGTGTACAAATCATATGAAAAATAAATGGGATAAAAATGGTGTTTGTGAAGAAGGCCAGGTCCTATCCATAGTCTTACACTACAACTCATAAAATGAAAACCCAAGGGGTGTCCAAAAGTGTGTAAATAGTATGAAAAGAGAAGTAAATCATGAGGAATACCAAGTCCTATCCATAGTTTTACAATGCAACTTATGAGAAAAAAGGGAAAACTAAAAGACCAAAAGGAAAGACTAAGGTTTGTGAAAAGAGAGAACTATTACAAAGGGTGAGACCTAAGTAAGTATCCTGAAAAAAGTGTTAGATAGGTAGCATATATAAAGCATGAAAATAAGGGAAGGATTAGTCAAAGTAACGCTTGAGGAATTTCACATTTTTGGGTTCTTTAAAAATATGGCCTTAATTGGTTTGAAGGCGATAGGTATATGGACCAAGAATATCTTTGATTAAATAAGGGCCCCATCATTTTTGGGTATATTTACCTTATTTATCATGAGTGTAATCTGATTTAAGGACAATATCACCAACATTAAACATGTGAACTTCAACTCATTTGTTATGTTATTTGGTAATACATACCTTATATTATTGATTATGTTTTAAGGCAGAAAGATGGTGCTCATCAAGAAGATCAAGAGAATGAGACAAGCTTCACATAATTATTCATCAGATATGATACCATGAAGAGATATTTGGAGAGAAAGAAGCTCAACTTATAATGGGAGGACTGATTCAAAACCATAGACTAGATATAATGGCATTGCCCCAGTGGTAGTGTGTATACTAGTGTGAAAGGCCCAAAGACCAGGATAGAGATGAAGGTGCCAATTTGTGTGGGTTTCATAAATTGTATTTTGGAGGATTTTATTAATAATTTTATTTGTGGCCTCAACTTGGCCATTACAATTGTGGATGGTAGGGTGTGGAGAATTTCTGATTGATTTAAATTTAACATAGAGCTATTTGACATCTTTGTTTTTGAAATTACCACCATTATATAAAATGATAGTATGAGGGACACCAAAGTGGTAAATTATCAGATTTAGGATGAATTTGGAGATGGTGGCACTAGTGACATTGATGAGTGGCATAGCCTCAACTTATTTGGTAAAATATTATGTTGTGATTATAAATACATGCCCATCTTGAGATTGAGGTAATTTACTTATGAGATCTAATCCCCACATGGAGACTGGCCAAGGATATTCTATGGTTTGAAGCTCAGAAGGAGGTGAATGAATTTGGTCATCATGAAGCTAGCATGGGTTAAAATTTAAATAAAATTTGATGGCATCCTTTTCAAGAGTGGTCCAAAAGTATCTCATACATAAACATTTACATGCTTAGCATGTTTAATATAGTGGCCACCATAAATGCCCCCATGTGCTTGTTCAAGAAGAGAATTAACCTCATATTTCATAATGCATTAGATCAAGGTACCTTTAGAATTATGGTAATATAGGATGTTATATCAAAATACATAATTAACATCTTGTTTACGAATGCAAGTATTTTTACAAAAGTTGAGGGTGGGAGGATAAGTTTGGTGTTCTATAAATTGAATGATATTTTTGTACCACAAGCTTTATCAAATGGTGATGGCCTCAGTATGGAAAATAAGTGAATCTTGTGGTTGGTTATAAGATAAGGATTTTCTTATTTGTATAAGAAAATTGGGATCATTAATAACATGGTACAGATGAAAAAGAGATGCTAAAGAAGCAAGGGATTTGTCAATAGAGTTTTAATCTCTAGAGATAGGCTCAATGGTGAAAGAAACTAAATCTTTGGTAAGATTAGATATGATTTGATGATAATAAATGATATTATCACTTTTGCATTGGTAATAACCATTGATATGGCATAAAATTAGTTGGGAGTCACATAAATCATGTACGTATTAGATATTTAGATCAAGGGTTTCTCTCATGCCTAAGATTAAAGATTCATACTCCACCATGTTTTTAGTGACATAAAATGTGAGGAAAATGCTAATGGGATGATTTTTACAAGAGGGATCATGAGGATACAACCTATCCTAGCTCTTTGAAGGCATTTATCACCATCAAAATTAAGGGTCCAAATATCTTTGTGTAAATTGACATTAATTTCAAGTAGTTATTCAATAACTACTTTTGGCTTAGTATTGGGGAAGATAGAGAACTCATTGAGATTACTTATTTCCATATCAGCAGTGAAGTTATAAAAATAATATTTAAGGGATATGGCTCGATTGAGATCCTCAATGTAGAGAATATTGTCATTGGGAATATTATCTTGAAGGTGATTAGTAGCTGGTACAGGAGCTATGACAAGTTGATCAGTAATGATTTGTATTTTAACAACTTTTTGGGTAATAATTTAGAGATAAAATTACATGACGAGGATGATCCAACTACCAATTATATCTTAAGAAAGAAATACTTTGGAAAATAAGTGATGAAGGGGATTAGAATGAATAATAACATAAGTGGTTTGATAAATCATAGAATTTATAAGTTTGTTAATGGTAAAATTAATGTTGAGGCAATCATTTTTGACTTTTGTGTAATGTTTCTCATAATAAATTAGGCCTCAGTTGATATATAAGATGGCATATTCCCTTCCAGTATCATCTTGTTGGAAAAATACTACCCCAACTAATATCGGTGTTGAAGACGTATATAAGATCAAAGGTCAATCATGTAAAGGGGGATGAAAATTAGGTGGGTGAGGCAATGATTCTTTCATAGTATCAAATGATTTTTGATAGGGATCCATCCATTCTAAGGAATTACCTTTCTTAAGAAGAGAATTAACTAAGTAGATATAATAAGCCATTTTGGGGATGAATTATTTAATTGCCCCAAGTTTACCAAGGTAAGTGTGAATGTCTAGAATGGATCAATGGATGGGCATGTTGGCAAGAGCATTAATCTTGGCAGGGTCAACATAAATGCCACAAAGAGAGACTAAGAATCCTTATAGTTTTCTAGATGTGACATCAAAAGACATTTTAAGGATTTAATCTAACTTTACATTTAAGGAGGTGGTTAAATATGATGGTAAGATCAGATAGATGAGTCTTGCAACATTTAGATTTATTAATGAGGCCATCCACATAGGTTTATACTATCTTATTAATAAGATCATGAAATATATGAGTCATTTCCCATTGATATGTGGCTCCAACATTTTTGATGCTGAAGGGAATTCTAAAATAGCAATAGGTGCCCCATTCTATGGTGAAAATTATATTATGTTGATCTTTGAGGGTAATGTGAATTTGGTTATAACTCAAGAAACCATCCATAATATACAACATTTCATAACCATCTGTCGAATTAATGATGGCATCTGTTGAAGGTAGAGGTAAATTATCCTTGAGATAAGCAAGATTAAGATTACTGAAATCAATGCAAATTTTAATGACCATGATGACCTTCTTCCAAATAGGGACTGTGTTAGAAACCCATTCTAATAGTCCATGAGTCTGATAAACTTAGCATCAATAATCTTGATAATTTCTTTATGACATAAAGTGGAAACTTCAGGTGAAAATTTTTGTTGCTTTTGTCATAAGGGTTTGGCATCGAGATAAGTGATAATATTATGCACCACAATGCTAGGGTCAATACCAAGAATCTCCTTATATTACTAGGCAAATATATCATGATATTTATCAAACAATAATCTAAATTTATCATGTTTAGTAGGTTTAAGTTCACAAGAAACTATATTTGGTCGAGGTCATGATGGAGTACCATATTCAATGTAAGTAGTTTATTCAATAAGCATATCATTGACATCTTGTAAATGATATGGTGCATTAGGTAAAAAGGAAATTGGATTTTATTTAGGGTCAATTCTAGCAATAAATTTTTTGAAACAAGGGGCTTTAGTTTTGAAATTCCCAAGTTTGTGATGTTGTCGAGGAAGTTTAGTTTCTTGGGCATGAATCAATTCAAGAATGACTTCATCACTAGTCAAAGTTGGAAGAGAATCATAATACTCAACATTTACTTTGAGATCAGGAATTTAATTACCCTGGTGATCATAATTAGAATGTATCTAATGGACATTTGTGGCCTTAGTGTCTAATGTGGAGTAGGAGTAGGTTGATCAAATGAGATTGGTGTATCGTTAATTTCATTAACAAGGGAAGAATTAAATGTAATGATGGGATCTGTAGGTTGTAGAGAAGATTCAAGAATTTTTGTATGTTTGGAGGGTAAGATTTATGTGACCACCCAAGGAGTATCAAGAAGTGGAGAATTAATGAGAGGTACATGAACTTCAGTAGCTAATTCAAAATCCACTGAAATGGTGTGAACATCAAGGTTGAAAGCATGTATTTGGTATAAAGGTTTTTTATAATGTTGAACATCCAAGTCTTGATATTGAGGTTGGGCCATGATGTAGTTATCATCATAGGTTGGATAAATGGTGCATTCTTGATATTCAAGAGGGGTTTCAGAAGGGGAAATTCTAAGATCACTGAATTTACGTGGAGACATGATTAAAGGATGTTAGAATAATTTGGTCACTCCATAATCATTGCATGTGAAGGTGTCTTCTAGTTAAGAATAGTCCTGAGCATTACATTGAGGGGGAAAATTAGTGATCTCATCAATATGAGAAATAGTATGATCATGAGGTAATAAAGAATGAGGAAGCCACTCCAATATATAAGGAGGTAGCTTAGTAATGTTACAAGTATGTTGCAAGTCATTAGGTTCATCATCATCTAAATTAGTAAGAAAGACTTGTAAGTCTAGATTAATGTTGATGAATTTAGGAAAGGGAGAATTATTAATTATGGGAATGGTAGGAAGGTGATATTGAGATGCAAGATTGGGAATTTGAATACTCTAAGGGTTAGGATTGGCCTCATGTTTATACCTTTTTCCGTTATATAAGAACTTGATACATTAGATACTAGAAGAGGTGATGGCCCTTATTTTATGAGTCCAAGGGTGGCCTAAGAGTATGTTGTAAGATAGGGTCAAATCAAGGACCATAAGTTCAATTTGAATGGTCTTAGGTCTAATTGTTAGGATAATCCAAATACAACTGAGTGGCTTTTGATTAGTTTTATCAAATCCATGATAGGTTAGGTGGGTTTTCTTGAGATGATCCTTATTCTATCCAAGTTTTAGTATGATCCATAAATATGTCACATTAATACCATACCCTTCATCAACTAAAACTTTATGAATAAGGGTAGTATTAATGGCTATTTTAATAGGTAGGGTTGGATCATTAGAATGAAAAAAGATCTCATAATTAATCATGTCTTCTTTAATAAATTCAATATAAGGCTAGCTTAGAAGTGTAGATATGGATTTAAAAGATAGTTAGATTAAGCATTAGTCAAGAAAATTCAACAAAATTCACAAAAACATAACTAGCTAAGCCAATTCTTTCAATGGGGTTTGTAAATGACAATTAAGAGCTATTGAAAGAAATCACATACACATTACCTTCCTAATATCATCCCACCATCCAAATGCAGCTCAAATCATTATTTTCCCCTTGATTTGGTGCTCAATTTTTCATCAATGATGCAAGGCAAAGCTCCTCTATCATCTCTCGCTCACCAATGAAACTAGGCTCATGATATGAAAATCAATGGTATGCCTATCTTAAAGCTATCCTATTTCAAATTAAGCATAATAAATAATTCACATAAGTGGATTTTGGAGAGATTTTTGCATAATAATTTTACATAAACTAAGCTTTAAAATGGTGGTCTTGGCCCTTCTATTTATATATTTTTGAATTTGATTAAGATCAACCATGATCATCCATCTTGAGATCAAGATGTGTGGCCATGTATTAATCCAATTTTGAAGATAATATCCATAAATATCCTTATAAATATTTGGGAGGAAGAGGAATTAAAGAGGCATGGGAGGCCATAACCTTGATATTTGTTGCATCCATGGCTTAGCTTATAGAATCTATAGAATTTCCACTTAAGCTCCTAATTTGGTTTAATTTGCCTAAGTGAGATTAATCAATTTTGATGCAATTCTTTGGAAAATTAGATGCTTAATTAATCAAACTAGTCATAATATCATATTATTGGGTCATAATTTGATCAAAGTGGAATTAGAAGATGTTAGATGTGTATGGACTAATATCTCATTTAGGACATTATGCACACAAAATAACACATGCACCTATTGTGTGCTTCCCAATTAGAAAAATGTAGTGGTTCAAAGGGTTAAATTGTTTTTTTTTTTCCATTTTGACTTGAAAATATTTGAGAAAATTTAATAATCACATAAAATTAATTACCCTATTTATGGATACATTAGCCTAAATCTACAATTGTGTATGACAAGATTGAACCATTTAGCACGTTTAAGTGATTTTGGCCTAAATTGTGCATTGTAAATTACATGTAAGATTGATAGTTTCAGCATAATAGTGTTTGAAATTAGATGTCTACATTTTCCCCCTATTTGAGAAGGCATGGTAGGTCATTCAGGATGAAGCAACATTTTTTCAAAGATAAGAGTTTTCAAGAAGACTTTGGAATGGAAATGACCCATGATGCCCCCTCAAGAGGTCATACAAGGATGAAATAGAAAGATAGACTCTTAAAAGAGAGAGAAAAGTGAAATTAACCCATGGAATAGATTAAATCCAAACAAGCTAATGCTTTCACATGTTGATTCTCAATAATCAAAATATAATTAGAATATAATGGGCCCCAAATATGGGGTGAAGGGGAAGGATACAATCCAAAAATATAACCGACATACTTTGAATACACCCAAAGCTAGGGTGCAAGATACATGCTTAGGGAATGATCAATCTCAAGACAAATTGCACACTAAAATATTACCAAAATAATAACAAAAGTCTATAGAGATTGGAATTAGAAGAAATAGGGGAGAATTGATCTAGAGGAAGGAAATAATAGTGTGCCCCAGTAGAGAGAATCTGATCAGTTGATAAAGCAATTGTGCCCTAGTAGGGCAAATTTTGATCATTGGTAAGATAATTAATTATGACCCAGCAGGGTGGATTTGATTCAATGATAATTAATTTTTCCCCTTGAGGGTGGATTTAGATTTGTGACTAGTTCAAATGTTATACCCCAATAGGTAAAATTGGAAATCAATAGCTCAAGGATATAACCTAATGCATAGATTAAAGATGAGTGGGCATAAACATATATGCAATGGTCAAAGGACTAAAATAGTCATAAGAAACTAGGAATACAAGGATACATGCAGTGATTAAAGAAATAAATAGAAGGTTAAAGGTGGTCAAGATTTCCTAAGATACATTATGTATCCAAGCACCTGCCTATATAGTCCAAATGGACCTCAAGCCAATATAGTTCACCCAAAACAAGGAGAATATGGAATGAGAGAATGAAGAATAAAATAAGAAAGACGAATTACCATTAGATTATACTTATACTGTATGCCAAGAGATACATTTCTTGTAATGTGTCATGTGTGAGGATTCATTGGTGCCTAGTTTCATTGGTGTATTTAAGAGCTGATCATCAGAGCTACATTAACATTCTAACTTGGAACCAAAGCACATAGTGCTTAATATAGCAAAAGGAAATTATGCATTATAAGTATGAATAACCTATAATGACATTATATTTCAATTGTGGTGATTTGATTCAAATGTGAATACATATAACTAAGGATAATGGTATAAATGACCAAGACTAGAGTTATAACTATTTACATTTAAACAAAAATCAAAGATAAAGATAAAAGCAAAACATAAATGTAAGTATTTCCACAAAATATTGCACCCTAGAGGAGGGTGTTCAAGTTTGATCCATATTTGGAAAAATGGGAATACTTCTAGGTATGTGGGTTTACCTATAGGTAGATGTAGACCTTTAGGTTTAAGGGCTATCTCCCTGAATGTATCTTGAAATGCTTGTCAAGTACTTAACTAGTTGATTGTGGGTAAAAGAGGTAGAAATTTTCATAAAATGAAACTAATCAAAGGGGGTGATACACCAATATGATTTTCACAAGACCATTATACTTCTACCATAATGAAACAAGACCTATAAACTAGGTTTCAAGTCCTAAAAGATTCTAACATGAGTTTTTCAACATAGAGGTGACATGTATGGGACAACAAAAGGTAAGTGAACCAGAGGGTACATTTCACACTCCAAAAACAATTGTACACTTTAATGGAGTCTAAAACACTAACTACACTCTATATGACCTATTAGAATAGGAACTATTGCATTAACATGAGAGGGTAAGGAGAAGAAAGGATAGGAGATTATCACTTAGCATCACCATAGATCACTTTTCGCCCTTAAACAATTATTCATAAACTCAAAACTAGACTTGTAGTAATTTTTAAAAGGCAAAATACAATGTCATTCTAGCAGGGCTTCACCACACATGATGTGGTATTAGTTTACAAGAGCCAAAAATGGCTAATACTTATAAAATTGGAGAGAGAGGAGAAGAGAATGAAGTCTAAGAGTCAAAAATACATGTGTCCTTCTAATAAAAGGAGTTACACATGTATGATAGAGGGATATAAAACATACAATGCAAGTTATATGTGGATAAATATCCCTCAAAACATGAAACTTTTAAAATGTGGCATAGGATTCTTCATTGCTTGCTCATAAAAATTCTTTCATCATTTGGACTTCTTAGAATTTACACAATAGAATAGGGATATATGTGATTATTTCACTAAGATGGAGGGGTTTCATACATGCTATAACATGCATTGGTTATATTCCTAATCATCAATATTCTTCTAGACATGAGTTACCATTGTTTGCAATCCAAATAACTCCTCTTTCACTCACCCTTCACACTTGGCACCAAAACTACCTTCAATTTTCCAATATGATACATAAAAAAGAGTGAATGACACCTGTTAGGACATCTCATGGCCTTATATTCCTTTGATATTCCTAAAGGGCATCCAATTGAAGTTTTCACTCTCTCACTAACTTATTCATAATGTCATTTATGCCTGGCTAAGATGAAGGCACTTATAGAGACACTTGTGAGATTTTACTCTATATAAAATTGACATGAAGGGTTATCTCAGGTTCCAACCTATCTCCCAAAGTGGATTGAATCTCTTTAAACCCTTTTGTACCTACACAACACCAAAATTATTTAAGAAAATCCATTTCCCACCTTGTCTATATTAGTAAGGTACAACTCAAATGGATAGGGAGCAGCCTTATAGAGTCCTCTACAACTTCCAATAATCTCTAAAGGCATTCCATGCCATCTAGATGAGTCTCCTACTCAATCTTCCCAATCAAGTTACTACCAAGGGTTTTAGAGGGTTTCAAGTACTTTTCCCTCTAAGGATGTTTCATATAGGTATAACATCAAATTATTCAAAAAATTCCACAAATTTCTTGTTCAATACATCCTTCAACATCCCTCAACTCCTTAGACTCCCATGCATAACCTCCAAGTAGGTGTGAGTATCTCAAATGAGCCTCTCGAGCTTTCTCTACCATTTTTTATAGTCCTAATGTTGGTTTGAGCCAATAAATGGCTTACCTATTGTTTTATATGCATTGAAATATCTTTAAAAATCCTTTTAACTCCCTAAAAACATTATCTAACTCTATTTAATGTTCCCTTGATGTTATAAGTGAAATTAGACCCCCAAATGGATAATATGCTTAGACTGGACCAAGGAGGTCTGTCTACATACTTATGAGTCAAGGACATTATAGAATGTTTCCAACATCTATGAGGGTTTACCTATGTTGGTACATGTCTCTAATAAGCTTATATATCTTCTTTAAATGTTATATCAACCCTCAACCTTCCTTCGCATCTCCTTCAAAGCCTATAGGTTTGCATCCTAGGGGAGTACCCTCTATCTAAGATAAAATAGAGGGTAATTACCCTATTGTCTTAGGAAAATGGATTGTTTTTTATCTTCTCTAAGTGATGGAGATGATTTGTAAAAATTTCCAAGGTCTAATTATACCATTAGATCCTCTAAACACCATTAAACGCACAAGGTAGATTGTCAAATGACTAACTGTGTGCATGGTATCAAATATGACTGTAGGTGCATGTTTGATGCCTTTATATGAATTATATAAATTTTATGAGGGTTCCAAAATATTAATATCATGGTGAAGGATCTTTAAGGCATGTAAAATTCTTACAACCTTGTCAGCCTTCTTCATTGCATGCCTCTCCACTTTGATTGGTCATGGTGTTGACTGTGTTTCTTGCTTAAAAGGGGCACCTATATGTGCATATTACATGGTTGAAGCCTTATGTTACTACCTCAATATGACATTAATATCTCTAATTCATTTTTATAACAATTTTGAATTATTCAAGCTATATCCATGCTATGCCAACCCTAAGATAGTCATGTTCTTAGATCACTATATACATAGTCAAATGAAGTTGATTATCTTAGAGCAAAAGGGGAGTCTTGTAGGTGAATATCCATGTTTAAAATTGTATCATATTTTTTTTGGTCCCTTTGAGGTATTTTGGAGGTAGATTTCACTAGCATGTTTTTTTATCTACATGTCTAAGTTCACCTTATGGACCTATAGGAATCCACAGTCAACTGTAGGCAAGTTGTTTCAGGGTCCAACACACCTATAGGTATTAATGGGGTCAAAACACTTCATATAAACCTTTGTTGATGAAATTTTAAGAATTTATATATTCCTCACCCTTATAGTACCACTTTTCATACATATACATGCTCTTGTGTTACAACTTTAGGTTTTTAAGTTCTTTTAAGATTCAAATCATGTAGAAGTCACTAAGAACTTGCAATGAACAAATATGTACTTTGAAGACCTTCAAATATAAATTTAATTAATTCACACACCCATTCATTTTTTCATGGCTATTTCCCTAGGATAGGGATATAATGTAGATGCATCAAAACCTAATCAAACTTTATGCAACATTGTTATATGGCATTAACAAAAGTGGTGAGGGCTATGTTTTTGAGCTTTTAGGGAAATTGTCCCTAAAGCTTAGTCTTTGATTTGAATATGAATTTTCAAACTTGATTTCCTATTAAATGCCTCAAAAATAATTGTTATAGCCTCTCCAACATCTTAATACTTTAAAAAAAATTCAAACCATGTTCCCATCTCCTCTATGAAGCATCTTAGATATATATAGTAGCCTGTAGGTGGACATTTCAATGTGCAGGGAGTGAGTGTGGAGAAACATGAAACATGTGCATAATGTATGAGGAATTTTTAAAAAAATTAATCTCTCAACATACTCAAATTGAGTTTACAACATTGAAAGGCTTAAAACAAGATCAATTATGCTTGTTCCAATATGACATTTTCCTGAGAGCACCTATAGGTGTACATTCATGGCTGACTTTGTGTGTGTGTGTGTGTGTGTGTGTAGCATTGACTATCATAATCCTTATTGTCGCAAGTAGAGGGGCTTATTTTATTTTTCATTATTATAATAAGGTAAAAAAACTCATTAAAATCTTTATTACCTTCTATGGATGTTTTCACACTTCAAGGCACCATGATTATAGATTACAACCTACAAAAAGTTGATTGTGTGACACATGTGACATTGTACATGATCAATGCATGAAATTGTAATACCAAGAAAGGAAATAAAGTTATTTAAATGAAATTAAAAACATGAATCACACCATATCACATTCACATGAAAACATTTAAGAGAAAGAAACCTTCTGCAAGTGGTGAAATTTGACTGCAACTTCCATTAGTGACATCTTCCTTCAATTTGAACTATTCAACTCATGAAATCACTTATAATCATGAAACTAAACATTGGAAAAATTATAAGATGTATTATACATCTTTTGGAAGCAAAATAATCAATTATGTTATACGTACTACCTCAAATAAGATCAAAACTTGTAGGGTGTGAGAAACAACAAGCAAAAATAAATAGTCAACTTGTTAAGGATGGTTTATAAAGTATAGGCCACCATTCCTCCAACTACAAACATGAAAATTAATATTACCAATTGTAATATCTACCACCAATATCTCTTGACTTATAAGTCCTACTGACCGTACTATCCAAAGACCTGTTGACCAGTTTTGCTTTCATAGTGGAGAGATAAAATGGTTTTAGCCTATTATTGGAACTTCTAAATAATTTAAAGCATGTAAATGAGTCTAAGGAAGTTTAAGATTCACTAAAAAATATTCTCCCATGTGTCACTCTTTCCCATAACCCGTACAACCTTCAAAACTCCTTATTTTCCACTTACTCTCTTGATTTTTAGTTAGGAACCTGCAAGTTTAAGTTAATCCTAACATTCCTAAAAAATAATATGACATATTAGATGTTGTAATGACTTTTGGAACACATGGACACCTTTAAAATTGTACCACTTCATTTAATCACCCATATATGACCCCTAAATGACTCAAAATGACATAGAGACTAAATTGGACTATGACCAAGTATAATAAAGAATTAAATCCTCAAAATAAAAACATGAAAATTAAGATGACCAATTTTAATATTTATCACCAATATCTCTTTACTTGTAAGTCCTCCTACTGACCATACTATCCAAAGACATGTTGACCAGTTTTGCTTTCATAGTGGGGAGATGGAGAGATAAAATGGTTTTAGCCTTTTGTTGGAACTTGTAAAGCATTTAAAGCATGTAAATTAGTCTAAGGAAGTGGAAGAGTTAGTAAAAAATATTCTCCCATGTGCCACTCTTTCCCATAGCCTGTACAAACTTCAAAACTCCTTATTTTCCACTTCCTTTCTTGATTTTTAGTTAGGGACCTACAAGTTTCAGTAAATCCTAACATTCCTAAAAAGGAATATGACATATTTGATTTTGGAATGAAGTTTGTAACACATATACACCTTTAAAATTATATCACTTCATTTAATGACCCATATATGACCCCTAAATGACTCAAAATGACATAAAGACTAAATTAGACTATGACCAAGGATAATAAAGCATTAAATCACATAAAATGAACTATGACATGCTCTATAACATATTAATTTACACCCATATCAATTTTTAGACTATAGGGGGTTGACCCATTTTGACTTGTGGTCAAAATGGTTAACATTCTTAGCCATTTCCCAAGGGTGGTATGCTTACTATGTCAAGACTAGTTACCTAATATTGTCCATTGGGCCATGGAGTCATATGTACACCAGTTTGACACATAAATTTCCTTTGACATAACACAAAACACAAGGAAATGACTCACAAAATAAGACATAACAAAGGGAAAGAAACATGTGTTCAACTAGAACACTTATGGACCACTAACACAACTGAAAAAAAGACACACACACCTAATCTAATATTTACAAAACCTCACTCTTGAGGTGTAAAACATCTTATCATACTTCAACCAGGGTCAAAATAGTTTCCCTTACATATTTATCACTCCATGAAGGTAGTCTATCATGAGAAGCATGTTCATCATCAGCCACTTGGATATGTGTATGGTCAAGGAGCTTACCAACTCTAAACCTTCTCATGCCTACAAGTGGGATATTTGGAGTCTTTGTGAATTATCTTATTTTATCTCTAAAATCCTTGATTGTAGCTGAAAGTTGATTTATCTTGGCCATCTTTGATATACCTTCCTTGAACTACAGATTAGGATGTATGATAGTTGTCTCAACCTCTCTATCTTCTTGTGCATGATACACTTGATGCTTGGAAACCTCAAGCTAGTCTTCACTATGTTCCAACACCTTTTCCAATGATTCTATATCAAGTGGATCTTTTGACTATCCTTGAATCACAACCAAATTTGCCTTGACCTCATGAGATCTCTCTAGGATTAGAGACTTTTGGACAATAATTTGATGCTCCTCTTCCTTAACATCATAGCCCTTAATTTCATTCTTGATATAAAAATTAAGAGCCTACTCATTAGTCTCATTAGCAAACACATCATATATATATTTCTTGGTAGGAGAAGGAACATTACCCAACTGGTCAAACTCTTGGCATATGGCATTGAACCTTTAGCCATAAGTCATCTTCCTCTCCTTCATAAGTGTCATCATCAAGGGAAGCTTCATCAATAGCATGAATAAAGACATCATTATTCACACTATGGTGATCAATTTTATTCCTCAACCTATCATCATCATACTCATGAATCATGTAGTTACCTTCAACAGCATGTGAGAAAGGATGTTTAACACTTACTTCAGCCCCCTCAAATGGTATTTCATACACGATATAAGTACCAAGGTTAGTTTGCTCAAATTATGCATAAGTATCATGGTCATAAGTTTTAGTAACATATTAATCAAGGAAAAATTCAAAAAATCATTCAATTTTATAATATACATCATCCACATTAGGCTCCTCCTTTTCATTGATCACACAATTCAAATTAGAGTTTGTTTCAATGTAGGGCTCAATAAGAAACCTTACAAGACGCTGAGATCTTATGGTCACCTTCATTCCATACCTTTTCCTAAAGGAAAATAAGGACCTATTAACTAAGATATATCCACCTATCTTGGCTTTAAATTCCCTTGAAATACATATTGTAAAATGAGCAGGAAGATCTACAACAACAATGTCTTAGAGGATAAGAAAACTAGGATAATCATGTAAAAAAACATTTAAACTTTTTTATCAACCCTATTAGTAGGTTTACCATCTATTTGGATCACTCTTTGCTATGAGACTCATATTTTAGGCCCAAATTATTTGCTACAACTTTGGGCATGACTGAAGTAGAGGCTCCACTACTAACTATGCAATTGTGTACCAATTTATCACCCAGTATGAGAGTGAGGTAGAATGGTGGAGATTTATTAGCCCTAGTGGATGGTTCAATAATGGTATTAGGGGAATTTATAATAGTTAAATGGTCATGAATTTTAATTAAAGTTGAAGGAATAGTAAGAATAATAGATAACTGCTTTTGTAATAGTTCTTTTTGGCTATGCATATGATGGACATTCCATAAGGAGATAGATGTTTTGGCACTTTTTAAGGAATCCACTATGTTTAGGGAAGTATTACTCACCTTATCTTCAATATTTTGAGTAAAATTATTGATTATAACTTGAGGAATTTATAAACCTTGAGCAGACCTTACCACATTTTGACTTGGAGGAGGTGTAGGTGTGTTTGGAGTTACCATGCTTGCAACCCTACTTTTTTGCCTTCGAGGAAGATTAGATGGAATTTTAGGATTGATATTATCACCTCCTAACACCTTCCTCTTATATCTTATATTATCTACAATATGTGTTCCTTGATTGATCATAAAAGTGTCTTCTACCAATAAGTTGGTGAAGCTTTCTCCTTAAGGTTGCCAATCCTCATTTGTTTGCATCATGACTTCATCTTCAGCTGATAGGAGAAGATTGAACCCTCCTTGAGAAACTATATATTTCTCTCCACCCTAATTGGAATTTTTTCAAATTTTATCCTTGTACCAAGTTGTTATGCATTGGGACCATCTCTCTTACATTGGTGGTGGAATTGGGATTGTACACATTGGTAAGCTTGTTAAAGTTAGGCTGCCCTTGACCTCTTCCTCTCCCATATTGTTGGACATATTTTTGATGATATGGTTATGGATTTTGATAGAAACATTATTTCATGTTAGCTTTCCTATTTTTAACTTTTAGCACTTGGCATATTTTCTGATAGAACTTAGACCTTGACTGCCAATCAATATCT
Organism: Torreya grandis; assembly: GCA_037957365.1. Lineage (NCBI taxonomy): Eukaryota > Viridiplantae > Streptophyta > Pinopsida > Cupressales > Taxaceae > Torreya > Torreya grandis. Next base: position 4,093,567 of record JARHVA010000135.1, read on the forward strand.
TCTTATACCTTCTTAGGAGTAGTCTTAGGATTAGCATTTGCATTAGCAACTTGAGCCACACTTGGAGTATTATCATAAGTATCGGGAAGTAAAGGCATAGACATATTACGAAGCAAAAAATTCACTTGAATAAGGCCATTCTCAACTCTAATGGCAAGTTCATATGCTTTGAGAAGAGTGAAACCACCCATGTATTGAATAATGATAGCAATATTAGTACCAACAGCGCTTAAGAAGGTAAGGAACACAAAGCTAGAAGTGGTCTCATGGGAGGAGGAAATTTATACCAAGTCTTTTGGAACCTCTCATTGAATTCATGCATTATTTATTTGGGACCCATTTTAATCACATTGAGATGATGTATAAAAGAGGTATGGTCACTTTCATATTCCAACTTTGAAGTCAACAACACTCCAAAGTCATCCCATCATTGATACATCCACTAGGCAAAGTCCTATACCAATCAAGATCTTTCCCTTTAAGGGACATTGAAAGGAATATAATGTTAATATTATCCTTAGTGACATTATGGAAACTACAAAAATTAGAGATATCCCTAATGTGTTCACTAGACGTAATATGACTCTCACCATTGAATGTGGGCACACTATTTGTGGCATTAAGAGGAAAGGCATCATATGCTTGAAGATGAATTAGATTTTTAGTATTAAAGGTAGGGAAGGCATGAGGCCTATCCATGTTTTATTTAATATCTTAAATTTATTCAATCTCTTTACTTTCTTGGTTAGAATAATCTTCTTACTCTTCAAAGGGTAGATTAAGATGAGGGTATTGAACTTCAAGATGAAGTTTAGGATGAATAGGTGGATTGATAGGATTTAACACTGTACTAGATGATGAGTTACTAAGTACCATGAAGTATGAGAGAAATTACATGAAAAATAAATGGCATTGAACCAAATTTTACCTTGAATGGAGTTATCAAATGCTAAGTAGCACACTAATTTGCATCTGATGTTCTCAAGGCCAACATTCACCTTGACAAGTTCTCTTGAAGACAATGGGTTCCACAAGGCATTCTATAACTATTGTCACCAAATATTTCACCCTATATGAGGGTGCTCAAACCTCCTTCATATTTTTTAAACATGGTAATACTTCTAGGTATGTGGGTTTACCTATAGGTAGAAGTAGACCTCTAGGTTTAAGGGCTAGCTCCCTAAATGTATCTTGAAATTCTTGTCACCTACTTACCTAGTTGTTTGTGGGGAAAAGAGGTATAAATTTGTATGAAATGAAACTACTCTAATCATTTGATATACCAATATGATTTCCACAAGACCATTATACTTTTATCATAATGAAAGAAGACCTACAAACTAACTTTTAAGTCCTAGAAGATTCTAACATGAGTGTTTCAACATAGAGGTGACATGCATGAGAAAACACAATTTAAGTGAACTAAAGGGATTATTACACACTAAAAGAAAAATTTTACAATTTAAAGGAGTATAACACACTAAATACACTTGGTATGACCTATTAGAATAAGAATTATTGCATAAACATGAGAGGATAAGGAAAATCAAGGATAGGAGATTATCACTTAGCATCACCATAAATCACTTTGCACACTTATAAAATTATTCATGAACTCAAAAATATACATTAATTAATTTTTCAAAGGAAAAATACAATTCCATTATAATATGGCTTTACCATACATGGTTTGTTATTGGTCTACAAAAGCCAAAATGGCTACTACTTATATAATTAAAGAGAGAAGAGAAGAGAATGAATTACAAGAGTCACTAGGACATGTGTCATGCTGAGAAAAGGAGTTGAAAATTTAAGATAGAGGGATATGGAATAGAACATGCAAGGTATATGTGGACAAATGTCTCTTAAAACATGAAACTTCTATAATGTGGCGTAGGATTCTTCATTGCTTACTCAAAAACTTGCCTTCATCATTTGGCTTTCTTGGAATGCCCAAAAAAAAAAAGGATAGATGTGATGAGAGTTAGGGGTTGTATACATTATCTAACATGATTTTTTTGCATCCATAATCATCAGGATTATTTTGGACATGAGCTATCATTGCTTGTACTCCAAATAACTCCTCTTTCACTCACCCTTCACACTTGGCACAAAAAATGGCTTAAATTTTCCAATATGATCCATATAGAGGATTTAATTACACCTATTAGGACCCCTAATGGCGTTATATTCCTTAGGTATTCCTTATAAGGCCATCCACTTGAAGTTTTCACTCTCTCACTAGCTTGTTCACTATGCCAGTTTTGACTAGCTGAGATGAAGGTACTTATAATTATATTTTTGAGATATTATACTATAATAAATATAATTAGGGGTTAACTAAAGTCACAAAATATCTCTAAAATTTGATTGCATCTCTTGAAACCCTTATGTACCTACACAACACCAAAAATAGTCAATAAAATCCATTTCCCACCTTGTTTGTACAAGTAGGGTACAAGTCAAATGGATAAGGAGGAACCCTATAAAGTCTTATATAACTTCCAATCATCTCCAAATCCATTCCATGCCATCTAGATGCATTTAGTACTCAATATTCCTAATCAAGTTACTACCAAGGGTTTTGGAGGGTTTAGAGTACTTTTTCCCTCTAAGGATGTTTCATACAGGTTTAATTTCCAATTCTCTAAAAAATTACACAAAATTATTTTTCAAGACCTCCTTCAACATCCCTAAACTCCTATAAATCCCATACACAACCTCTAAGTAGGTGTGAGCATCTCAAATGAGCGTCTCGAGCTTTATCTACCATTTTATGGAGGCATAATGTTAGTATGAGCCAAGAAATGAATTCCCTATGGTTGTTTTTGCATTATAATAGCTTTAACACTCCTTGTAACTCCTTAAAATACATTTTATAACTCATTTTAATGCTCTCTTTATGATAGAAGTGAAATTATACCCCCAAATGGACAATAGGCTTAGACTAGACCAATTAGGTCTACCTACATACTTATGAGTCTAGGCCATTGTGGCTTGTTCCCGACATCTTTGAGGGATTACCTATGTTGATCCATTTTTAGATCAACCTTATATATCTTCTTTAAATTTTGTATCAACCCTCAACCTTCCTTCTTATTTCCTTTCTTCAAATCATGTAGGTTTACATCCTAGGGAGTACCCTCTATCTAAGACAAAATAGAGGGTACTTACCTTATTTTCCTATGCAAATGGATTTTTTAGTGAGATTATACAAGTTATTTGTATGATCTATAAAAATTTAAAATCTATAATTATACCATTAGACCCTTTAAACACCATCAAACCCACAAGGTAAATTGTGAAATGATTGATTGTGTGCAGGGTATCAAATATGATTGTAGGTGCATGTTTGAGGCCTTTATATACATTATTTCCATTTTATGAGATTAAAAAAAGTTTAGTATCATGTTAAATGAATTTTTAGGCATGTAAAATTCTTAAAAACTTTCCAACCTTCCTCATTACATGCTTTTCCACTTTGACTGGTCATGGAGTTGACCATGTTTCTTGCCTGAAAGGGGCACCTATATGTGCATAATACATGGTTAAAGCCTTATGATATTGCCTCAATATGACCTTAAGGCTTATAATTCATTTTTAAAAAAAAATTTACTTGTTAAATCTATATCCATACTATCCCAACCTTGAGATAATCATGTTCTTAGATCATTGTATACACAGTCAACTATAGTTGACAATCTTAGAGTAAATGGGGAGTCATGTAGGTGAATATCCATGTTAAAAATTGTATAAAATGGTTTTAGGTCCCTATTAAGTATGTTTGAGGCATATTTCATAAGAAATTTTTTGTATCTCCATGTCTAAGTTCACCTTATGGACCTATAGGAGTCCACAGTCAATTGTAAGCAAGTTGTTTCAGGGTCCAACACACTTGTAGGTGTTGATGGGGTCAAAAAAAATCATCTCAACCTTTTTTGATGACCTTTTAAGCATTTATTTCTTCCTTTCCATTATATAACCAATTTCCATGCATATACATGCTCTTGAATTACAATTTTGGGTTGTCGATATTTTTTGAGGTTTAAATTCTGTAAAAGTCACTAAAACCCTGTAGTGAACAAATATGTACTTTTAAGGCCATCAAAGGTCACTTTCTTAAAGTCACAAACCCATTAATTTTTCATGGATATTCCCCTAGGATATGGATATAAGGTAGATGCATCAAAACCTGATCAAAATATATGTATCATTGTTATATGACATCAACAAAAGTGATGAGAGCTCTATTTTGGAGCATTTAGGGAAATTGTCCTTAAAGCTCAGTCCTTTATTTGAACATGAATTTTCCAACTTGATTTAGTATTAAATGCCTCAAAAATAAATATTATATCCTCTCTACCATCTTAATAATTAAAAAAAAAATTCAAATCATGTTCCCATCTCCTTTATGAAGCATCTCAGATTTATGTGGTAGCTTGTAGGTGGACATTTCAATGTGCAAGTAGTGAGTGTGGAGAAACATGAAACATGTGAATAATGTATGAGAATTCAAGAATTTTAATACTCTCTCAAAATCCTAAAATGGATTTCACAACATTTAAATGGTTACAACAAGATCAATTATCCTTGTTTCAACGTGACATTCTCTTGAGAGCACTTGTAGGTGAAAATTCATGGTTGACTTTGTATATATAGCACTGACTATCACAATCCTTATTATGTCACTTGGAGGGGTTTAGTTTATTTTTCATGATTATAAGCAGTTACACAAACTCATTTAACTCTTCATTACCATTTATGGATGTTTTCACACTTCAAGACACCATGATTATAGATTACAACTTGCAAAAAGTTGACTATGTGACACATGTTATTGTGTGTTTACTCAATGCATGAAATTGTAAGACCAAGCATGGAAATAATTTGATTGATATGACATGATAAACATGAATCACACCATATCATACTCACATGAAAACATTGTAGAGAAATAAACCTTTTGGAAGTGGTGAAATTTGACTACAACCTTCATTAATGACATCTTCCTCCAATATGAACTATCCATCTCATGAAATCACTTCCAATCATGAAAATAAACATGGTAAAATTTATATGAGGTTTAATACATATTATATAATCAAAATAATCAATTAACTTGTACAAACTAGCTCAAACAAGAGCAAAACCAACAAGGTATGGGAAATAATAAGCAGAAATGAATAGTCAACATGTTAGGGATGGTTTATAAAGTATTGGACACCATTCCTCAAAATCCAAACATTAAAATTAATCTGACCAAGTTTATTATCCACCACCAAGAGCTCTTGACCTAGAAGTCCTCCTCCTACCCATACTATCTAAAGACACGTTGACTAGTTTTGATTGCATAGTGGATCGATGGAGAGATAGAATGGTTTTATTCCATTTTTAGAACTTCAAAATCATTTAAAGTGTGTAAATAATTTCAAATAATTTTAATATTTACTCATCAAGCTTCTCCCATGTTCCACTCTCCCATAGATCGTACAACCTTTAAAATTCCTTCTTTTCCACTTACTTTCTTGATTTTCAGTTAGGAACCTAAAATTTTTAGTTAATACTAAAATTATTGAAAAGGATTATAACACATTAGACATTAGAATTTTGGAACACATGGACACATTTAAAACTATACCACTTTATTTAATGACCTATTTATGACCCCTAAATGACTTAAAATGATATAAAGACTAAATTGGACTATGACCAAGGATAATAAAGCATTAAATCACATCAAATGAACTATGACACACCCTATAAAGTATTAATAGACCCCTATATCAAGTTTTAGACTATAGGGGGTTGATCCATTTTGACCTATGGTCAAAATGGTCAATAGTAACCTAACTTACAATCAAGATATAAATAATCAGGAGTTAAGTAGGAACAAGAATATTTAAAATCAAAAGCAAGAACAAATTATTAAACAACATGAAATCAAGATCCATATGCATAATTAATAATTCCTTGGAAAATAGGAACAAAATAACAAGACAAAATGGGAACTCAAAATACTAGAACAATAAATAACAAGAAGAAGCAATAAAAGAATAAAACCAAAAAAATAAATGAGGATACAAGGAAATAATAAAATAAACACACAAAAACAAGAGTTAATCAAAACTGTTATTGAAAAAAAAAATTATTTGCACAAATGTGATAGAAGTATTACTTTTAACAACAAGAGGAGAAGATAACTGCTAGGGGAAAATAACAAAAGGAAGGGGTGGTTGATCTAACTCCATATGCATAAGACAAGTAGACACTACCTACATAGTTCTATGGACATGAGTTCTAGCATGAAATTCATGCCAAATGCATTTCTCCCATGAAATGGGATAGAAGAAAAGTGATGATTAGAAAACATGATTGATGTTGTAGAAGAAATGGGAAATGGTCTTGAAAAATGGTAAGTGCATGGGATGAGTAGAATAAACAAAAGTGAAAGATAATGTTTTTCTTTGTTTTCTTGATCATTTTATAATTTTTTTGTGTAAGCAAAAAAAATGAAATATTAACAAAATGTCTAAGGAACTACCTAGCTAAGGAGATGCATGTCCAAAAGTAAGAGTTTAAATAATAGCTAAAGCTGACTGCAATGGCCCATGATTGTAAATTAGTGAGAGTAAGGTAAAAGAGGTTTTGAGTTGACCTCAACGTGAATTGAGATGGCCTACATAAACTCATTAGGACCTCAAGTCATAGTAGTTTTGCCAACACAAAAGGCAATGAAAAATTGGCTAGGTCATAACAAGTTCATAAATAAAGGAAAAATGGCAAGGCAAATGATAATAATAATAATGATGATGACTAGGTGATGTGACAATGCATGATGAAAAGGTATTATTCCTAATTTTCCCATAGGTAGTTATAATTAAGAAACAACATAATAATACTAATTTACCCAAAGATGGTTATAATTAGTTGTACCAAATAAAATACCAATTTTCCTATAGGTGGTTATAATCAGTGGCACCAAATAAATTATAAATGGAAGATAAATTGCTTCATTAAATGTCATACTACTTCTACAAACTGACATTCAACACAGAATTCAAAAATTAATGAAACTAGATCAAAGTTTCCCCATGAAAAGTACAAGATGAACCAAAGAAACCAAGATCAAAATGGGGTAACCAGGTTGACTAAAAATAAGCCCTGATCAATAATAAAGACATGGTATAGTAAAAATGGTATAAGATGCGGCATAAAGAAAATGAGAAGATGGAAATTGGCTAAAAGGGTAAACAAGGTACCCCCAAGCGATGATTGCATTTACTCACAAAATGGTAAGAGCATAGACTTAGGTTGCTTATAAAATGGCAAGAGCATTCAAAATTCAAAATTGATCATAAAATGGTGAGAGCATGGTGAAGGTGACCGAGATGACCTAAATAGAAATTAAGTACTGCCTACATAGTCTCACAGGACATCAATTCAATGTAGGTCAAACAACATGATAAATGGGACACAATGGTATAAAATGCCTAAAATCAAATGGTCTATATGGTTTACCCCAAGTGATGATACAAGTAAAATGGAAGGATAAATGGTAAATGAAAAATGGTTTTGGTACTCCTGCTGACATGGAGATGCATATCCTAGTCAACACATGAGGCAACTATAATAGTTAGTTTATAAAAATTGTTCCCTAACACCTCATCTAAATAGCTACTCTATCAAGAACTAGCTATAAATTTAGACTTTAATAATGTTATTATGATCTTCTTTGGTCATTGATTATGTTTCCTTCATACATTGAGATATCCATGTAGCCTCTGCAAAGGAAAGTGCTACCAAATATGGATAATTTGAGGCATAAGATAAATGATATAAGTGGGTAATGAATAGGTAGATGATAATGGAATGGATAATGGTTAGAAAACAAATGAAGATCAATATTTTTAGGTACACACAATGTTGTTGATTCTGGATTTAGCATAATTTTGGTTGTGTCAGGGGTGAAGACCTCTGAAGATGCTCTTGATAGGGCCACTAAATTTTTCTATTTCTTAGTCCCTAGAGTAGTTACCATCTGATTAGGTTGTAGATTGGGAGCTATACTGATTTCATCTTTGTAAACATCTTTGTCAAATAGTGATAAAATTTTGTGCTTAGCTATTAGCACTTCGATGAGGTTTTCACCAATGAATTTATCTTTATTATCCCATAACACCTCGAAGAAGGTTTCCTTAAATGATGTTAACATTTGACTTTGATTTTCTTCTAGAACCTTCGAAAAGGTTTCACTAAAAGATGTTGAATTTGAACTTCGATCATCCCCTAACACCTCTAAAAAGGTTTAATGAGGATACTATTCTTATTCTGAATAAATGTAGTCTTTAACCCCCTGAGATTATACACCTAATATGTCTCCATGGATGTGATTCAATAAAGTGTGATATTGTTAGTCCTAATCGATGCTTGTAGGAGGTGGAATGTTAATATAATGGCTATGTTGGGTGGTGGTAATGGAATGATGATGAAAGGAAGCACAATCCTTGTAGAAGATACTAGGAGAACCTATGTTGATGTTGAGTTAATCATCCTAAAAAATTATAGAAGGATCACAAAGATATTCAAATTGATCTCTAAGACAAGTGTAACCAATGTTGTAACAACCATGACTATAATATGATTCTGAAGCTAAATCTGAGTCAAGGGACTCTAAATCCAATGTTGATATTGATAGTGATTATACTTTTGATGTTAAATTTGATGTCAATTGAGAAAGGGAACCTAAATTCAATGTTGATTCTTCATCTAATGCTAAATTTTATGTCAATTCAGAAAGGGAACCTAACTTCAATATTGATTCTTCATCTAATGTGGATGTTTTCATAATGATTTTTTATTGAATTTTTAGTTTTGGACAAATAATGACCCATGATAGCATATTGGGATCAATAAAAATAAATTCATCTAAGAAGGGTTTAACATAGACTGGCTCATCTAGGTGAAGCCTCTCAAAGAGAAGGAACTACTCGAGGGATGACTCAACAAAAATTGGCTTGTTAAAGTGAGACTCTTCAACGAGTGGAAAAATATCAAGAGAAAAATCCATAGAGACTAGATTTTCAAAGGGATGAGGCTCTTTAAAAATAAGAGAATGGTTGAGGTAATGATTTGCCCAAAGGTGATTATAATCATTAAGAAGAGACTCAATAAATACTAGCTCATCAAAGTGAGAATACTTGACAATAGATAAAGTATCAATGGGTGTTTCATCACAGGTTAAATCATCACAAATAGGTGTTTTAACATTAACATCATGGTCTTGATTTACAATTGGTTGCAAAATATCAACTTTGAACACATTTCAGTCCTCACAAGATTGCTCTTGAAGAGGTAATGGTTGTTGTTGAGGCTTGAAGATCAGTATGGAATTTCTCAAGTGGGGAATGTTTGGTTTAGGTTAGATAATGGTTTATGGTTCAATAATTTGATCTCAAAAAATTAGACTATCGAAGAAGGGATCAACAAATATTGGTTCATCAAATAGGTGTTCTTTAATAATAAGCTAAACAAATGTTGGCAATGGGCCAAGAATGGTAATGACAGGGTGTTGTGAAGCTTATTTACTTGCACAATCCATAAGAGGACCTAAAATGGTAACATTCTTACATTTTGGAGATTTATCACTTGCACAAGCCAAAGTATAATAGCCTCAAATGGTAACCTTTGAGCATGGTGAGCAAATCAAAGGGGGAGGAGGGTATCCTAAAATGGTAACCTTTATGTGTTGTGAAACTTGATCACTTGTGAAATCTGAAAGAGAATAACCTAGAATGGTAACCTTTTCATGTTGCAAAGCTTGGTCACTCACACAAGTAGGAGGATAACTTGGAATGGTAATCTTTGATCATGATATGCAAATCAAAGGAGAAGGATATGGATGATATACAAAAATTGACATGGATTGGTTTGGTATTCAACAAATAGGCCCAAAGAGGCCATCATCTTCAAACAAGACAGAGTGCTCATGTCTACTAAAAAATTCTCTACCTCATAATTAGGGCCATAAGGGATCGTATTAAGAATATACCTTTGTATCATTATTTAAAATATTATTGTCCATGCTTGTTAATATTTGAAATGTGTTTGTAAACTTTAACAAGGTATGATCTAATTTATCCAAATAAATGACAAGGCAAAATGATACTATAATAAAAGAGATGTGGCATAGTATCACATAATTATAATAAATGTTCACAAAATTACTTAACCTTGGGTAGGGTGGAAATTGTATAAATAAGAAGAGGGTATGATAACCTAAAAACCTATAGTGTAAACTAGTACACCAAACGTAGATTTAGAGATACATCAATACCATAAAATCTAGTTCAAATTCAATGAGTTTATATTAAAAAACTAGAATAAATCCCTTCTGATTAGTAAGGTGACAATACGAACTAAGAAACTCAAGATGTGAAAACATACAAGAAATCCTAAGTATAAAACTAAGACTAAATGGGCAGCACAATTTTACCACATGGTAATAAGAGGTAGAATAAAATGTGTTATAGAACTTAGAGTGTAAGCGAAATGCCAAATGACTAAGTTCAGAATGATCAAATGAATTATGATGATTCTATAAATGGCCTTCAATCCAAATGGGAAATTGAACCCCCAAGTTAACTCAAGTCAAATCCAAACATAAAATTTGATTAACATTTTGACCTAGAACTTAGAAAGGTGCAATTTTGAATTTGAATTAAAAAGTGAAGGACTTAAATATTTTTTTAAAAGGATTTAGACTCAAATGGGTAGCATAACAACTCTAATTAGATAATACAAATACAATGTTTAAAATGAGGATTTGAATAAGTAAAATAATGATTTGGATTTGACCAGTGTAATGCTTCCTTGTTCAAAAAATGGTAGACAATAAATATGTTTGATTATGATATGTTTTGTTCACAAGTAATTTTTAGACACAAGTCAAGACCAAGTAAGCAAAGGAAACAAAGACCAAATATAACTAAATAAATCATCCTAATCCCTAAACTGACAAGGTTTCATTGTATTGTTGAAATCCATCTATATACATGTTTTTTGGAGGATTTTAAATGTTAATCCAAAAATTAAAGCACATGAAGTAGTAGGGTTTTTACACAACCCCTTCTTCGAAGAGATTTTACGATGACATGGACGTTCGAGCTACTCATCCTACATCAATAATATGTCTGTGGCAAGTGGGATTATTCTAAAACTTAAATTTTTGACCATCTAAATGACCTTAAGTATGGTTAATGCTAGAGATGTCTCACGTCAATTGATTTTATACTAATTAACTTACTATGCAAGGTTATATTCCTTTGCATAATGATTCCATCTATGTAATGCTTAGTGGAATCCTCTAGTTAGTCAAACCTGACTCAGGTTTTCATTATGAAAGGAGAGGTTAACTACTCAACCCCCTAGCTCTCATAGTATGTGTGCCTTGATCTATATATCCCACCATGGAATGGGGTTGAAATAATGCTAGGAGATAAAACCCTCGGTCAAAACTTCCCTAAAGAACTTATGAATAAGTTATGAACTCCCCCTCGTAATCCAAATTGCATAAAATAAAACTAAGTGAAAAGACTTTAAAGATTGATTTTATATCACCTAAACCATATGGGTTTTGGGGGAATCCTTCACAACTTTTTTTTCACACCTTGGAGAAAGGCAAAATTTCAATGAAATGGCATTTTTGGTCACCCAAGTTCCCATAAGGGTATGAGGGAAGAGCATATGCGTACTCTTTAATTTTCACAAAAAAAACAAGTCTAATATGATCTAGCATAAAACAACACACTTTAAAAACTTTTCAATTTATGTGAGTGTTAGTTTTAAGCACCAAATTGAGATGTTTAATGAAGTTCTTAGCCCATTGGCCTTAGATTAAAAAAAATTAGAGAAACTTCTCAAAATAATTAAACAAACCATCTAAGTTATTTTTAAGCACCAAATGTAAATTTTCAAGATTTAAGCATTATCAAATTTGGCACTTTTCCACGCATGTCCTACAAAAAGTTAGAAAGTTTCCCTTGTTTTAAAGCATAATTTTTAATGAAACAAGCAAGTTTTAAAAACCTGCTCTCAAGTTCTCTATTTTTATTACACAAAGACTGATGTCAGTCAATAGTGATCAATGTCAGTTGTAGCATGACTGATGCCAGTCACAAACTAACTGACATCAGTTGATAAAGATCGATAATGGTCCCCTGTGAACCCTTAGGCAAAAAATATTTTTCATAAAACACATGTAGTCCAAATTAGGATAAAATCCACAAAAAAGCTCTGGATCAAGCAAAATAAAGTTTAGAGTGAGACTTAAAAACTCAAAATGACAACTTGTAATTTTGAATAAAGCTCTAAAACATAATTTTTATCCATGTTTTTCCCTATAACAAAACTGATGTCGATCAAGTAGGACCAATGCCTGTTACATAGAACTAATATCGGTCAATTGGTGACCTGTGTTTCAATTAAAATTCCAAAAACACAAGAAAATAAGCTTAAAATTTTGATTTTAAAGGATTTTTAATGACTTTTTAAGAAATCTAAAATTTCCAAGTTAATCTCCTTGCTTTAATAGGATTTAATCTATCCCACCGAGTGTGTCAAGATGTAGAGATGGATTTAAAATATAGTTAGAACAAGCATTAGTTAAGAAAACTCAAGAAAATACATTAGAACATAACTAGCTAAGCCAACTCCTTCAATGGTGTTTGCAAATGATAATTAAGAGATATTGAAATAAAGCACATACACATTACCTTTCCAAGAGAGTCCCACCATCCAAATGTGTCTCAAAGCATGATTTTTCCCTTGATTTGGTACTCAATCCTTCATCAATGATGAAAGGCAAAGCTCCTCCATCATCTCTCGCTCACCAAAAAAACTAGGCTCATGATATGAAAATCAATGTTATGCCCATCTTAAATTTGTCCTACTACAAATTAAGCATAATAAACACCACACACAAATGGCTTGTGGAGAATTTTTTTCATAATAAGTTTACACAAATGAAGCTTAAAAATAATGGTCTTGGCCCTTCTATTTATAGTTTTTTGAATTTGATCAAGATCAACCATGATCGTCCATCTTGAGATCAAGATGTATGGCCATGGATTAATCCAATTTTAGATATAATATCCATAAATATCTAGGAGGAAGAGGCATTAAAGAGGCATGGGAGGTCATAAACTTGATAATTATTTCATTTATGGCTTATTGATGCCACCCCATAGATGATATCACCTAATGATGCAAATATTAGTAATCAATTTCTAATTAATATATATTCAATAACTTCCATGGAATTTCCATTTAATATCCTAATTTGGTTTAATTTTCCTAAGTGAGATTAATCAATTTTGATGCAATTCTTTGGAATTTGGATGCGCAATTAATCAAACTAGTCATAATGTCATATTACTATGTCATAATTTGACCAGAGTGGAATTAGAAGAATATGTTATATGTGTATGGACCAATATCCCATTTAAGACACTGTGTACATAAAATAACACATGCACCTATTGTATGCTTCTAAATTAGAAGAATTCAGTGGTTTAGAGGGTCAAATTGTATTTTCATCATTTTGGCTCAAAATGATTTGAGAAAAGTTAATAATCATATAAAATGCATCACCCTATTTAAAGATATACCTAATTGGCATTTGTGTATGACAAACTCAAACCATTTAGTGTATTTAAGTGATTTTGGCCTAAATTGTGTGTTATTAAATTTTTTGAGTAAGATTGATAATTTTAACACAATGGTGTTAGGAATTGGATGTCTACTAAAAGAAGGACAAATGGATTCAATGTTATGCACATTAGTAGGTTGAGGCTCAATAGAGTGTGGTTCTTCATCTATAAAAGATGTATCTTCAATTTATTGTAAGTGTTGTATGAGTAACTTGTAATAATAAGGGGTGGTATGAATTTACCCCATAAGGGTAATCTTGTAAGGCATGGAGTTAAGTTATTCAATAAAGTTCCAATGGGATCTATAAGAAAAACTAGTGTGATTTTATAAGATAAGGTATATTTTGAAGTGATGAAAGTGGTTGGTGGTTCAGAAGAAGGAGAGGATTCTTCATTAACTTCTAAAGATAAATGAGTGGTTTTAGTATCTTTGATAAATCGCTCTTCCAAAGATGGTTTTTTAGGTTTAGTTATAGGATCTATGTGAGCTAGTTTGCAATGATAGTTGACTTTAGTTGTGTTAACATAGTAAGAATTGTTGTAATATTAGTCATAGTTAGGATCAATAACACAAACATCATTGGTATTTTGATGGTTAGTAGATGTGGAAAATTATTTTTGGTTTTTAGAATAAGAAGCTTTGGGAGCTTGTCATTTTTGAGAAGAAATGTTGTATTCTTGATGATAGAGTTGGATCATGGATTCATGATTGAAGGAATCACAAAGCATGTAGGAGATAGAAAAATGGGTGAACCTTCACCAAGTTTCATAGGAATGACCAATATCAACATGGAACCAACAAAATTGATTAGGGTCATACCATTTAGGAGGATTATTAGGATAATCAAAGGGTTTAGAAGGTGCTAAAAATTATTTCATTTGTTGTATAGTTAGTGATATGTGAGAAGATGGGGGAGTGTCAGCTTTGGCAACTCTGGGTTTGGTTTGAGGAGTATTACGAATGATGGAATTAGTATAAGTTTGAAAATATCTTGTAAGGAATTTGGTATTAGGTTCAAATTGCTTCATAATGAAGTCTTGATGTTTGGCTTGGTCAAGAGCTTCATTAAGCATTTTAGGGGCAAAATTTCAAACCATATATTGAAGCAAAGGAGTTAAAGTAGTTATAAATAGTTTGAACAAATTATCGTTAGTCACATTATGGTTGGCCTTATGGGATAGATATTTCCATCATTTGATATAATCATGAGTTGATTTTATGGGATATTACTTAGAATTGATGAAATGGCTAAGAAATTTTTTGGGAAGGTCATTATGTTGAAACTCTTTAAATAAAAGATTGACTAAATCCTCAAGTTGCCAAATGTAATGTAAGGGAAGTTGGTTGTACCATTATAATACATCTCCAGTGAAGGTTTTAACTAGAATTTTAGTTGTGGAAAAATTATTAGTTTGGATCCACTCTTTATAGAGATTACCTAATGCTTTAAGAAAAGATGCAAGTTCTTTGGTCCCATCATACTTGATAATTGGAGAGATATTACCAATATCAATGGAAATAATAAAAGTAGCTAAAGGCTCATTTTGGATGGTCTGAATCATTTTTTTATTCATGATAGGTTGAGGAATAACATTTCCTAAGGCATCTTTAAGAGGTGGAGGAATAAAATTTGGATTATTTTGAGGATTTAGAACCAGAGGTTGATTGTCCATATTGATCAAATGAAATTGTCATTTCATCATTTGAGAGGTGTTAGAAGTTTGCATTATGTTCATTTTTTGTATGACTTATGCAAGAAGTGGAGTCATATCAATTAGTGGGTTGGTTTTTGTATGAGGACTCCCTAAATTGGTATTAGAGGGAGGCTTATTGGGAGGTGGATGAACAATGGGATTGTTAGATAGACTTGTGTCAATTGCTTCCAAATTATGTTGAAAATATTGAATATGTTAATTATCTTGATAGGTACAAAAAGGATCAGATCCACCTACTTCATCTTGAGGTGTGATTTGTACCATGTTACAATCCATAGATGGAGAAGGGTAATAGATATTCCAAGAGTGAAGGTTCTCTTGGGAGGTTAAGAAAGGGAGAAAATAATGCCCCATATAGTGTCTAAATGGATTTAATTTATCCAAAAAATAATAATAGGGGAATTCATGATGTTTTGAGGAAATGAATAGAACTTTAAGCAATAAGTAATAGGAATCAAGGATAGAGGACTAAATTAGCTAGACAAATAAGGAAGTCAGCCAAACAAAGAACAAAATTGGCCAGATGGAAGAGCAAGATTAACAATCAGATACAAGGTTGATTGGGTCAACTGTGTATTTTTGATAAAGGATCTAAGAAGAGTATAAAGTCAACTAGATCAACTGTTTACTACTAGATAGAAGGTAGAAGAGTACAAAGTTGATTGGGTCGATTGGGTACTACTAGACAAAAGATAAAATAGATAGATAAGAGACATAGTAATGTTGGTTGACTATGTACTATTGGTAGGAGTAAAGATAGAGTTTTTAATAGATTGAATTGACTAGAATGATAGTGTTTTAAAATAGGTTAAAAATTTTCAATAAAAAAGATGCAAGAAATGGAAGTAAATACATAAACAAGTAGATCAATGTGAGTAATTTAATTAGGGCACACAACATAAAACCTTGCACCAACATTGGCTAATTCAAGTTTTCGAAATATAACACATAATGATCAGAGAGAAAATAATCAACTAAAAAGTAAATACTAAGTGGTCTTCCTGCGTGTGTTATTATATTATTAGAAAGTGTTGTTTTAATTATGATGGGGAAGTTGGCTAAAAATAGGGAACTAAAAAGTAATATATGGATGGTTTCAAGTAGTTTAGATTGAAATGGATTTGTGTTGGAAATGGTTCTAGCTTGGTATTGGGGCCTACCCCCTCAATTCACAATCCTACAGTGCTAAGGGTGTTGGGTGCTTTACCAATATATATCATTAATCACATATTTATACTTGATCAAAAAACCAAGTTGGCTTCCCCCTTAGTGATGAAATCTAAGTAGGTAGGCCTTGGGAAGATAAGTGTTGAATGCATTTTAAATATTATGTGATTTTGTAGTGTGTGAAAAAAAATTAAAATAGTGTAACTAAATGGTAATTTATAAAACCACCTATTTAGGCAATGTGAGTTACTCTAAGCATTTAAATAGCTGAAAATGAAAGTGTGAATTAATTACTAGCAAATAGTTGTTAATTCCCAAATTTAGAATAGTACAAAGTTGGTTTAGATGACACTATATGAAAATAGTATAGAATAGAGTCGACTAGGTTGCTAATATTCTATAAAAGCAAGATTCTTTAAGAACAAAGTTGAATAGATCGAATCAGTCTTTTAGATAGAAGACAGACTACATAACTAAGTCAACCAAGTCAACGTAGTTTATTATAGGGCTATAATTTTAAAAACTTATAACTTGTACAAAATATAAATGAAATAAATTACTAAAATGATTGAGAGAGAAAGATAAGAACCTTGGTGGGTTGGAAGATGATTAGGATTGTAAATTTTATGATTAAGTTCCTTGAATGTTGCTTTTAAATTCTGCAAACTAAGTCAACTGTTTCAACCTAGTTCTATAAAACCCTATGTTGAATAAGGATAAGATAATTAGGTTGACCTATTAGACGTAATTTTTTAATCTAGATGTTGATAGAGAGAATAAGTTGACCGTTTGACCTAGTTTATTGATATGGATGTTGGTAGAGAGACTAATTCAACATGTTCAACTTAGTTTATTGATCTAGATGTTGATAGAGAGAATAAGATGACATAGTTGACCTGCTCAACCTTATATCTTATCTAGGACTGAAGAAGAGTATTGTGTCAACCTATTAGATACAGTAACATGTATCTAATGAAAACCTATATAGAAAGAACAAAGTTATTTTGATGCAATTGTGTATTAAACATGCACATAGAGTTATAACTATACCAATTGGTTTAATATAGTATCATAAATATAGAAAAATAATAATATGATATAAATAAAAGCGTGAAATAAAACTTGTAAGTTTTAGATCCACATTAGGTTCACTAGAATGTATGCAATAAGAAATGTATCAGATTGTCTAATCAATCTTAGCTTTGAGAAGATAAATCCTACTTACACTTCTGATTAGGGATACATTAGATAATCAGGGTCATGACCAATATGGATCTGCTAGACCTAACCAAGGGATATCTTAACATAATAAATTCACTAGGGAGGGTTTCAAAGCCTCTAATCAAGAAAAACTATGTAATAACTCTAACTAATTCTTATGTTTTAATATTCACTAAACTAATAATAAGTAAAGTCTAATCTAGTGCTCACCAAAACTTGTGGCACAAAGGGGGGGTTAGTAAACATGTATAGGATAATATTATTAGAGCTATGTATAGGTAAAACCCTAATGCATGGAAAGAGAAATATATTCAAAAGTCATTACTTATGATGCTTCTATCTACTAAAGAGAGGAGCAAAGTTAGATATACTTACCTTGAAGATGAACTTGTTGAGATTCAATATCTCCATTGGCCAAAGGTGCTTCGTAATAGGTTATTGTGGTTTGTAAGGATCACTAAGAGAAGACAAAGCATCCAAGACTTCTCCAAAAGACAAGATTCTTCTCCAATTAAAAACCTTAAGTTAAGAATCCTCAATTAGAATGCTAGAAGAGTAAATCATAAAGAAGCATAAATGAATTGTTGTCTCTCTAATAATGGAAAAATGAATGTGTTTATATAGGAGGATCTAACCTTAAACTCTTTTCAAATTTTAGGCTAATAAGGTCACCTCGGTCGACCTAGTATTGTAATTGACAAAAATAAACTAGGTCATGGACTAGGTCGGTTAAGGGTTGACTTAAAACCTAAAGAGTTTTGTCAATAAGAATACAAGGTTGATGTGGCTGAATATGTAATGTAAATTATTAAAAAAGGGGTTTTAGGTTAGGGAATGGATATGAAGGTGTTAAATGACTAGAGGAGGGTGAAAAATAGGAGGCAAAGCTTAGGGGAATAGTTTTAGGAGACAAGTGTGTAGATATAAAGTGGCAAAAGGGGACAATAATATTTTGAAGCACCAATGGTTTGCCCACCCCTTTCCCAGTGTACCCCTTAGGGCATGCACTCAGAGAGATTGAGACTCAATGGGTTACTAAAAGATAAAAAGCATCAGTAATTGATAAAGGTTAAAAATATTGTGTATACAAATACAACCAAGATTTAAGTCATTTAGGAATGGCCACAACTAAAGAATCTCATAGAGATTCATAGTTTTTTATTATTGGAAAAATTATATAGGATATTTTTACTTTGGTTTTCTCATATGACTTGGCCTCTAAACTAAGTTACCCAAGGTGGTGCTAAATTAAATTTATAATGAAATTTCATAGAATATAAACTATTCAAAGAATTGAAATGCATAATTTGTTCCACACCATTACTTTACCAAACCTTCAACAACCATTTGAGCTTGAGATAAATTCCTATGACTTTTCACTCAAAATAGTCCACATGTAACATGGTCACCTAGTTTCTTACCACATTGAAACATCCATCGCACTAATAAGAAAGTACCCAACATATGACTTTGAGTTTTATGCTATTGTTCATGCATGTAATCATTAGAAGTATTATGTATTTTTTAAGGAGACTATGATCCACACATATCATAAGTCACTTCAATCCATACAAACTCCAAACAAGCTTCAATAAGAGTGACATAAAAAATGGTGTTCTTATCTTGAACAATTTCATGTGAATATCAATCATAATAAGGAAATAGAAAATCTAGTTGCATATTGTTTAAGCCATCTAACAATTTAAACTATCATACAAATAGACAAAGCTATTAAATAGGTAAAAGAAAATTTCAATAGAACTAAAACTGAGGTTACCTTAATAGGACCTAGCTCCTATCTACCTTATGTTGAAGGCATTTCTAATAAGTTAGCTAAAATTCTAAAATTTCAAAATATTAACTCTACTTTCCTTCTAATGAACAAATTACGTATAAATTTAGGTTCAGTGAAGGACCATATAGAACCTAACCTTTGTAGTGGAGTATACATTATAAAATGCTCTAGTGGCATCCCTTACATAGGGGAAATAGGAAGGTCAATTTTTACTAGAGTTAAAGAGCACACAATAGACATTTGTCTTGAAAGGAAAGAGAAATCAACTCTAGTTGAACACTTTTTCAAGACTAAACATGTTACCAATATAGAAGAGGAAAAGGTCATCACTATGGAAGATCATTTTCAAAAATGAAAGTTAAGAGAGGCCCTTAAACCCGTCTAATCTAAATAGAGATGAAGGGATTGAAATAAGTCATGCCTGGAAGCCTCTCATGTATAGGTGTTAGTTTTTTCTTGCTTAAACTGCTTTGGGTTTGTTTTATTTATCTTGATTTGACCCTTTTACCATCAGGTGTTTTTAGTGGGTCTTGATGTTTCTAGTTTGGTTAAAATCTGTAATATAATAATTATATATGTAGTAATTATTTATTACCATGTTATTTAAACTTAGATATAGTTGTGTTGTTTTTATATTAGAAATTTTATTTTTATTTTGATTTTAATGGTTTTTTTTTGTTAATTTATTTCTAACAAATTTGGTTTAGCATTCTTTGATTTTTATGATGTAAATTATTATTTTTTGTTATTTTTCAATTTTGGTTTAATCTTCATTTTATATTCTTTTAACAATGGCTAATTTATTAATTTAAAAACATTTTACAATGGCTATTTCCTCTCGCTTTTGAGATCTTATAGGTCTTGTTGTTCCACATTAATCTTTGAAAGAGGATCTAAAACGTTGAGCATCAAAAATCAACACAGTTTTTACATAAAAAGGTAATATGATATAATTTAAACTATCATTTTTTTATTTGATGCATGTGGACATGAAGTCAATGCATGATCAAAATTGTATTCATATGACATGGATTTTTTAGATATCTATCAGAATTTGCTCGGATAATTTGGTTCCAGCTTTATACCTATAGGATAGAATTTTATGTCATCTTAGTCACTTATACATTTTTCATGAGGATGAGAGACAAACTAATATGGGTGGCTCATTTAAACAAGATTTCAGGTCATTTTGGAGTTGAAAAGACTCTTTTGGTATTGTAAAATTTCTTCTTCTAGACATTTCTTAGGTCTAATGTATCTAAATATATCAGGCCTTGTACCACACGTGCAATTGCCAATTCAGCCAATAAGAAGCAAGGATTGCACACACCTCTATCATTTCTAATGAGACTATGGGAGTCTATTTCCATGGACTTTCTATTAGAATACCCTACTACTAATCATAATAATGATTGTGTTTATGTAGTAGTTGATATATTCTCAAAGATGGAAACTTTCATACCCTATAAAAAAGTAATATTAACTCTAGAAATAACTTTATTGTCTTTTAACATGTCTAGATCCAATTTAAAATCCTATAAACTATCTTCTCTAATAGAGACACAAGTTTTTAAACCATTTTTAGAAAGTTATTTGGTCTATGCTATACACAAATTTGAATAAACCCATTACCTTTCATTCACAGACTAATGGATAGACATAGGTGGTCAATAAGATGATATTGCACCTTCTAAGAGTGTGAAATTCTAAAAATTACTTCACCTAGGATGATACCCTTCCTTTTATTCAGCACAAATATAACAAATCTCTACACAACTCTACCACACACAAACCTTTTTAGGTTTGTTTGAGTTTTCAACCTTTGACACCCATTGATATAGCTTATCCTAGTATTCCCTCTATAGTAAAAACTCCTTGAGCTCAAAAGGAAGTTCAAAACGTTGCTCAATTAATTGATCACATTCAATACCATCAACAGTAAGTGCAAACCATTCTAAAACATCACCATGATAAATAGTGTATATTGTACACCTTTTAGGTTGATGATCGAGACTGGTGTTGATGATTGAAAGTGTATCACATGGGTTTAAAGAGTGTTTAGGAAACACTTCTCATTTTTGGATTTAAATAATCCATTGCATGAGTAACTAGTTTTGATCTTCCTAAGATCTTTGGTGGAATAATGGTAAAGTAATTTACTATTTCACAAAAGGATGATATAACTAGTTGTTGGGAACAACCTTGGTCTTAAAGCTGACTTGTGCATATGAAAGTAATCTAAATTAAGTAGAGTCAATTATGATCAAAACCTAAATTCTAAAGTCTAAAATAGTATGTATATTTACAATAAAAGCTAAAGTACAGTGAATTGATTAAAGAATAAACAAAACAAAGGGTAGGGTAGAGAAGAAAAGTGTCTCTGATCTTTAATCTAGACATTATGACAAAGCTTAAATTTCATCCAAACATGCATTTAAACTAGTACATGACATGAAATAGCTAAGGCACATATTCTATCATATATTAGGAAAAGTTCTAAGGATAGGTGAAACAATGCAAATAAGAAACCATGTTGAATTTGAAGATTTAATTCAACAAGAAAATTACATTACCACATCTTAAATAAAAGCAAAGAAGAAATGAAGTGGATCTAAGCTCTTTCAGTCAATCTAACATAAGCACAAACTGATACATTTGCATTAAAATATGCACATATAGAATCCATAAAAACCATTCAAATTTGAAAATTAAACTAAATAACTAAGGAAGAAATTATGATAGAAATCACACAAACAAATATTAGATAATCTTTGTAGAATTTCTTGCTTGCGTTAAATTGCTCCAAATTTACACAATATTTTTTTCTCAAAAACTCCCTCTTTTTATAAATGACAATACCCCTTTTATAGAAGACTTTAAGGTATGTCAATTGGTCATATAAAATGATAATTAAACAAGTGTCAAGGATAATTGTCCTTCTACAATATTCTAGAATTAGATGCTTTACAAATGGACCAACCTATAAGCAATGAACTTTACAATTTTGCACATGCTTTTACAAAATTTAATATTCCTTTTTCAAATGATATACATGTTTTATTACAAAATTAATATGCTAAGTCTAGATTTGAATTTGGGACTCTTTTGTTATTGTAGTCCTTTGTCCTTACTCTAGGATCTTTAAGGCTCTAGTATGTTTCTCATCAATTAGCCTGAGGATGATGATGGGCTCTATGAAAAACTCTTCTTCTTGATCTAACAAGTCTTTCAAGTCTTTGTCAACCCTATCCATTGCTTGCTTAATATTTATATCTTCCCCAATATTTTCCTCTATAGATAGAATCATGTCCAAGATCCTTTTATTGTCTATCCTTGTTTTGCCTTGGCTTTGATTTTTGACCTCCTAGAGGAATTGAGTAGCCCTGTACTTGAACTCCACATCTATCATTAAGCCCATAGGACTAAGGTAAATTGGGTCCTTAATCAATCCCCCTAACACTTACCCCATTCTATTTTCTAATTGTTTGAAGTC
Organism: Torreya grandis; assembly: GCA_037957365.1. Lineage (NCBI taxonomy): Eukaryota > Viridiplantae > Streptophyta > Pinopsida > Cupressales > Taxaceae > Torreya > Torreya grandis. Next base: position 4,116,665 of record JARHVA010000135.1, read on the forward strand.
CTTAGAAAAATCCTCTAAGCTCTTGGACCATTTATTCAAACCCTTTATCTTCTCTATCAATATAACCATACCCATATTTAAATGTGCCAAGCTGACTATTCTAAATCCAAGAATCTAGTCCTCCATTAATATATTGACCAATTCCTTTACCTTGTTGCTTGAAGCCTATCATATATTTACCTGGTTCACGGCCAAAGTACTTGTATTGCTTACCATGTATAACTTAGACGTTGTATCCTTCAAGAGGTTGAATGTGTCATAGATGATTTCTTTAAACTTGTTGATAATGTCTCCTAGAATAGATAGAATAGATTGTATATACACATAATATTTTCAAACATTTATTGATTATTAATACTTCATATCTTTCAAAAACCTATCGAGTCTCAATCTCTTAGAGTGCATGCCTTAAGGGGTGCATCGAGAAAGGGATGCATCAAGAAAGGGTGGGTAGACCATCAGTGCTTCATAATATTATTGTTCCTTTTGCCTCTTGCCTTCTACACACTTATCTCCTAAAACCATTAACCCTAAGCTTACTCTTCTTAGTTTTACCCATTCTAGTCATTTTCCTCTTTTCATCCTCTATTTCTTTCCTTAACACCCTTTTGGATAATCAAATGTACTAGTTTGACTATGTTGACCCAGTATAGTTTAGGAGTATTTTTCACTTTCTTAGCTTGTTTGCCTTTTGGCTGACCTAGCTCAGACATAGTGATTTGTCCCTGAAAATACATTGGGTTAGCTGGGTCAACCCTATACAGTCAATGTTTCCAAAAGGATTTAAGGCAAGATCTACCTATATTTACAATTTCATTTCCCACCATTTCATAAGAGAAAAATTAATATTTAAATAGTGTGAATGAACATCTGATTATTGACCATTCTACTTAAGGAATAAAGATTAGGGTTCAATACTTTATTTGGAGATATGGATCTTGTCTTGTGGAGAAGTATTTTGGATGCTTAATAGGTTGTGGAGCCTAAATCTGATTTATCTTGGTTATCCTTACATACCACAACAATCTCTTACGAAGAACCTTGGCCAAGGGAGAGATTGAGGCTCGGTGAATTCATCTTCAAAAGTAAGTATTCTTAACTTTATTTCTCATTTGTAAGAGTATATAGATAATGCATTTTTATTCTTTTCCCATATATTAGGATTTTGTATACATTGACGTGATTATATGTCTTATAATACATGTTTAGTTTTTTTTTTTTTTTTAATCCCCACTTTCTATCATAAGCTTTGGTGTGCACTAGATTAGATTTACTTTCTTGTTATTATAATAAGTAAATGTTTTAAACCTTAGGACTCCATTAGGGTTTTTGTGTGATTGTGTTAGACTGTAGGCTTTGGAACCCTTCCTAGCATTATATGTTATGACAAGTGATCCCCTAATTGGATCTAGCAGATCCCCATATTGGTCATACTCTTTCTTAACAAGTGTATCCCCAATAAGAATCTTAGGTATGCTCTATCTTCTTTGAGTTGGGATTGATTTTTAGACATGATGTATTTCCAATTTCATACATTATAGTGAACCCGATGTGAAACTAACCTTTACAAGATTTATTTCACCTTATTTCATTATTTTAATCATATATTTTGACATCCTAGATTGATTCAATTGACCTAGCTATTTTTCTATGTGCACAAGTTTCCAATAATAGATAAATGGATCAATCTAGTACAAGTGTTTAGCCTTTAAAATACTAGGTTGACCCATTCAACCCTTTATATTTTTAGTACTTTGCATCAGGTTCTTGTATAGCTTGATTGATCATGTCGACCCAGTTTGTAGGTTTCTCAAGTATACTTCGAGGTTCTTCATTAGCAATCTTTCTTCATTGCATCATTGATTCACAAAGGGTAGAGATGGTGTCAACACCTCTAGTTTTAGAAGAGCTATGTAGGACTATGCTCATAGATCATATTATGATTAGGCCTTACCATTTTTCTAGGTACCTTGACCAACGTAGCTATTTTACTCCTAAGTAGTGCAACTCTCCGTAGACCTTATATATATCCTACTCCTCCCTCTATAGATTTGACTATAGTGAAGCCTCTTCCCAATCTTGTTATAGTTGATCCTATTTCCACTCTTACTATTGATGAGTCTACCCTTATTTTGATGTTATCACTCCTTCTATTGAGCCTAGTTTTATTCCTTTCTCATCATCACCCTCCCTTGGTGATGGTTCGATTCCCTTGCCTAAGATGGCTCTGCTACCCACTAAATATACCAATGAGTGCTCTCCAGCTTCTTCCACTCCTATTTTACCTCCATCCTTGAGTGCTTCTCCTAAAACCACTCATAAGCATATATGTTGCTTTCATAGAATAGATAATAATTCTTCCACCCATTATTGTAAGTTACAATAATATATTGATACCTTGCAATCCTCTTCCCTATCATTAGACAAAACCATACCTCCCCTAAAGGTACTTCTTGAGAATATGCCTAAGTATGGTGAGGTGTATCATCTATGGCATATATGTGGCACCCATCACATTGATCATTGTCGCATCCTTCAATAGCATCTCAAAGATCATATTATAACCATTCTCAGACCTTCTTCTATTCCTACCACAGGTCATTCCCATAATAAGGCTCCTCTTTATTCTCCCATGGATCCACCTCCAATGGTTCCATACCCTCATGTGGTCCCTTCATCACCTTTTTTTCCTCCACCTATCATTCTTTAACCTATAGACCTTCCCTCACCTATGGATCCTTCTCCACTGGTGATTCTTGCATCTATAGTAGATGCCACTCCCACACATTATCTTGACCATCTTTTTCCTAATTTTCCTCCTCAGCATGATCCTTCAAGAATTCTTAATTTTTCAGTTGAGGAGATCAAAAAAAAGTATTTTCTCAGTACTCATTGAATTTTGATGAAATTTTAGCAACAATTTGATTATAATTTCATAGAGATTTATCTGATGTATTAGATAATGTGTGTGGATAGATTTACCAGTATTTATGAGCACATGCATGGTGCTTTCACATTTCATATTGGATTGGATGTGTGATCTAATCTTATTTTTTATTTGTTATATCATTTAACACTGTGTCAAATTTTTGCTTATCTTCTATCATGATCTTACTTATTGTCCTATATCTTGCTTATATTATTATTCATGTTTCACATATGGTTGTATTTTATTAATCATTGCTTTCACTTTCCTTGGAGTTTTTATCAAAACTCTCTTGATTATATCTTTATGATTTTTTACTTTCTTATCATTATTTTTCATAGATAATTTGTCATGGTGATTTGGTTATACAAACCTTGTTCCCCTTAGTTATTATCTCCATTTACCATGTGATAAATTAACAAACAATCTATCTCATTATACATTCCTTTTACTAATCCACCTTGGATTTCCTTTTTCCCTCTTCCTTTTTGTACAAACTAAGCATATACATGGTTGAGACTTGAGATCACATGCTAGTTCATTGTCAAGCCTAAGTGTCCTAGTCATTCTTTGTCTTTGGTTACTTAGCTTCCTTTACCCTTAGCCTATAACTCATTCGTGTGTATCACTATCTCTCTCATGAATCCATATGGAGGAGGATTCTTAAAAAATCCTTAAAAATAAAGTTAAAATCTAAATCACTTAAACAAAAGGTAATGATATCAAAAGGCAAAAATATTTTTAAAAGTTGAAGCACATTTGACCTTGTAGACACCTAAATCTAGCCACTGATGACCTCCAACTAGGATTTTAACTAATTTCCACCTAAAATGTACAATTTGGTCTAAAAACACTAAAACACACTACATGATGTGAAACTAACATATTCAAGTGACGATTTTGACTAGGGTATTCCTAAATGGGGTAATGCAATTTATGGGCCAACTAACTTTGATCTAATCATTTTGAGTCAAAATGCCAATTTTGCACGTGGGTACTTTGTATTGCTCTTTCCTATCAAACCTCTTACACAAGACAGGTGCCTTTGTTATTTGTTGTTGATAACATCTTAAATGGGAATACGGTTCTAATGCATTTGACATCACCTTCCAATTCCAATCCAATCAAATTTTGTACCAATAAAAATGCATTATGATCTATTTAAGTAATTGTGCACAAAGTTATTAAACATACTTAAGAGCTAATTAAACTAAATTAGAGCCTAATCAAGAATTCCATGGAATCTTTTTGAATACTTGTTTTTATAAATGAATATTGAATATCTGCATCATCAAATGACCTCATTTCTTGGGAAGAAATTCCTAGGCTATATATATCAATATTCATGCCCTCCATCCCTCATAAATGCCTTCCATGATTCCCTCCATGCCTCTTAATTACCCCTTCTTCCAATGTCACGATGAGGATAAATACAAAATTAATTCCAATAATTGAATTAATCCTCAACCACACATCTCAATCTCAGGATGGATGGTTCATGTTGATTCTAGATATTCTCAAAAATATATAAATAGGAGGCCTTACCACATAATTTCTAAGCTATTTTGGTGCAAAGTTATTATTCTCAAATATCTTCAAAATCTATTTTGGTGCAAAGTTATAATGCATAAATATCTTCAAGAAATCATTGCAATTAGTGTTATCATGCCAAATTGATTCCAAGACAAGCCAAGCCATAAGCCAAAGGTTCCAAGGAGAGATGGAGGTAGACAAGCTTCCATTACCAAATACTTTATGAGCACAAGCTAAGAAAGCCACCACTACAAAGGCATTTGGAGCATCCAAGGAAGGTGAAGGAATTCTTGTATTTTATTCCTTAATTTTTAGTTGTGTTTGTCATTTATTTTTTTAACTAAGCTCTCCCTAGTGTCTAGGCCTAGATATTTTATGCTATTTAGTATTTTCATTTCATTTTTTTTTCAGTTTAGAACTAACATGATACTAACCATCCTCTCTTGAGTCAAATTCCTAGATCACAGAACTCACGGTAGAGATGAGGTCCTTTAGGGTGTGGTAGGCCAGTAGATTAGAAGAGGAGAATAAAAAATATTTTAGTGCTACCTACTTTTTCATCCAATTACCTAATCTTCGTAGTAGACTGATGACTCTGTAAGGGGTCTTAAAGAATGGGGAACACGTCATGGGAAAGTAGGTGTAGACACTAGAAAACTACACACTTGAAATTCTAGATTTTGAATGCCTTGGGCCCACCCTAGGGCCCACCTAACCCTTATTCAGCGTTAACCCAAACCTTCTTAACCTATACTAAGTCACTATTCAAAATCACTATTCACTATGGGATCCACTATCACTATTCATGGTGACATGGCATGATGACATGACATGTGACATGAGGGGTGACTTAATAGTGATATGGAAAGTGATATGGCAAGTGACATGGATTAAAAGTGAGGTGGATTGAAGTGGGACATCATACCCCTTTTGGAACCCTCATCCAAGGTGTTTAATGACATCAATAAGCATCACAAGGGTCCCCATTTTGAAGTATGGTGATTTTTTCCATAAGGGGCCACCATTCAACATCATCCTTTGTCCCCATGCATGAGAGTGACACTAAATTATGTGAGTCTCCTTATCATTTACTTGGGAAAAGATGGGAGTGAGTGGTGGAAATTATTTTGGACCCATATGAGCCCATGTGCATGATCCCCACTCCATTTTGGACTCTTTAGTAAGTTGGGAGACAAACTAACTAAGTGGAAAACCTATTAGCTAAGTGAGAATCTCAGCCCCTTGTCTTTCATGACCACTTATGATCCCACTTGGAAAATGGTGCCACATTTTTTGGTGAACCTCCTTTAGTACTTAACATAAAATATAAAAAGGTGATGAAAAGTCTTTTGGACTCATTTGGGTCCATGTGCATGATCCCCACCCTATTTTGGACTCTTTAGCAAGTTAGGAGACAAACCAACCAAATGAGAGACATATTAGCTAAGTGTGATTCTCACCCCCTTATCTTTCATGACCACTCATGATCCCACTTGGAAAATGGGGCCACATTTCACTATTCGACTCCTTTGGCATGTTCATTGACTTCAAATGCTATAAATATGACCCTCTCCCTTCACCCATGGTTAAGTTGGTTTTTGGTGGAAGCATTAAATTTTCAAGTTTGATACTTTTGGAGTATGTAATCATCTTGGAGGGTAAAGGATTAAAATCCCCAAATCTCTAAGTAAATTGCAAGCCATCTTCATCAACAACATCATCATCAACAATCTTCAACAAGATAATCTTCATCAATAACATCTTCAAGCATTGAGGTAACCTTTTTATTTATTTATTTCTTTCCCTTTGGACTTATTATTTCAATTTATTTATTCCTTACCCTCTTTCCATTTTACCCTCTTTCCCATATTTCTTTTCCTTCTTGATCATCATTTATCCCTTTACCTTCTTGACCTCCTTTTGATCATTTGCCCCTTTGCCTTCTTGGTCCCTTCTTGACAATTTCTCCCTCTTGCCTTCTTGAACATATTACCCTTTACCATATCAACCATTTACCAACCCTAACCAATCTATCTTTTGACCCTTGCCAAATTAACAAACCAAAACTACCACTTTGTGTCAGTTAATTTTCAACATTAGTATTAATCGAACTAGTTTCTTTATTTTAGTTATCTTAACAAAGCATTTAATTTTATTAATTAATTTGTTGTTAATTGTTGTATGTAATTTCAGTTTGATATTTTAAATATAATTCTCTTTCCTTTTTATATGTAAACTTAAGTGTTTAAAAGTAGGTGGATCAAAAAACTCCTATAAAGGTTTCACTTCTAGGATCTAGCTCACGCTAGGCGGTCCACCCAACTACTTGTCTAATAAAAAAGTTTTGTTGTAATGTTTTTTTAGTTTTAGGAAATATTCTAAAACCAAAGAGGATTTATCATAAAGTGTGGATTTTAACTAGCACACATTCAATAGGTATTCTTCTACACACCACTTTACTAGTTTCTTTCTTTTCAACACTAAGAAAAAGCAAAAATTAGATAGAAACATTTTGGCATACCCGGTGGGACCCTAGAGTTTTCTTGGGTTCATATATGTTTTAGGACATTTATTTGAATTATTAATATGTGGCATTTAAATGTAATTATGTTTCTAAAAATTAAGCATTCCTTTCTTTCAAAGCGTAAGTTTTAGTTTCTTTTGTTTTAAAAAATTAGAAAAAATAAAAAAGTAAAAATATTCATTTTTCTTTTGCATTTCTAAAACATCAAAAGAGCATTCATCCTAGGATTAGGATTGCATCTTCATGTTGCATATAATTTCATCTTAGGTTTTTTTTTCATAAAAATAAATCTAAATTTTTTCTTTTGGTTTAAAATTAACTTACATCCATTGATTGTTTGCTTATCTTAGTTCATCTAGTAACTTAATTAATCAAGCAAATTTATTGTAGCATCATAAATATTACATAAACCAAATCACTTTTACAATAAAAAATCAAAACAAACTTGAGACAAGGCCCAACTAGTATTTCATCACCTAGCATATCACCTTCCCCTTTCCTAGTTATCTTGCCTGGATTTAGTCATCGAAGGGATAACCAACTCATTTCTCTGGCTAAGTATAAGCTTTGGTAATCAATATATTGGCTAAGCACCTACATTGGATATGAGATTGTGATGTGAGTGAAGCAATCCCAAAATACCAATCCACGTACTTGATCCAATACAGACTTATTTTTGAGCACCTAACGCAAACAAAAACCAAACATAGATCAGTTTCTAGGACCTATTCAAGACAATTTACTCTTCACACTTTTGTAAGGAACAAGCTAAAAAAGAGATTAGAATGAATTCTAGGACTTAATGCACTCTTAGTGAATGCATTATTTTCCTTGAATATTCTTTGATTTCTCTTTGTTTTGAGGTGTGATAATGTATCATTCCTTTCATATATTCACGTATGGTTTTTACTCTCCAATAGCAAAGGGACCTTGAGGAAAAAAACTCACCACTAATTCAACCAACCTCTTCCACCTCATCATCCATGGAACACATTTCCAAACCCATAGACTCCACTCACTCTCTAGGAAGTCCTACTTGGGTGGTCCCAGGAGATGTGTATTTTTTTCACTTTCTTAAACAACAATCACATAGCCTTAAAAAATTACCTTAGAACTACATCTTTCTAAATCCCAATTTTGACCCCACTTGTAGATCCCCCTTATGGCATGCCTCTCCACCTCATGGAGAGTACCTCCACTAACATAGTTACTACTTAACCTTTAGTTACCCAAGCCTTACTATCAACCTACAACCCCCTTGAAACTACCATTAAAAACTACCCAACCCAAACTACCACTGCCCTTATACCTATTACCAATCACTCCATAATAAGAGTGCCTACCACCAACATTACCCATCTCCCTCTAGTTACCTCCAATCTATCAAACACTATTCCACTTAAAATACTTATGGTGTCCATACCCTATATGTTACCACCAATTAGTACAAGGGTCACCGCCCTTCCATCGGCCACCAACCCAACTACCACTCCTATTCAAGAAGCAACCTTTAGTTATCTCCATAACCCACAAGGGCATATACTTGTTACCCAACCACCTACCACTACCCAACCATAAAAATCCACACACCAACATGTATCTTCTACCAGACCATTGGCATTCACATACTAATATGTATCTTCTACCCAACCATTGGAATCCACATACCAATATGTGGAAACCTCTCATCCTTATACCCACTATCAACATGTTTCTCAACCACCACCACAATATGCATCTTACAACCTTTTGAGTACTCAACCCCAAGCAGAATTCATGAAGAAGATCATGGATAAGATGACCACCCTAAATTCATCCATCTCGTTTGCTCAAAATATCTTATCCTATGACCAAATTTTCAATGAGCCCATCCATCCATACCCATTAAGCCATATCCTCCCCAATGGGAACTTCCCAAGTTTTCTAAATTTCAAATCAAGGAGGATCTCCAACAACACCTTAGGGAATTTAGGAATTCTTGTTATCTCATCACCTATGATTATTCCCTTCTTCTCCATACATTATTGACGTATATAGCCAACCTAGCCTTAGATTGGTATAGTGCCTTACCCAAACATTACATTTTCTCCTTCACCCAACTAGCCCAGAACTTCGTGGATCACTTTTCAATCAATATATCCAAGAAATTTTCTATCATAGACCACTACTCCATCCAAAAATTTGAAGATGAATCTATAGCCAATTTTGTGGCTCATTGGAGGAGCCTAATTAATTAACTTTCATGTTTATTGCCTCAACTTAAATTTATAGAGCTCTTATCTCAGGTATATGCCAAACATATCTCATCCACATTACATGTCCAAAGCTTTCAAACCTTTGATGAAGCTTTTACCATGGCTCATAAACTAGAGAACCAAGCCATTGATGAAGGAAAGCTTAAACTCAAAAACAAGAACTCAACCTATAAAACCAATAAGGCTTCTTCCTCCAAGTCAAGCAACCAACCCAATACCAACACCAAGAACAAAAGAACCACAAATGCTATCATCCACAAAGGTACACCTCCACCATCTAGAAACCAACAAAACATGAAGAACCAAAGTTCTAACTCCTCTAATTATTCAAACTAAAACCCAAGGAACCAAACTTGGAGCAACTAGAAGAAATTAACTCTACTTGGGAAACCCTATGATTCTATTTTGAAAATGTTATTAAAATTTAATATCATCCAACTTACACCAGTTAAACCATACCAATAGTTTGATGCTTCTCACCCCATGTCAGGTTGGTAAAATAAAAATGACCATTGTGCCTTTCATTGAGTCATAGAACATGATATCAATAGGTGCAATACCTTCAAATACCTTGTCCAATCCCTTATTGAAAAGGGGGAGCTTACATTAGATAACCCCAATGCACCAACCAACCAAGCCCTTGACATATTTAGGCAAACTTTTCAAAACCATGACCCTACCAAAAATAAGAGTAACAACATCAGATGCTCTCCTGATACTTATACCATTAACATAGTTTTTGACACACTCACTGATCAAGAACCCGCTCACCACTCTACTAACCCCTCTTCACTTATTGAAGTATCAGAATTACCTTCTACCCTTTTGGAAACCCAAACCAAATAATTACCTCTTCCTCCCTACTCATTCATTAAGGTGGTAGAATTAAAAACTTCCCCATTGACCAACACACTGGACCACACACCCATCTTACCTTCCTCACCAATTACCATGCAACTCTCCCCTTTCAAAGAAATCATTCTTGAGAAATAAATTCCCCTGTCTAATCCTCCCATAGAAAATCCATCTATCCCAACCTTACATCCTTTGATTGAGTAAGAGGACAATGTTACCATCCCTATGTCACCACCTAGTGGATTATCTTTTAGATCCACCATTCAAGGAATAAAACCTTTCTCAAATCTAGTGCAAAAATTATAATTTGTCCCCAACCCTGGTATGGATCAAGCTACCTTTTAGTAACAATTAGGTCTCCCTTATGTTACCAAACCAAAACCTTCAACCCCTTCTTTATTGTACCAACCTATCACCTCTAATAATCAACCAACCAAAGCCTCCACCCAACCAACCAAAACTTCCACCAAACTAACCAATCTTCAACCACCTAAGCCAATCAAGACCCAAGTGACCAAACCCCCTTCAAAATCAACAACTAAAGAGGTAAAACTACCCAAAGGCCCAAAGCCTTAAATTTTACCTCCCTCAACCTTTCCCTCCATTTTGGATCCTCATCCCTCTACCTTGAACATGAAGCCCATTATTTTTACCAAAACCCCACCACCTCTATTGGTTACACCTTCACACTTGCTTCCTAACGTACCTTTTTTATTGTACTAGAAATACCTAAGTTACCTACCTTTCCATCCTCCACCTCTATCTCATCAAACATCTTACCTAAACCAAAACCATCAACCAAGTGAACCACCTTACCTAAGACACCTATCACCAAACATACTTCTAAACAAAATTCTACCTCAACACCCAAAATAAAAATTGCTAAACCTTTACCACCTTTAACCAAGTCTTACTTAGCCATTATCCAACGGTTATTGTAAACCTCTTCCTTTACCTTAACACCCATCAAAAAAATTGACCCTTCATGTCCCAAACTATCATGGTTAAATAAAAAATTGATTTTTTTATACCACATGACACCCAACCATGATATAGAGAATTATGAAGCTCTTGAAACTCTCATCCACCATCTTTATGATGAAGATGATCTATTAATAGATGAACCTCCTATGTCACCCATACCAACCCAAATTATAACCATACTACCCAACACTTACCCACTCCTCCACTCTCACCTAAGAATGAAGATGAGTCTGACCACTCTACTACCTCACCCTCTCTTTTTATCCATACTATCAATGTGGTCACTAGATCACAATAGAAGTATAAATGGAAGGCTAAGGTGTCCATTCCTTAGACTTATCCCTCTCCAAACTACCAATCAAAAAATACCCAAACATCTCCATATTTAATCAAACCCAAGGTGCTTATCTTAAGTGCCTCCCAGTCTAACCCTTCATAATCCAACCCATATTCAATATCTATCCGAAAAGCTATCCTTAAGTAGCTTGTATGAGTTGATTTATACTTCTCCCCATCACCACCAAGAACTTATAAATTCCTTAAAATCCATCAAGGTCCAACCTAATGACTCCCAACCTCTATCCATCTTTGTTGGTGCCCTTCAAACTTCCAACCTTGTCACCTTTAAGAATTTATAAATACCTTTTGTCCACCCTAAGGACCTAGATCCCCCACTCTTTATTACCACTTACATCAACCAAACCCATCTCAAAAGGGTGATTATTGATGGGGTAGCTATCATGAACATCATATCCTCTTATGCTTATAACTAACTCAACTTACTAGATAATATCATGTCAAAATCCATAGTGGTCCTTCGATCCTTTAACGACACTATGGCCACTACCTTGGGAACTGTTGTCCTTCATATCTATTTAGGACCCTACACACTCCCTAAACTCTTTTATGTTGTGGAAGGAGAATTCCAATATAAAATCTTATTGGTATGACCTTATATTTAATCCATGAAATGTGTTCCCTCTACCCTCCATTGATGCATTAAGTTTGAGAATGAGGGACAAGTCATCAATATCCAAGAAAACCCAAATCCTTTTTCAACATGCAATATGACCTATCACCCCAATGATGTCCTCGTACACCCATCCAATGCACCTTTAATAATTACACCTCAACTACCAACCATCAATGAAATTTCAACTAGCTCATCCATCCCTTCTTTATAAATCCCCATAGATGAGCCCTTGGGATCTATGTTCCAATGATTCTCATTAGGGGAGTATTGCCTTTTAGCATTGGATGTTATCCCTACTCATCAAGAATATGGTAACCTTAAACATGACCCTTCTTATGAACCTAACATCAGAACCATCATCCCTTTTAGTCCCCCCAACCATCAAATAAACTTCATCTATGGTGGACTTGATCAGCCACTTCTTTCCCCTGCCACTACCTCTTCCATCTGACCATTCACCTTTGACTTTTCCTACCTTGACAAACCAATATTATCTAAATTATTACTTTATAGGTGTACCTAGAAGGGATTTGACCTTGGATGATATGAACAAGGACCTCATGAGTTACCTTTGATCAAAACCCAAAAACCTCATGAGTCATTTGGCCTTGGGTTTATACCACCTAAAGAACCCACCAATTCACCTAAACCTATTGACACCATCGAGGAAGACATCCCCTCCTCACCAACCTAACCTCCTTCAAATTTTGAGGATTTTGACATCATTCCTCCTAATTATTTTTTTAAGTCAATACTATTAGTTTGGGCCCTTTGACCAATCAAAAAGATGGCCAAACTAAAACTCTTCCTCTCATTCATCCCAAAATGGTAGAAAATGATTCTCCTACCATCAGCACCATCCAACATCAAGATGATGAATTTTATTCTCATCTACCTTAGTGCTCTAGATTCTTCAATCCATAAATTCATTCTTCCTAAAACCTCAACCATGTTGAATGAATCCACCATGGATATCAACTTGGGCACTCTAGATATCCCCCACATTATCAAACTGGGATAATCACTGAATGTCAAAGAGCTTCAAGACTTACCCTCTTTCTTCCAAGATTGTAGCATAGCACTCATTTGGTCTTATAGTGATATGCCCAAGAATGATCCCACCATTACTACCCATAACATAGTCATTCATTGTGATGTCAAGCCTATTAAATAAAAACTTTGATGCATGCATCCTCGCATAACCCTTCTCATCAAAGAAAATCTTCAGTGTCTACTATCTATAAACTTCATTCAACCCATTAACTTCCCCCAATGAGTCTCAAATATCATACCTATCACCAAATCCATTGGGGGTCTACACATTTTATGTGGACTTTCATGACCTTAACCTTGTCTTCCCTAAGGATGAATTTCCTCTACCTAGTATTGACTAGCTTGTTGATTTTACAACCAATCATGAGATGTTATCTCTCATGGATGGGTTTTTTGGTTACAATAAAATCTTGATTTGCCTTGAAGATTAACATAAAACTACCTTTACCACCCCTTAGGGAACTTTTTTCTACATAGTCATGACTTTCAGGTTAAAGAACATTGGTGTAACCTACCAGCGAGCCATGACCTACATCTTCCATGACCTCATCCACACTAGCATAGAGGACTATATCAATGATCTCTTGTAAAAATCCAAATATCAAAAAGATCATCTAAAATTTCTCATCATTATCTTTGAAAGCCTAATCAATTTCCATGTTAGACTCAACCTCAAAAAATGTGTTTTTGGGGTCCTTTCAGGAAAGCTTCTTTGCTTTATCATCTCCATCTAAGGAATTAAAGTAGACCTTACCAAGGTCAATGAAATCTTGGAGATTCCTCCTCTTACCAACCTTAATCAACTCCATAGCCTACAAGGAAAGCTTCAATCCATTCACTATTTCATTTTCTAGCTTTTAGACAGGTGCTAACCATTTCATCACCTTTTAAAGAAGGATGTCTCTTTCAAATGGAATAGTGATTGTTAAAAAGCCTTTGAATCAATCAAATAGTACCTTTTCTCACCACATATCCTCACCCCTCCTAAGGATGACCACCTCTTTTACCTATATATCTATACCACTAACCATTCCCTAGGGGCAATGTTGGCTCACCAAGATGAACAACACAAAGAGAAATATGTATACTACATTAGTCGTATGTTTGTAGAATATGAGACTTGATATACCCATATAGAGATACTCTGCTTAGCCTTGACTTTCATGTCCACCAAACTCTTCCACTACCTTCTTAACCATCAAACCTATGTCATAACCAACACCAACCCACTCAAGTACATGCATTCCAATCCATACCAAAACTAGCATATGGCCAAGTGGCTTATGATATTAGTAGAGTTTGATCGTGAGTTCCTTCAACAAAATTAAATTAAATGGAAATTCATTGCTGACTAATTGGATAAAGCACCTTTTATAGATTACCAACCTCCTCCTCTTAAATTTTTAGATGAATCCATCGCTACTATTTCCTAAGAGGACATAACCTACTAAATCACTGTTATTTGACAGGTCAAAGTATCAACATGGTGGGGGAGCTGGTATCATCCTTATCCCCTTTGATGGTGAACCCCTTCCTATATCCTTCAAACTTAATTTTGAATGCACCAATAATATGGCTGAGTATGAATCCCTATTCATAGGTCTCCAAACTGCTCTAGCCTTGGGAATTAAGATAATCAATGTCTTTGGTGGTTTACAGATCATGGTCAACCATGTCAATGGCTCCTATCAATGTAAGAATGATGCCTTAAAAAAATATAAAATTTTAGTTAGCAAAATCTTAGCTTCTTTCAAACGTTACTTAGTCCAATCTATTCCCTGATCAACCAATAAATTTGTTGATATAATAGCTTACCTTGTTTCTCAGATCCTTTCTCATCCTTTTAGTTCTAAAATCCTTATCACCATTCATCATTTTACCTCACCCTATTATAAATAATCTAACCTCCCTACCATTTGTCATGTGGAGTAATCCCCATCTAACATTTAGTATGACCAAACTTTTAGCTACCTCAACCTAGGCATTATTCCTCCCAACTTCTCTAAGAATGCCAAAAGACCCTTTATTCAGAGTACCTCTTGTTAAACCATACTAGGCGAAATCATTTATAAACATGGTTTTGATAGTATCTTTCTTCATTTCATATGTAGCCATGAAGATTCCCATGCCATCAAGAAAATGCATGATAGGATCTATGGGGGACACTTTATCAATCTAGTAGTCACTAAATGTATCCTTCACCTTGGCTACCATTAGCCCACCCTCAACCAAAACTGTTATGGTTATGTAATAAAAGTGTGTTAAATGTCAAAAACATGCTAATTTACATCATGTGCCATCTAATGGCCTCTAATTATCTATGTACTTTTGGCCTTTCTCATAATGGGGGCTTGATCTCATTGGAGAAATCAACCCCCATTATTTTTAGTGGCATAGCTCCATCATCACAGCCATCAAATATTTCACCAAGTGGGTAGAATTTATTCTTATTATCTCAATCAAAGTGGAGAATATTATCAACTTTATCAACCATTATATCATCTTCCACTTTGGTGTTCCTCATAATATCATCACTAATAATGGAAAATATTTCAAAAACAAGAAAGTCCAAGGTCTATATGATGAATTTGGCATCAAGTTAAGCTTTCATCACCTTACCATCCACAAGCAAATGGATAGGTGAAATCCTCTAACAAAATGTTAACCAAAGTCATCAATGCTTCAATTTGAGATTGGCACTTACACATCCCATTCACTTTATGGGCCTATCGCACTAGCATTCAAACCTCTACAGGTGTTACCCCTTTCTTTGTAATCTTAGAAGCAGAGGTAGTCTTGCCTCTTGAAGTCCTATTCCCTCTCTTTGCAAATCTTTTCAAAATTTTATTTCTGAAGAAGACTATCATCGATACCATTTAACTTAGCATGAGTTGTTAGGGTGTGTGGAGCTAAAAGCTTCACCAAGGAGCATACTTAAACAGGTTCGGGTCTACACAAACACCGGCATCGGTCAGGAGTGACCGACGTTGGTCAGTTTCAGTTACAGAGGCGCCGACGTTGGTAGTGGGTCGGCCGGCGACGGTCACAGGTGAACAGGCAAGAACCGATGTCAGTTACCTGTGTGTCCAGAAAGTGATTTTCGAGGACAAAAGCGAGTGTTTGCATGATGAGTTTGAGTTGTAGTCTCAAGCTCGTGTCTCTATTATTAGCAATATTATTTTTAGAGCCCTTGTTCAAGAGGCTTAACTGTTTGTTGTAAGAGCATGCTCAAGTTTCCTAATTCTATATGTAGGAAAGATCTTCTTAGCTTAGTATGTTGAATGTCTGAGTATGAGTAGAACATTGTGAATGTTTGAAGGACAGTACTGAGTTGCATCAATCCAGGTTGTTGGATTTGAGTGTACTTGAGAGAGAGAGCTCTTGAGGAATAGAGATCTAGTGAGAGATCTTGTGTGCATCTGAGAGAGGTGTGGAAGAAAGAAGTTTCTTCAATTGTATTCCTATTGTAAAGAGTTTTAATACAATTTTTTAGGGTGTTTTCTTGTATCTCTTGTTCTGTGCTATTTATCATTCCAGTTGCTTATCTATCTGATTTATTTCCGCGTTTATTGCTTTCAAAAGTGTAATCCATTATTGGTTGATACCCAACAAGTGGTATCAGAGCTCAGGTTCACTAACAGGTGGTTCAAATCTGTGTAGTGTGTTTGGATTACAGGTTGCTCACAGGGGTTTCTGTAGGGATTTCTGTTTGAGTGGGAGAAGCAATGGCAGAAGAAAGTAAGTTGAGAATGGAAAAGTTTAATGGCAAGAACTATCAACATTGGAGAATGCAGATAGACGACTATCTGTATCAGAATGATCTTTACTTACTGTTAGGTGGGATTGCAAAGAAGCCCAAGGACATGGAGGATGAAGAATGGCAAGTTCTTGACAGAAAGGCTTTGGGGTCTATAAGACTGAGTCTTGCATCCACTGTGATATCCAATTTGTCACAGGTTAAAACAATGGTAGAGTTAATGACTACGTTAGCAAATTTGTATGAAAAACCCTCCGCTTCTAATAAGGTATATCTTATGAAGCAGTTGTTTAATTTGCATATGCAAGAAGGTGGATTTGTTTCTAATCACCTGAATGATTTCCATGGTATTGTTAACCAATTAAGTTCAGTCAATATTGTATTTGATGATGAAATAAAATCTCTTTTAATATTATGTTCTTTGCCTGAAAGCTGGCATGGCTTGGTAATGGCAGTTTCTAATACTGCATCTGCTTCGAATATTTTGAAAGTAGAGGATGTTGTTAGTGTTATTTTGAATGAGGAAATTCGCAGGAAAAGCACATAAGAGACATCTGGGAATGCTTTAAATCTCGAGAGCAGGGGAAGGCAAAAAGAAAGGAGCAAGAGGAGATCAAGATCTAAATCTAAGGGAAAAGGCAGATCCAAATCCAGAAATGGCAGAAGGCCACAATGCTGGAACTGTGGAAAGTTGGGGCACATAAGCAGAGATTGCTGGTCAAAGCCTAAGGAGGAGAATCAGCACGAAGGAAAGGAAGAGGCAAAGGTTGCAGGTATTGCACAGGATGCTCTTATTTTCTCTTTGCATAATAATATAGAATCTTGGGTATTAGATTCTGGTGCATCTTTCCATGCTACCCCTAACAGAGAATATTTCAGTGACTATATCCATGGAGATTTTGGAATAGTGTACTTAGGGGATGATGAGCCTTGTAAGATTACTGGCAAAGGTAAAGTGCAGCTGAAGATGCAGAATGGCAACACATGGGTGTTGAGAGATGTGATGCATGTTCCTAGTTTGAAGAGAAATTTGATTTCTGTAGGTAAGCTAGGTGATGAGGGTTGTACAGTAACTCTCACAGCAGATTCTTAGAAGGTGACCAAGGGTGCACTTGTTATGGCTAGAGGTAAGAGAGAAGGTACTCTCTATTTGTGTAATTGTGTTACTAACAAAACTCCTTCTGTGTTATCTACTTCAGATGTGGATGCTAAATTGTGGCACTCAAGGCTTGGCCACATGAGTGAGAAGGGGATGTCAATTCTTAAGTCTAAAGGTATGCTTTCATATTTGAAAAGTATGGATCTAGAATTTTGTGAGCATTGTGTATTTGGAAAATAGAAAAGGGTTAGTTTTCTCAAGACTGGGTCTACTAAGAAAAGGCAAAAGTTGCAGCTTGTTCACACAGACGTGTGGGGACCGGCTCAGGTAGCCTCTATTGGAGGATCACGATACTATGTTACATTCATAGATGATGCTACAAGGAAGGTATGGATCTACTGTATTAAAAAGAAATCTAATGTTTTTGAGACTTTTAAGATTTGGAAAGCTATGGTTGAGAATGAAACAGGCAGAAGATTAAAGTGCTTGAGATCTGATAATGGCGGTGAGTTCTGCAGTCTTAAGTTTAACTGGTATTGTTACACTCATGGAATCTGAAGGCAAAGGATGGTTCCAAGGACACCTCAGCAAAATGGTATCACTGAAAGGATGAACAGAACAATCATGGAGCGTGCAAGATGTATGAGATTGCATGCTGGGTTGCCCTTAGAGTTTTGGGCAGAATCAGTTGACACCGCAGTGTACCTGATTAACAGAGGACCCTCTACAGCTCTGGATGGTGGAATTCTATAAGAGGCATGGACACGTAAAAAGGTAAATCTCTCATATCTCAAAGTTTTTGGTTGTGAAGCCTTTGTGCACGTAGATAAGGAAAATAGAAAGAAGCTTGATGCTAAGTCTATGAGGTGCACGTTTATTGGCTATGGCTCAGATGATTTTGGTTTCAAATTTTGGAATCTAGGAACTAACAAGGTAATTAGGAGCCGTGATGTTGTTTTCAATGAAAGAGTAATGTACAGTGATCAGATAAGGAAGCTGGATCAATCTGGGTAGAGCAATGGTGAATTGGACAAAGTTATGGTCCAAAATGAGCTCGCGAGAAAAAGAAATAATCACTTACAGGAAAACACAGAGACCAACATCGACAGGTTAGGAACTGGCGTCGGCAGTACAGAAACTGATGTCGGTCATACAGAGACCGACGTCGGCAGACCAGGCACCGACGTCGGCCAGGAGGAATCGGCGTCGGCCAGTAACAGGTCTATAGGTGGCCGAGGTCGGTCACTGTCAGAAAATTTGGGTGGACAGCGTGTTGAGAATGAGTCCAAGACACCCATCAGGAGGTCTGAAAGGGTAAGTAAGCCTCCAATTAGATATTCTCCCTCCTTATATTATTTATTGTTGACCGATGGTGGAGAACCAGAGAGTTTTGAAGAAGCATTACAGGTGGAGTCCAGGAGTAAGTGGTAGCATGGCATGGTTGAGGAGATGGAGTCCTTAAGAGAGAACCAAACATGGGATTTGGTTGAATTGCCAGCTGGTAAGAGAACACTAAAGAACAGATGGACCTATAGGTTGAAAGAAGGTGAGGATGGACAGATGAGATATAAGGCCAGATTGGTAGTGAAAGGATTTGCACAAAAGCCAGGTATTGACTTTGGTGAGATTTTTTCTCCTGTTGTTAAGATGACTTCTATAAGGGTTGTATTGTCTTTGGTTGCTTTTGAGGATTTGCATCTTGAGCAGCTAGATGTTAAGACAACCTTTCTTCATGGAGACTTGGATGAGGAAATATACATGGAACAGCCAAAAGGATTTGAGGTCAAGGGTAAGGAGAAGTTAGTGTGCAGGTTGAAGAAAAGCTTGTATGGCCTCAAGCAAGCTCCCAGGCAATGGTATTTGAAATTTGATAGGTTTATGACTGAGCATGGCTACAGTAGGTGTCAATCCGACCATTGTGTATATTTTAAGAGATTTGATAACGATAGATATATTATTCTATTGTTGTATGTAGATGATATGCTGGTTGCAGGATATCTCTGAGCTTAAGGTGAAATTAGCTCAAACGTTTGCTATGAAGGATTTGGGAGCAGCAAAGAAAATCCTTGGCATGAGCATTAAAAGAGACAGGAAAAATCATAGGTTGATATTGTCTCAAGAGGATTATGTGGACAAGGTGTTGAAACGGTTCAATATTCAGGATGCTAAACCGGTAAGCACACATTTGGCTGGACATTTTAAGTTGAGTAAAGAACAATGTCCTAATTCACATGATGAGGTAGAGTACATGAGTAAGGTTCCATATTCTTCCGCGATAGGAAGTTTGATGTATGCAATGGTGTGTACTAGACGGGATATTGCCCAAGTAGTGGGAGTAGTAAGTAAGTATATGGCCAATCCAGGAAAGGAACATTGGAAAGCAGTTCAATGGATCCTTAGATATCTGAGAGGAACCAGCAATAGACACTTGTGCTATGGAGGTTCAGATACTTCTCTACATGGTTATGTAGATTCAGATATGGCAGGTGATTTGGATGGCAGGAGGAACACCATAGGTTATGTTTTTACTGTAGGTGGAATGGTGGTTAGTTGGATATCTAAGTTGCAGAAGGTTATAGCCTTGTCAACTACAGAAGCAGAGTATATTGCAGCCACAGAAGCTAGCAAGGAGATGATATGGATGACACGGTTCATGGAAGAGCTTGGAAGGGAGCATGGGAGTTTCAGATTGTATAGTGACAGTCAGAGTGCAATCCATTTGGCTAAGAACTCAGCTTTTCACTCAAGAACCAAGCACATACAGCTAAGGTACCACTTCATACGGCAAGTATTGGAAGATGGTGAGTTGAAGTTGGAGAAAATCCATACAGATAAGAATCCTGCTGATATGCTAACAAAGTCGGTTACGAAGGAGAAGTTGAATCTTCATTCAACTTCTATTGGTCTTCATGATTGAGTTGAAGATGGAGGAGCTAAAAGATGTTGCTGTACAGGTACTAGTGTAGCTGTTTATCTCCAAGTGGGAGATTGTTAGGGTGTGTGGAGCTAAAAGCTTCACCAAGGAGCATACTTAAATAGGTTCGGGTCTACATAGACACCGGCGTCGGTCAGGAGCGACCGACGTCGGTCAGTTTTAGTTATAGAGGCACCGACGTCGGCAGTGGGTCGGCCGGCGATGGTCACAGGCGAACAGGCAGGAACCAACATCGGTTACCTGTGTGTCCAGAAAGCGATTTCCGAGGACAGAAGCGAGTGTTTACATGATGAGTTTGAGTTGTAGTCTCAAGCTCGCGTCTCTATTATTAGCAATATTATTTTTAGATCCCTTGTTCAAGAGGCTTAACTGTTTGTTGTAAGAGCATGCTCAAGTTTCCTAATTCTATATGTAGGAAAGATATTCTTAGCTTAGTATGTTGAATGTCTGAGTATGAGTAGAACATTGTGAATGTTTGAAGGACAGTACTGAGTTGCATCAATCCAGGTTGTTGGATTTGAGTGTACTTGAGAGAGAGAGCTCTTGAGGAATAGAGATCTAGTGAGAGATCTTGTGTGCATCTGAGAGAGGTGTGGAAGAAAGAAGTTTCTTCAATTGTATTCCTATTGTAAAGAGTTTTAATACAATTTTTCAGGGTGTTTTCTTGTATCTCTTGTTCTGTGCTATTTATCATTCCAGTTGCTTATCTATCTGATTTATTTCCGTGTTTATTGCTTTCACAAGTGTAATCCATTGTTGGTTGATCCCCAACATGAGCTACTTGATGAGCATCATTTAGTAACCCTCACCCACCTCTATATCTATCAAGAGCATATCAAATGCGCTTATAACAAGCACCTCAAATAATGGGACTTCAATATCAGAGACCTCATCCTAAAGGAAAACCAAAATGTAACCAGCATGGAGAAAAGTAAATGTGGCAAGTTTGCTTTAAATTATCTTGGACCCTACATCATTACCCATAATTATGGATTAGCAGCTTATCATTTATCCTCTCTCAAAGGTAAACCATAACCTGAGCCTCTCAATGCTTAACATCTGAGCCTATTTTTTGTTAAATAAGGATCAATCTCACTCCTTTCATCTAACTTAAGCTCATCCCCTGATTATGAGATTTTAACCTTCACCCATCTTCCTCCTCTCCTTTTAAGGATAATTGATTAAAACATAAAACCATGTGATTAACCATCACAATCATAGCCTAATATTAAATATGGATACCATGGCTCTACCCATAGCATAGTTCTCATGGATATTTTTCATCTCTAAAAAGATGGAATCCCATGGTCATTGTCTCTCAAAACCACACCTCT
The DNA here is from genome assembly GCA_037957365.1 of Torreya grandis. Classification (NCBI taxonomy): domain Eukaryota; kingdom Viridiplantae; phylum Streptophyta; class Pinopsida; order Cupressales; family Taxaceae; genus Torreya; species Torreya grandis. Next base: position 4,138,893 of record JARHVA010000135.1, read on the forward strand.
TCACATATCATTAACCTTCTTGTGTTAAAGTTTTGCCCTCATAACGATAAACCTATGATCCTAATTAGACTTGTTCATATCTAAAAACATCACATCCAAAAACAATTTGGATACCAAAATATTACTTGGGTCAATATCTTAAGCATTATAGACTACTCCCTTGAAGGACAGCTACCCAAAAACAAAATAAAAATTTCCAAATATAAGGTAGACTACTCCCTTGAAGGACCGCTATCAAGAGCATTAAACAAAGCCAATAAAGTTAGACCGCTCCCTTAAAGGATGGCTAAGTTAACTTTGTCAAAAGAAGAACAATTTCTTTGAAGCTTCCTGCATCAATCAGTTTCTCATATACAATAATAAAATAAAAGACCCACTAACACAACAAAAACTAAAACCACAATCGGTTCTCAAGAAGCATAATAAGTTAGAAGCTGCAATCAAATTTTCCATGTAGACTTCCTGCATTGATCAGTATACTCTATCATACGACATGGACTTATCTATTATAGTTCTTAGGTCATCTACAAAAGGGGAAAGATAACCCATGTAAAGTTACCATACACATCACCCATTATCCTTCATACCACCTATTACCTATCTTCCCTATATACTATCTATAAATCAAGGGATTTAGATCTTATTTAACACACTGTGATCAAGATACTTGTTTTATCAGCCAACACATGCTAATGTGAAGCATTCAAAAGGCTTATGTTCTTTAAAGCCAATCGAACTTCAAGTTTTATTTCATACTTGTTAACAAACAAGAATTATACCTCATTTCTTATTCTCTCATCATTGAGTCATGTATTCTATTAGACCTATGTCTCATGATTTTTCATGTCTTTTTCCACATTTAGTATGGTTATCTAACACACTTATGTTCTACCATTATCATCCATCAAAAAATCATAACCCTAACCATGAATAACATCAAAGCAACATTAATGTCAAGTCCTTATATATGACCAATCAACCCACCATTTGGAGATACCTTTCTCCACAACCTCAACCCATCTTTGATGCACCCATTCTCTACAAACCTTCCACCAAACCAAACCATGTGGTCTATAAAATTAAGGAAACCCATTTGAGCACCGCTCTCAAACCCTTGTTGAACTACATTGGCCTGATGTTCATGGACTATGTAGGAATTTCTTGACTTCTAAGGGAAAATCAACCACTAACAACTAATTTTCATCCCCTTTTTCTTCTCATTAATTTACATTGCTAATAGTTCCCTCTTGCTTAGGGTATCCTATATTAGGAAAGCTTTGGATTTTTCCTATCACCCTTGTATTTTAACATCATCTAATACTTCCTCTTTAATTTTCCCCATTTTTGGGAGAACTACATTAGCCTAAGGTCTTTTTGGACTATGTAGGTAGTGCTCAATTACTAAGGTTAGCTCAACCATATCCCTTATTTTATTTTCCCTTCTCCCCTAAAATCTATTCCTTCACTTCTCTATCTATCTCTTCACCATCTCCCTGCCTCTAGCTTGTCAATCTCTTTTAACATAAGGGTTGACATCCTTCTTCATATGCCTCTCTTATCTCCCATAAATCCACCATCTACCCTACTTCATTGGCCTCCCAATCACCTTTCCTTGTGCATGTTTTAGGTTCACTTCTCCACCTATTTTTTCCACATTTTATCTCTCTCTCCACTTCTTACCAACATTTCCCTCTATCTCCTTTGTCTTCTTTCACCGTGCTCATCATTTACCCTTGCCCTTGGCAATTTGTCATACCCTCTTCATCACTTTTATCTCCTTCTCTTCTTTTTGACCACCTTCTTACTACTCTTTAATTTCTTCTAAACCAGCTTCATTCCAATTTTTAGTTTTTTTTTCCTCTTTCCCATCTTTTCAATCTAGCATGCTTTCTATTTCTTATAACATCCCTTTTTTTCTTGTGTGCCACTACTCTCTATCAATTTGCAATTTTTCCCACATTTTCCATTTTTCCTCCACAACTAACTTCTAACTAGGTCTTTATCTTTTGAGAAGCCTTCCATAATTACCCTTTTCTTCTTATCTATTCTTTCCTTTTGCACTTTGCATTCCCCTTTTCCTCTTTCCATCTCAGTACTCACTTTTATTTTTCATCTATGACTGCCCATGCTTTATATCCATATTTCATTCTTCTTATTATCATCCCTTATTTTCATCTCATTGCGTTCCCCTATTTCTTCACCACCTCACTACTTTTTTAGATTGTCAATCTCTTCTAGTCACCCATTCAACTTGTCAATCTCTTCTAACAATTTTATTTCAACATACCTTATCTCTTCATCTTCTTATCCACCCATCCTTTGCTTCCCCTCATTTTTATTAACCCCTTTCCCATTTTCCATCCCATTCTCATCTCCAACACCACCATCTGATTTGTTTCACTATTCCTCTCCTTGCCTATCATCATCCATGCTTATTTTGTCACGTCATCACCTACTTCTTCACTCTCTTGTCATCCTTTTTGTGTCCTCATTTCACTCCTTTTTCCTCCTATTTCATTTTCTTTTATGTGTTTCCTTATTTTTCATTCTCATCACCAAACTATTTTTTCTTTTATCTCTTTCAGACCTCTTTTAAATTCTATCATGGTCTATCATATTTTTCATCCTCCCCTTACCCTTCATGATTTTTACACTTCCCCCCATCCTTTTCAATTATCCAATCTGTCATTTTTTAGTACATTCCTCAAACCCCCATCTTCTACCTTTTATTTTTCTTTTCTTTTCTCTATTTCATTTCATTTTTCTCATCTCTCTTGATGACCTTCCTTGTTCTTCATGACCTTCTTTTTTTCCTCCTTCATATCCATGATTGGTTCCTTCCATCTTCATCTTTATTTGTGACCTCATTGTCTTCTCTACCTATCTCTTTATCCATCTCCTAGTCCACTTTCACCTCATCCCTTGTTAGATATCCTTTATTTTCTCCCATTGGCACTCCATTTTCTCACTCATTAGAGTGTGGTCACTAGTCGTATTGGTTATACATGCATATACATGTTTACTTCCTCATGTCCTCTACTCTCTTATTTTAATGAATGAAGTCTTGTTAGGTTTCATTTCTTTAAGGCATTCATTTTTTCCTTCAATGTCTTTGTCTATTATGCATGGGTCCTCATTTTGTACCTCTCCAACTACTCCCTTTGCCCTATCCATCACCTCTTCCCCCTTTAAAACCTCTACACATTTTGAGTGTACTTGATAGAGTGTGATCAAAACACCTTTTTTATCCTTCAAATCATGCTCATGCAACACATTCATAGGGCTTATGTTCATTAAGCTAATCCCACTTCAGATCTATTTTTCATCCTTGTCTAAAAAGAAATAGCATACCCTCTTCTTATCATAATGTGCTTGGTTGATATTTTTACTACGGAATTTATCCCTTGATTATATTCTTAAATTTAGTGTTGTTCATTACTTTACCTCATCTTCTTACCTTAAGTGAGATTAAAAAAATCATAACCATAACCATAACCATAACATTCATGAGTATCCACATAACCCTAAGCATAATAACATTCAAACAATGACATCCAACATAATTTTTACATGTTTACAAAAAATTATGTAATATTTTATTTAGGGTGTGAAGAGCCACATAACACATATAAAGTTATAAGACTATACACACCTCACCTAAGGCATCTACATACATTATTTTCCTACTTAAGCATTAGGCTGATTATCTAGTGACTCTAGATTTGTATTCAGTCATCCTTCTACTTGATTTCTCCTTGAACTAACATCCATAACATTCCCTATATCAATAGTCACTAAAGGGAATACTCTATTCTCCTTTTTCACATTCATCCCCATAGGGTAAGAATCATATTTATCTTTGGGTCTTTCACCTTGCTCAATTATTGTAGACATTGCATCCTTCTATTTTAGTTTTTCTGCTTGCATAGGTGTGACCTCTTATTGCCTCAATGCACATCCCCTTAGATAATGAGGGTTCCCTAGCCCTACATCTTGTGTAGCAAAATTCTCACCCTATTTTCTACTAAGGAGGTAAGAATTCAGACTCAATCTCAGGCCATGGGTGCCTTTCCTCTTATTGTTAATTTAATAGTACTTCCATTATTTCCATTACATGTTATAGTATTTGGTAGATATGAAAATTCACCATATTTATTATTTCAAGTCATGGGGGCTGCTGATTATCTCCACCATTATTCACCATCTTCAACCTTATGTAGTTCTCTACACTATTTACAACCTGTAAAACCAAATAACTTCATGATAGACATTCATCCTTAGCATAATTATTTAAATATAATACCTGACCATTCTTCCTCACCAACATGATTATCCATTCCATCAATTGGAAGGGTCCTATGATGTCATTGATTCCCTTGAATAGTCTTCCCACTTGAAATGGTCATGTCTATTTACATTTTTGTGTGGACACATAACCCTCAATCGAATTGGTCACCTCAATAAATTCATTATGCATTATCATGATGTCTTTTTGTTTCCCTTATAATCTAATCTACATATGATGTCTTTTCTTGCTTTTTCATCTTGTGGTCTTTGTGGGCCTAGTGGTCATTTGTGTCATTGTCACATTTGCCCTAGTCGATGTAAATTGGCTTCCATCCATGGGTTGTTGTAATGGTCACACCTTTGAAAATACCACTATTTCTAGTGGTGATAGCTTCCAACTACATGCCACTATAATCACATTGTTTCATGTCTTAAACTTATGCTTTTTGAACGTGATAGTCTTTTCTTTGGTAACACCTAACAGATCATCCATTATAGGTGAATGGTCATATTGTCTGATTGTAAAACCAATATCCTACACCATGTAGCTCCCTATTGGTAGTGCCTCTTTTGAGTAAAACTAGAAGTCATTGGTTTTGAGGTAATGGGATAAAGGATGTAGACATGGACACCTTTTACCTATACTAGCTATGAAATTTTTGAGTAAGGCACAGCCCATCCTCAATCTCTCACCACATTGTTAATTTTTTACCTTGTAGAATCTACTTAACCATCAAAAAAATATCTTTAGGTCATCACTTTGCTACTTCCCTTAAAACTCAGCTCCTGGTGATGATGACCTTTTTCCAATAAGACTATGCAGATCCTGATAGACGCCCGTCTCCTAAAACTCAGCTTGTAGTGATAGATTTCATCATTATGCTTATATCCTCACACAATTTTAGAAGGTGTAACCTCCTCAAAAATTCACCTCTTCTTTGGATTAGCTCCATTATAGGACATTTTTGGTGCTTATCCTTTTATTACCCACTTATTTATCTTACCTTACCCATCTGTGTTTTCTCCTCCTAATGCATGTGGGATTATTATGATGACTATTCACCAAACTACACCATGACACTTCACCATTACCAAACTATCAACCCAAACCTAGCCATGTGGTATATCACATTAGGGAAACCCATCTAAACTCCACTAGAGAACTACATTGGGCTTGAAGAACTTTTGGATATTTTATCCATAGAACTATGTAGGTAGCATCCACTTGGCCTAGTGCATTTGGAGTCAACTTGGGCACCCCCTACCAACCCATCCCTACCCATTCACCTTTCTCCACCTTGATGTTAGTTGCTTTGACCTGAACTGTTGCATATTTTTTCAACAACCTCGCCTTGGTCCTTCTGACCACACTGACCAATCTTTTCATGTTGAACATTTTAATTTATACCACCTAGTGCATGACCAGACCATCTATGTTTTTCAAATAATCGCTTTCAAATTTGAATACTTAAAAAAACATTGACCTTGTCTAAAATAATAAGTGTGCCCAATTTTAGTTGTAGTCATGTGCTACATTGGTCACTTGTCTCTTATCATTTGACCCTCATTTTACCAAGATTGCAAACATTCATTTATGTGTGATCTTGGCTATCACACATAGTCATATTTTGTGTGCCCATTTACGTTTCAAATTCCCAACCCTTTTTTTGAACCAACCTCTTATCAAACATGTACCCAATTCTAATTTTCCTCATCTACTCCCAATTTGAGGGGGAACACCTCCCCCCATACTTGGGGCATCCTAACCTTTGACCAAGTGATCTATTTTTATTTTGCAGCTTGTTAATTCAAAGCTGCATAATAAAAAGGGGTAAAATGTAGACACCAAAAAACTACACACTTACAATTATAGATATATAAATGTCCTGGTCCCACCCTAGGTCCCATCTAACCCTTCTTAACCCTTAACCCAATCCCTCTTAGCCTATTTCAAGTCACTATTCATTATGAGACCCATTATCACTATTCATGGTGACATGGCATGATGACATGGCATGTGACATAGTGGGTGACTTAACAGTGATATGGAAAGTGACATGGTTTGAAACTAAGGTGGCTTGAAGTGGAACATCATACCCCACTTGGGATCCTCATCCAAGGTGCCTAATGACATCACTAAGCATCACAATGGTCCCAATTTTGAAGTATGGAAATTTTTTCCATAAGTTGCCACCATTCAACATCATCCTTTGTCCCCATGCATGAGAGAGACACAAAAGTATCTAAGGATCCTTATCAAGTACTTGGGAAAAGATATAAGTGAGTGGTGAAAAGTATTTTGAACCCATATGAGCCCATATACATGACTCCCACTCCATTTTGGACTCTTTAGCAAGTTGGGAGATAAACCAACCAAGTGGAATACCTATTAGCTAAGTGGGAATCTCACCCCCTTGTCTTTCATGACCACTTAAGTTTCCACTTGGAAAATGGCACCATATTTTATGGGTCACCTCTTTAAGTACTTGGAACAAAACAAAAAAAGGTGGTGAAAAGTTTTTTGGACTCATTTCGGTCCATGTGCATGATCCCCACCCCATTTTGGACTCTTTAGCAAGCTGGGAGACAAACCAACAAAATGAGAGACCTATTAGATAAGTGGAAATCTCACCCCCTTATCTTTTCTTACCACTCATGAGCCCACTTGAAAACTAGCGCCACATTTCACTAATCCACTCCTTTGGCATGTTCCTTGACATCAAATGCTATAAATATGACCCTCCCCCTTCACCCATGGTTAAGTTGGTTTTTTGTGGAAGCATTAAATTTGAAGGTTTATTAATTTTTGAGGAGGTCATCATCTCAGAGGTTAAAGGATTCAAAGCCCCGAAGCTCTACCAAAATTACAATACATCATCACCAACAACATCATCAACAATCTTCAACAAGCCAATCTTCATCAAAAAATATCTTTAAGCATTGAGGTAACCTTATTATTTAGTTATTTCAATTTATTTATTTCCCTTTGTCCTTATTCTTTCACTTGCTTTCTTCCTTTCCCTCTTGCCCATATTCCTTTGCCTTCTTGATCACCATTTATCCCTTTGCCTTCTTGGCCTCCTTTTGACCATTTTCCCCTTCACCTTCTTGGTCCCTTCTTGACCACTTATCCCTCTTGCCTTCTTGAGCATATTACCCTTTACCATCTCAAACATTTACCAACCCCAACCAATATATCTTTTTACCCTTGCCAAATTACCAAACCAAAACCACCACTTTGCTTTAGCTAGTTTTCAGCATTAGTATTAATTAAAATAATTACTTTATTTTAGCTATCTTAACAAAGAATTTAATTTTCTTAATTAATTTTTTGTTATTTTTTTTATTTAATTTCAGTTTGATTTTTAAAATATAAGTCTCTTTCATTTTTATTTTTAAATTTAAGTTTTTAAAAGTAGGTGAATTGACAGCCTCTTGGAAAGCTTTCGCTTCTTGGATCTAACTCACGCTAGGTGATCTACCCAACTACTTATCTAAAAAACAAGTTTTGTGGTATTATTTTCTTAGTTTCAGGTCATCCTCCCAAATCAAAGAGGAGTTCTCAAAAAAATTGGATTTCAATGAGTACACATTCAAAAAGTATTCTTATACACACCACTTTACTAGTTTCTTTCTTTTCAACACTAGAAAAAATCAAAAATTAGATAAAAATAGTAGGTCCATTTTATCTTTTCTTGTACCAATCTACTTTCATGAGTTTATCTTATTATCACACTTATTTTACTATAAATCTTTGTGTCTATAGTGAATTGGTTTCCTTTGTACATAGACAACCACTAGTCACTTAGTGTCTTCTCATGTCCTTAGTATGCCTCTTGCCTCCTAAAGTCTTCTCATAAGATGATAAGTCTTGATTTTTACACTACCTTTTTCACTCCTTATATCCCTCATAGTTCCTCTTGATAAATATTAATTTGTCTACTGATCACTCCCCTTAGGATTTCATTTGTGAATTACTTTGTAAAGATTAGGGATATGACCCGACATTCCTCACAAATTACCATCTTTTTATTTCTATTACCCACATACTTTTATTAACTAATTTTCCTATTTATTCCACCCTAATGATGTTCTCTTTATCGAGTTGCAGTGTAATACTATGGATAGGACCTAACCCTCCTCACAAAATTTTCCAATACCTAAGTCACCATCCAAATTACATGTGTCAAATTTGAGATAAGATTCAATCGATTATTAAGTAACACTTCATTTTACATGCTTCCCATCTTGATGTGGTATGTTTTATGTTTACTTAATTTTTCCTTCACCTTTTTATCTTCTTATTTTATGAGTGCAATAAAGATTACAACCATTTATTGAAATTTTCATACTTCCCAGCTTGAATTAGTATGATGAATTTAAGACCAATATTTTGCAATTTTTTTTATTTCACACTTCTCAACATGATTTAGTATGATTGATTGACTTAATTAATTTATTTTTATTACCATTTATACCTATTTTATACCTTCCATTTTATTACATTGTTGTCATACCTCCCAATGCAATACTAGTATGATTTTACTTATTTTAATCTGGTGCAAAACTATTTCACATTGGTTTAAAAATAAATTCTTTTTTACCATCTTGTTTTCCCTTTTCTTCATTATTTATACTTAGTCATTTCTTGTTATTACACATTTCCTAGCTCGAAATAGTGTGTAGTACATTTTCTTGATTGATTATATTTTTCCAAGTTCTTTTTTTCCTATTTCTTTTTAACCATGCATGTGTTTTTGATAATTCTAGAAAGAAACCACATCTCACATATTTCCTATAACATATACAACAAAGATAAATACATGTGCTAGAAATAAATATATCTAAAGCATCCACAACCTCAACCAGAATAAATAACTAGAATAACCCATTATTACAACATGCATATCCAATAATAATATGCCAAAATGATCCATCACACACACACACACACACACACACACACACACACACACACACACACACACACACACACACACACACACACATCATGAATTTGATATAATAAATGCAACCATATACAATGCTTCAACTCTATAGCTAAGTCCCATCCTGTCTATCTCGTGGCCTAGCTATGCTGCCTATTGAGGCCTTAGTCTGACTCCTCTAAATTCTATGTTATAAAGAGGTTGTTTTAGATCTCAATCCCTCTACCTATCCCTATAGGTGCATGGCTCGCATCTCTGAATCCACCAATTGGGTCTAAATCTCTATTGTCTATGTTACGATAGCTAGATACACAACTCTCTCATCTACTAGGGCCTACCATTAATGTAGCTCCCCTACACCCATCATTGTTGGTGGTTACATCCTCTCTCTCTATGCCCATATCTGCCTCACTACCTCTTCAATTAATTTTAACCATCTCACCTAAGCTAGGGTAGATGGTACACTTGGATCCTCCAGTTTCATGGGGTCATGTGGTTGTAGAGTCTCATCTAGGACATCATAGAGTTTTCCCCTCACTAGGGACCCCCATATCTCCTCCTCATCCTCACCTACACCTAAAAAATCACACAAGATGAATATTATAATACCATCATAGCTCATAATATCTATCTATCATTCTTTACTTCTAAATAAAAACTTAAAGCCATAATATTCAATCATCTTTTTACTTATCTATATCTCGGCTCCTATGGTCTTACCATCTATGCAACTACCTATCATAGTCTCCCCGTTTGTGTGTCATCCTAGAACCTCTTATGAAGGTCATCTCTTTAACTCAAACCTAGCTGTCATGACTCATGCCAGTCTCAACTTACGTCTAAGTGGTCTATCTATCATCTCCTCTGGCTCAACTATGGGATCATCTAAGATGGAAATAGTTTCCACTCTATCATCCTACCTCTATAAATGTCATGTCTTTGATTGCTAATGCTCATCTCATCATGGATTTGGTACTAGTAAATTGGGTATCTTTACCTTCACCTCCCTATCTTCCTACTCAACTCCTCATCATGCTTGACCAGTCTATGGTTACTCCTAATGTGGCCTTAGTGTCAACCTCACCACTAGTGGTCCTAGTCCTCTCTTCCACTATGGCTCCCTCAAATTCCAAGCCCACTACTTAGGTATTAGTATTGGTGTTGTTGGATGAGATAGGCCCATTTTCCCTGGCACCCATGCCACTAAATGTGGCTCTCTCTACCAAAAAAATTGTTTGATCACCTTTGTCCTTTCTATCATTGGTGTAATTATATCTCAACTCACCCATGTAATTGTTATGTGCACGTATGGCTGCCACACTATGTCTAAATGTCTCACTAACTATAGCACTAGCATGTGGGCATGGCTCATATACTTGGTCCTCCCTCCATCTCTGCACTCTAGGTGACCTATCATTGACCGCATGGGGTAACCTAGTCAGTTGGTTTATTGGAAAGCTCTCATGTATCTAAGCTATCATCAATATGATCAATCCCATGGTCCTCTACCTTCTGACCAACATCATATACATATAATGTACTAGCTAGCCCTGATGATAGATCTTTAGATCATATAAAACTCACTCTTCCAAGATCATCCTGCTTAAGGCTACTACGAATAGTGGTACCTTGACATTTGAGATGTAACATAGCACCTATTATGTCATAAGACCTATCATAGCCTTTTGGATGTCCAAAATATATGATGTATAGATATCAAACATACTCTCCTTCCTAGTAATATTTTCTCTGAGCTTGTATCCCACATGGCTAAGGATCTCCTCTCCTCTAAGCTATCTAGTATCCATACGATCACCTAAGCTCCTACTATAGATAGCCCTAGGATGGCATAGACATCCTCTATAATGATAACCACATATACTATATCCTTATCCACCTCCCATCTAAAGGTGTTATTCAATTATTCCTATCAACCAATGAACATGACTAACAAATCAACACTGAGGGGGATCTGGCACATCTCAGCTATCTTGCCTAGACCTATGGATCTTAGTCTAGCCCTATCTCCATATGACAACCTATTTAATAAGTCTGGTAACTATGTTGTGTCCACAAGTCTCTAAAACATATGACATCCTTGCACCCAAGAAATAATAAAGGATGTATCAGTTCTTCTATGTCATGTATAGTCATAATACATTATTTTTAACATAAAAAACAAGACTACATTACTTCATTTTATTCTTTTTATCTTAATTTTATCCTTCTCTATCCTTAACCTTACTTGGTCATTTTAGGCCATTATATCCCTATTTCAACCTTTTTCATGCTCTTCTATATCATTCTAGCTCTTTGGTCAAACTAGTTTGACCAAAATTTTCCTATCTTTTCACCTAGTTGACTCAAAAATCTAAATCAACCCCCTTTTCTTCCCCTTCCTAGTGTTTAGTTTCCATTTTTCACCTTTTGGACCACCTAGAAACTCCAAACTACACCTTCAACCTGTAGATTATATTGGGTCAACCCACACCTACTAGGTTTGCAATGTAGATTCTACTCATTTTCCAACCTACTGCGTCGGCTGGGTCAACCTAGTGCTTTTTATTTATTAACCCCTTGCATTTTCCTTAAAATGTGAAATTTTTTAGCTTTTTGACTAAACCCTCCAAACCCATTTCCCATCTTCCTATTTTATACCCTTATAATCTAATTTTACCTCATTTTGATATCTATAAATGATTTAAATTCAATTTTACTAAAATTTCATTTAATTCAATACAAATTTCAAAAAACTAGTTTGAGATTCTTAGCTGCATACTTGTAGTGCACTTGTTGCCACCTTTGGATCCTCTCCCTATCTAACATGTCATCTCCTCACCATCCTAGCTCATTTTTTTACTCCAAAGATCTTTTTCCATTCTCTCACAAATCAAAAATAAAAAAATGAATTGTCTTTTGCCTTATTTAGAAAGACATTTCAAAATTCAAATCTTTCGATTATTGTCCAACTGATTCCTTGTTTTGCTTATATATTTGTTTCTACTCATCCATTTTACAAACCGTAAATAAATTAGATTTATGATGACACAAAGAATATTTTCAACTATCATATGCCTATTTTTTAAAAATTTCTATTTTTTACACTAACTTTTATAGGTTCGCCTAGTGTTCTTCACACTGGATGCCTTCACTTTCTCTTATAGTCTAATTATTTATCTATGACACTAAGGTAAGTTAAAGGTATATGTTTTTCAATTCAATCTTTATATTTATCTTACTACTTATTTCACTTTACTTAGCATCAACATTATGTTTTATCTTAAAGCACCATCTCATGTTGCACTTACGTGACATGTGATGAGCTTCAAATGGGGCATATGTATACACATAATAGTTTAAAACTTTTATTGATTACTAAAACTTTGTATCTTTCAAGAACCTATAAATTTTTAATCTCTCTGAGTGCATGCCTTATGATGTGCACCAAGAAAGGGGTGGTTAGACAATCAATGCTTCGTAAGATTGTTGTTCCTTTTACCACTTGACATCTACACACTTGTCTCCTAAAACCATTAACCTTAAGCTTATTCTTCTCAATTCTACCCATTATAATCATTTTTATCTTTCCATCCTCCTTTTCTTGCCTTAACACCCTTTTGGACAGTCATCTATACTCAATCAACTAGGTTGACCCAGTATAGTTTAGGGGTATTTTTCACTTTCTTATCTTGTTAACCTTTTAGTTGACCTAGCTCAAACCTAGTGATTTATACCCAAAAACACACTAGGTCAACTAGATCGACCCTATATAGACAACATTTCTAGGAGGATTTAGGGCAAGATTTGCCTATATATACAAGTTCATTTCCCACCATTTCATAAGAGAAGAATTAATAGTAAAGAAGTGAGAATAAACATCTACTTATTGACCATTCTAATTGAGGAATAAAGATTAGGGTTCCATACTTTATTTTGAGATATGAATCTTGTCTTGTGGATAAGTCTTTTGGATGCTTAGATAGGTTGTGTACCCTAGAGTCGATTTATCTTGGTTATCCTTACATACCACAATAATCTCTTGTGAAGCACCTAGGCCATGGCAGAGATTGAGGCTCAACAGGGTAGTCTTTAGAGGTAAGTATTCCTAACTTTATTTCTCCTTTATAAGATTATATAGATAATGAATTTATATTCTTATTTCATGTATTATTATTTTTTATACATTGGCGTGAGTATAAATCTTCTAATACATGTTTATTTTTGTTGTTTTTATTGTTTATAACCCCCACTTTGTGTCACAAGCTTTGATGTGCACTAGATTAGATTTAATTTCTTGTTATTATAATAAGTGAATGTTTTAAACCTTAGGAATCCATTAGGGTTTATGTGTGATTATGTTAGACTGTAGGCTTTGGAACAATTCTTAGCATGATATGTTGTGACAAGTGATCCCATAATCAAGACTAGTAGATCCCCATATTGGTCATGCTCCCACTTAACAAGTGTATCCCCAATTGAAATTTTACGTATATTTTATCTTCTCTGAGCCAAAATTAATTTATAAACATGATGCATTTTTTATTACATATAGATTATTCCACCAAATTCTTATTCTTCTACTTTATCCCTTTGATAACAACTCACAACTATTATAATTATGATTGAGTCAATTCCAATTTATCCTCCTCAAATATTGGATCCTTACCAGGTCTCTATATTTATTATTGATTCAAATGAATCAAGGGATCTACCTTTTGGTATACCATCTCTTCACCACCTGCCCTAACTATTTTCTTAGTTACTCTTTAGAAAATAGTAGTTTTTTCATCATACTTGACCCTAATTTAAGATTAGGTCACATGTGGGATTAATATTTCTACTTGTGATTAGGTTGATTGACTTGGAGTAGCCAAACTCCTTGACTTTTATTCTTATATATCAATGATCTAGGGTTTAAATTCTTACTATAGAGGGATATTAGTAGCTTTCACCATTGCCCATGGATGGTGAATAGCTGGACGCTTTTCCATCCTTGGCTCATAAATGAACCACTTAGGGATAAGTGGACCATATAATAATTTTTCCTTGCTAAACAAGTTAAATTAACTCAATGAGGAGTGATGGTTACCCTTACTTTCTTTGCCTTTGCAATAATGGTAGTCTCAACTTTTCTCTTTCGAGTGTCAATATAAACCATGTCTAAAGACTTCCATTTATCTTGCTCTTACTTAGTTTTCTCAACACTTAATTCCTATTTGTTTGAATTTATTTCATAAGATATGGTTAACATATTAAATGCATCATCAATAGACTCATTAGGTTCTAGGGCTATCATATGCACCTTTGATAGGAACTTGTATGCTGCAATATAGAAAATTGGACAAATACTAAATATACTAAATCTATATTCCTTTTGTGAAAGCAACAAATCAAAATTGTGTGATACTTTGATGGGAGTAACTCCTTTGAGAAATGATCAATTAAAAATAAATTTTTGATGATCTAAAAGATCACATTCTCCTTTATTTATAGTATTTCTTATTTACCCCACTTCACATTCTAATGCATGTCGAAATATTCACTATTCTAATATTCTACTATTATACTCCTATATAGGTACATTACATTCCATCCCCCTTACATATGTTTCATCCTTGAAACATGATAATAAAGAGGAGGAGGACCAAATAAAGCCCTAACCATACATATGAAAATTATTTTAAAGACCAAATAGAGGCGCATTCATGCATTTATTTGTATTTCCACTTCTTATGCCAATGTTAGGATATGAAAATGGACATGAATAGTGTGAATGCATATAGTATAGCATAAGATGGAATTAAAAAGAGAGATATATATATATATGAAATAACCTCAATGGAAGATAGGTCAACTAAGAAGTTAGAGTCTAGCACTAAGATTTAAAGTGTGACAATCATACACTCAAATCTAGAACAAGGGAACACAAAATAGGCTATCAAGTGAGCCAACTTATTGTGTTGTGGAGCCTATTTATAAATTATAATTTATTTTGAATATTATATATTTAAAATTTATTTTACACTCTTTATGTATTCTCACTGGGGTTATGGACCCCCTTAATGGGGAACCATTTTTGGGTTGAGTTTGCCAATAGTTTTGGTACCCATTATTTTGTAATACCGCTATGTTGATGTATTATGTTTAGATGGTTATTTCATAGGTAATACATCATGAGAACAAAGGTTTAAGAAGGAAGAATAGAGTGTGTGAATTCAAGTAAAAATTTAGGATGGTTTGTTGAGTGCAACTCTAAACAATATTTGTGCATTATAATTATAATAAGATTGATCTGAGAGTAGACTGTACTCTCATGACTTTTAATAAAATCTGAGCAAGTGTTTATTGGTCAATGTAGCCCACTTTGGGTGAACCATATAAAATATGGTCTTCCTATTTTTCATTTTATTTCTACTATTTATGCATCTTTATTTATATATATTATTATTATAGTTCTATGAAATTGTTTCTCATCAATTTTTGATTTATTCCTAATAACTGGTATCAGAGCTTTAGGTTGTATTTTTTGAAGTGTTGAATTATAAGAAGGGTTATTAGTTCAAGTGGGAGCTATGGCTGATGATCACAGATCAAAGGTTGAAAATTTGAATGGATATAACTTTGGTCTATGGAAGATGTATATAGAGGATTATTTGTATTAGGACCTCCATACTCTATTAGGAGGAAAAGTAAAGCAACTAGTGAGTATGATAGATGAGGCTTGGGAGCTAATTGATAGGAAATCACTTACGGACATTAGTTTATGCCTTAAATATTCACTCATGTTTAATATATCATAGGAAAATATCACATAAGATCTCATGAATGCATTAAGGAAGCTATATGAGAAACCCTCTACTTCTAATAAAAAAATATTTAATATGAAGATGTCTGAAAATGGTTAAGTTGTTGATCATCTAATTGAATTTAATACAGTTGTGAGTATATTGAATTCTTTAAAAATTGATTTTGATGATGAATTTAGGGCTTTAATTATTTTATGTTCCTTACAAGAAAGTTGGAATAGCCTAGTAAGGTTGTGAGTAACTCAATCTCTAATAATGCCAAGTTGAAGTCTGAGGATGTCATAGGAGTAATCCTTAATGAATAAATATGATGGAAAATCTCTTAAAAGACTTCTAATTTAGGTGATTCTTTGGTAGTGGAAAGTAGAGGGAGATAAAAATTTAGAGGAAAAGGAAAGTGTTGAAAGTCAAATGGTCCTGAAAGGTCAAACCAAGAGCTAGGATGATATGTTGGCACTGTGGAAAGACTGGACATGTGAAGAAGGATTTTTGGTTTCTTCAAAATAAGAAAGAAAATAATAAAGAAACCAAGGAGGTGAATGTGTAAATACATAATGTTTTTAAAGATGCATTAATTCTCTCCATTGACAATATTATTGAGTCTTGGGTTTTAGATTTAGGGGCTACACCATATAGGCATTATTTTATTGCTTATCTTTAAGGGAATTTTAGACATGTTTACCTTGGTGATGATCAGCCTTATATCATAGTAATAAAATAAAGTATTTAGATCAATATGTAGAATGGGAACACTTGGCTACTGAATGATGTTAGGCATGTGCCTAAGTTGAGATGGAATTTAGTATCCACAAGACAGCTGGATAGTGAAGGTTGTATGGTGACAATTAATATAGATTCTTAGAAGGTGACCAAGGGTGATCTTGTGGTAGAAAGAGGTAAGAATGTTGGTACCCTATATTTATCAAGTAGTGTTGATTATTATTATTTTCTTAATATAGATGTAGATGCAATTTTGTGACACAATAGGCTCAGTCACATAAGCCAAAAGGGTATACAAATTTTGAAGGATCAATTGCCCGAATTGAAAGGGTATGATTCAGATTTATATGAAGACTGTGTATGGAAAATATAAAAGGGTAAATTTTCTCAAGGTTGGACCTATGAGGAAGTACAATAAGTTAGAGTTGGTTCATTCAAATCTATGGGGGTTGGCTCAGGTATCTTTTATTGGTGGGTCATCTTATTATATCACTTTTATTGATGATGCAACTAGGAAATTTTGGGTGTATGGAATTAGGCTAAAATATGATGTGTTTAATATATTTAAAAGATGGAAATCCTTGGTTGAGAATGAAATAGGTCTCAAGCTAAAATGTCTCAGGTCAAATAATGGTGGGGAATATTGGAGCAATGATTTTTTTATTATTGCTCAAGGAATGGAATTCATAAATAGAGGACAGTTCCAAGAACTCCATATTAGAATGGATTGTTATAAAGGATGAACAGGACTATCATGAAGCATTCTGGGAGCATGAGGTTACATGCAAGACTACTTAAATTTTGGGTAGAAGCAGTAAACATAGTTATATATTTGATAAATAGAGGACCTTCATCTACTTTAGAAGGAGGCATACCTAAGTAAGCTTGGTCTAGTAAGAAGATTGATTATTCATTTCTTATAATATTTGGTTGTGAATCCTTCATTCATATTGATAAATATGATAGGACCAAGTTAGAGGCTAAGTCTAAAAAATGCACCTTTATTGGTTATGGTGAGGATGACTTTGGTTTTTGGATTTAGAGTCTTAAGGATAATAAAATCTTTTGATTTAGGGCTGTTGTCTTTAATAAAAAATTCATTTATAAAGAGTAGTTATATGATCAAAAAGAGGATTCAAAAAAAGAGTACATAGTACTAGAGGACATTGCAAATGATAAAGTGTCCAAGCAACTAGTTCAGGCACCTACTCCACAAGAACCCCAAACTCCTATGGTGAGAAGGTATTCTAGGGTAAGAAGGGAACCTAAACATTTTTATTCATCTCTTAATTATTTATTACTCACTGAAAATGGAGAACCAGAGTGATTTGAAGAAGCAATGCAAGTAGATGTCAAAAAGAAGTGGGAGCAAGAAATGGATGAGGAGCATCAGTCTCTCATGAAAAATCAGACTTCGGATTTGGTAAATCCACCTAAAGGTAAGAGAGTATTGAAAAACAAGAGGGTATATAGAGGTAAATAAGATGACGAAGACAAGAAAAGTTACAAGGCTTGGTTGGTGGTAAAGGGGCTTACACAAAAGAAGGGAATTGATTTTGATGAGATTTTTTCTCTAATGGGTAAAGATGACTTTTATTAGGAATGTTCTTAGGATAGTGGTAGTAAAAAAATTACACTTAGAGTAGCTAGATGTGAACACTGCATTCTTTCATGGTGATTTATAGGAGGACTTGTATACGTAGCAGCCATAGGGATATGAGGTCATAAGAAATAAAAACATGGTGTGAAAATTGAAGAAAAACTTATACAACCTAAAATAAGCTCCATGATAGTGGTACAAGAAATTTGGTAATTTTATGATGGAGTAAGGATACTCTAGGTGTTATTCAAACCATTGCATATATATCAATAGGTTTGATGATGGTGATTACACTATCCTTTGTCTATATGTGGATGACATGTTGGTTGTAGGTAAGAATTTACAGGAAATAAAGGTGCTCAAGGAATAACTTAGTAATTCCTTTGCTATGAAGGATTTGACAGAAACAAAATAAATCCTTGGTATGATAATAACTCAAGATAGGAAAGAATGAAAGCTGAATTTATCCTAAGAAGAGTACATCAAAAAGGTATTAGAGAGGTTTAGTATGCAGGATGCTAAAACAATTGGGAATCCTTTGGTAGGTCATTTCAAGTTATCAAAGGAGAAATGTCCTAAGATAGAGGAGGAGAGAATCTACATGTCACATGTACCTTACTCATTAGCTATTGGTAGATTGGTGTATGCCATGGTGTGCACTAGGCTAGATATTGTCCATGTAGTGGGAGAAATAAGTAGGTACATGAGTGATCTAGGTAGAGAACATTAGAAGGCAATGAAGTGGATCCTTCAGTATTTATGAGGGATCATGGGGACAAATCTAAAATATGGTGGATTAGACACCACTTTGCGTGGTTATGTATATTTCAACATAGCTAGAGATTTAGATAGTAAGAAGAGTACAACATGATATGTATTTACCGTAGGTGACACAATGGTGAGCTATATTTTATGACTGTATAAACTTGTGGATATGTCAACCATAGAGGCTGAGCAGTTATTGTCATAGAGGCAAGAAAAGAAATGATTTGGTTATAGTAGTTACTTGTATATTTGGGGCATAAGCAAGAGTAAGGGAAGCTATATAGTGATAGTCAGAGTGTTATACATCTAACAAAGAACTCTGCTTTCCACTCTAGGATGAAACATATATAGTTGAGGTAACATTTCATCAAAAAAATTTTGGAGGAAGAGAATTTGAAGCTGGATAAGATTCATACTAGTCAGAATCCTATAGACATGATGACCAAGGTGGTCACAAGCAAGAAACTAAATCTATGTTCAATTTCATTTGGCCTTCATAGATGATAGTGAAGGGTTGAGAACCCTACTTAGAGGAAATTAGTCTCCAAGTGGGAGATTGTTGCATTGTGGAGCCTATTTATAAATTATAATGTATTTCAAATACTTTAAATTTAGAATATATTGTACACTCTTTATGTATTCTCACCCCTTTATTTATACTATTTCTTACCTACCCCACTCCAAACTATAATGCATATGGGACTATTCACTATTCTACTATTATACTCCTCTCTAAGTACCTTACATTCCATACCCCTTAAATATGTTTCACCCTCAAAACATGATAAGAAAGATGAGGAGGACCAAATAAAGGCCAGAGCATACATATGAAAAATATGTTGAAGACCAAATAGATGTGCGTCCATGCATTTGTTTCTACTTTCACTTATTCCACCGATGTTGGGATATGAACATGGATATGAATAGTGTGAATTTGAGGATTATAGCATGAGATGGAAGTACATAGAGAGCTCTATATGAAATAACCTCAATGGAAGATAAGGCAGCTAGGAGGTTAGAGTCTAGCATCGATATTTGAAGCATGGCAATCATACACTCAAATCTAGAACAAGGGAACACAAAATAGGCTATTGGGTGAGCCAAATTGTTGTGTTGTGGAGCCTATTTCTAAATTACAATGTATTTAAAATATTATACATTTAAAATGTACTTTACCATCTTTATGTATTCTCACTAGGGTTTAGGGTCAGGTTGGGCCCTAAGCAAGGATTCAAGGTGGTAGCCCTCAAAAAGCAAGGGTTTAGGGTTGGTAGCTCCAAAATGAGGGTTAGGGGGTGGCAATCCTCAAAAAATGAGGGTTTGGGGGTGGTAGCCCATGAAAAATTTATGTGAGAACCAAAACTATCCATGTTTAATAATACTCAGTCACCTCTTCACCCATTTTCACTTGCTACCATGATTGAATCACATGTATGAAACTATCTATGTGTTCATGGAGGTTTATTAAATGTCTCAAAATGTTTATCATTTATTTTGAAGTATAAATAAAAAGGTTAGACTCTCCAAATAATGTGTAAAGTGATAGTTGTAGTCATATACAACACCTTCATACAGTCTGCACCATGGAACTGCACCTATGGGTGCTTAAAAGTTTCAACATTGAAAAAGAGGTGGAAGGTTTGTCTTAGGATTTTAACATCCTTATGTTTAATTTAAACATATATTTAGGAGAGATTAGTTGATTGTCTATATGTAGCTCATAGTGCACCTCTAGCCTCTCAAGATGATGTCATGGTAGAATGGAAGATTTTATAGACGTTTCATCCTTTTAGAGTGATAAAAATGCATTTTATAACTTGATGAAGCCCTATAATTTATCACAAGAATCTATATCCCATGCTAACTGCCCAATTTTATATTACTGCCTATACATGGAAATATCTACCTACAATTAGCATTAGTAGAGCATGATAGTACTTGTATGGAAGGGTTGAATCATGATATCAAACCATCCTTGAAGTATTATTATGTTGAAGAGACCATAACAGAATTATGAGGGTTGTTAAATTGCTAGACAAAGTGGAAAGTCACTTTCAAAAGGCATTGACTATATTTTGGGACATAATAACTAAAATGTCAAAATAGAGAACTTGAAAATTTTGTGAAAGTAATATAATAGGGATACAAAGATTTTTGATACATCTAGATGACCATACTTTGTAGTCTCCACATAGGAGAAGAGTTATGCAGAAGATGAGGTCGAAAGGATTGGTGGAGATTGATGGTTAGCAGGCCCAAATATGCACTTTCATACACTATTTTTAGGCAGTGATATCTACAATTTTGAGCATAAAGGTCATAAAAATAGGAGGATTTTTTTTGTTTTAGGCATTATACTCACCTATAGGTTCCTCTTTCCTAAAATGTTGACCTATAGTTGACTATTAGATTCTACATTACCCCTAACAAAGACTTAAGTAGGGAAACATTTACATTGGTCTATGGAGGGTTACCCATAATGCCTCAAGACATTCAAAGGGAATGTGGAACCTTTTCCAAGAATAATCTTACCTAAAGGATCCCTTTGACCTATAGTTGATTGTGTCTGATTTTGACAAATAATGAGCAAGTTTGAGGTCCTAAGTGATGGTCTAGACTAGGCAAAGTGAAAAAGTGGTCCAAAAAAATGTAAATTTACCCTAATAAACTATAATGGGATCATAATAATTACCTAAAATTTCAAATTATATAGTCATACCTATAGGTGCCTTTGTAAACACAAATCACAGACAGAAGTCACATTCAGACTTATACTATCAAGGTGTAAGAAAAGGTAGGTAGAAGGTTGGAGTGATAAATGGATATTGAAATGAATTCATCATGATCATAATAGTCTTCTTAACTCTCATAGTGGATATATAACAAAGATAATCTCCAATAAATCATCACACAGTTCATATGGTAGATCCCTACACACAGTTCTCTTTCCTCATAGTCTGTCTCAATTTTTAGTGCTTTTGGATGGTCAAATGAGATGACCGAGGGCTAAAATTTTGTGTAGAAGATATTGAAAACCTATATAAGTTAATCTAATGATTATTTGGTCTAATAAAATAGGGGAATTTCCCTATGTTTTATCTCAAATAGAGGGTACTCCCTTTGTACACAAACCCTATAATCTTGGAAAGAAGGGATGAAATGAGATGACCAAGAGTTGGTTGGAACTTGCAAGGAGGTTTTTAAATTTGCATTACACCTGATACAACATGATAAATCTTGAATATAAAATATAATCCCATTAAAGTGGTTTAGAACTCCAAAGTTATAGTCAAGCCTATTAGGCAAGGTTTAAGCCCAATATCCAAATGGGGGATCAATGTCAGTTATAGCCTCAAGTGGTCATTATATATTATTGGAGAATTTTTTTTGTGTCACTATATAGGTGATCACACTTATGGAAGGTAGATAATTTGTAAGGGAATCCATTTTTAGGTCAAGACAGCTTCAAGCATGTAGGGAATGGAGAAGAGAGCTTGAGTAAGCAACTTAAAATGCTCACATATCCCTTAAGGATGTGCATGGAGATTCAAGGACTTTAGGGAGGTTGATGAAGTTCATTAACCTTGGATTTTTGGATTTTTTTGGTAGTTCCAACATTAGGTATTTATGAACAAATCCATAAGAGCCTAAAGCACTAAAAACCATTGCAAACTCTAGTTAAGGACCCGATTGGGAAAATAATAAAGGAAATGCATCCAAATGGACTATAATGGCATGGAAAGTGATTGTATGTTGCATATGACTCTTCAAATCTTCTCCCCATCAATTTTTGTGCTAACCTATATGTATAAATAGGGTTAAAAGTGGGTTCTTTTAATAGTTTTATGCATTGTGCAGGTTCTAAGAGGTTTCAAGAGATGAAATCAACTTCAAAAGGAAGCTTGGGAATTAATCTAAATCTAAATGTAAATTTCATGCCTTTTAAAAACTCCTAAGTGTTCTTACCATTTACTTCATCTTAGCCATTAAAAACTAGCATAGTGAGCATGACGGTGAGAAGTGTGAAAACTTCAAGTGGGTGGATTTTTAAGGTCTACCTGAGTAGTCTAAGGCCATGGAGAGTGTTTCCAAGTGTCATACACTCCCTTTAATATATTTTCATGGAAAAATGAAGCTAATTTTGAGGCCAAGTGTGAGGGGCATGTGAAATAGGAGTTTCCTTTGAGTGCAGGTAGTGATGGCTCACTTCCATAAGATTTCAGATGTCTAGGAATGTAACTAATGCATGAATAATCATGTTTGTAACAATTCACTCTCATTCCTATAATTATACATATCTCTAGTCATTTTTGGGATGTTTCAATAAGGGTGAATGATGAAGGCAGTTTTTTTGTGCAAAATGAGAACTCATATGTCACATTTCAAAAGTTTCATGACTTGGGATGACACTTGTGCTTCCCAAATTTACATGATAAATTTAGCATTCCATTCTCATGCAAAATTAACTCATTTTATCAGTTTTAAAAGTGTCCTTCTAACCTTTGGACTTATTTCTTCTCCTCTCTCTCCCTCATGTTCTATAAGAACTAGCTATTTTGGCCTTTGTAAACTATGCTCCACTTGAGTATGTCAAAGCCCTTCTCATTTTCATACCATTAGATAAACAAATACTATTGAATTTTACCTCTTCTATGAATATTTTTAGTGTGTTTACTTGAATTATGGATCTTTATTAATGATGAATATGGTTTTCTTAATATTGTTGTCTAATTCTCTCACCTATTTGTAGCTTCTTCTTGTAGGTCATGTGAAGTGTTCAACAAAGTTTCAAGGTTGAGTGAGTTAGCCTATTCAATAGTGTCATTATAAACCTCTTTTGTATTCCTCCTAGCCTAAATATTCACCATAACCTCATAATGAAACACTAATGTGAGAAGATTCAAATTATAGAAGTGTATGTCTAGTTAGTCCCTTATTATCATATGTGACATGCAGTTGGTTGGTAGTCATCAACTAATTTTGTGTATCACCTCCTTTAGGATAGTTTACTTTCATTTTTCTCTCACTTTTCCCTTACAAACATAGGTGTAAGAGTGATATATAAGTGGTACATCAAGGGAGCTAGCTTTATCTAGAAATTCACCTCATTCTTAGGCTAGCCACATCTTATAGGTGTTTCAATTGTTCCATTTGGATGAGGAGAGTTGAGACATCTCCTCAAAGGGTGAAAATCCAAGTGAAATTTTTTTTGACACACTCAGTGGGACTCATTATCCAAAAAATTTAAAGATTTTTGGTGTTATCTTTCAACACATCAGCCTTTGGAAGCGTCTATTCAAGCATTATGGCAACTCTGAAGTTACATCAACTGGTCAAGCAGCCTAGGTTTTCCTTTTGAATATTATTGGTAGTTTTTATTTATGTTCTTGCTTTCCAATGAAGTTCCATGGCTAATTTTGGTTTTGAGTACTATTTTACACAATTTGGTGAGGTATCTCAAGCTTATGGCACTCCTTATCAACCTTTGCATTATTCTTATCAACATTGTCATGATCTTTACTAGTTCCAATATGACCCTTATCAACCTTATCATGAAGTGTATCAATATTATAGCTAGACTCCTCAATATTTTGCTTCTCCTAGTCAACCTAGACACTTTTCAACTTAGTCCATTTCAACCTTCAATCAAACTCTCCTAGGGTATGAGAGGTACATGATAGATCCTAACACATAAAGGGGACATGGTCTAGATATTCCTAGTCATTTCATTCATAATGTGAGAGATGCATTAGAGATGGTTAAGAAAGAGTGGGCACCTATTAAGAGATCAAATTAGTAAAGGCTCACAAGTGAGATGCTTGATGTGAGTGGCTTAGTTTCATCGTTATAAGATAGGATAATAATTCATGAGGACCAGCCTCACCAAGTCTATTAGTCCTCATATCCACTTCCCCAAGATTTATATCAATCCTACATGATTCCTACTCATGAACCCAATCAAGCTTATCAAAGTCATCCTTTTCCCAATTATCTAGAAGAGAGTTAGAAAGACAAGACTTATTTTTGAAGTGAACCTTAATATGAAAATTGAGTTAGACAATAAGTAGATGAATCAGTCCATCTTACTAGAAAGGGAAGTGGAATCTAAGCTCTTATTGCCCTCTCCCATTAAATCCCCACCTCAAGAAGAGACTTCTAGATATGAAATCCTAAGTTGGATACAAGGTGAAGAATCCAAGCCTAAGGAGATCCAAAGTATCTTGAACACTTCATCCACTCTTAAATTTACATCACTACCTCAAGAAGAGACTCCTAATCCTAACATCCTAAGCTAGAATAAGGTAGTGGAATCATGGGGAAAGAAAGAGGATAAAAGCCTAGATAAAGAGTGTGAAGTTGAGAAAGAGCTTGATCCTATGCAAGACCCTCCCACCCTTTCTCAAGATACCTCTTGTATTCCATGTCAACCCTCGTGTACTATTCATATTAATGATTATGCCTATCAACTTTAAGAGAGACTTTTCCAAGAGAACATATCCAAGCAAATTGAAGAGTTAGAGTTGAGAATGAAATTGTTAATTCAAAGTGTGATGGAAGGTTTAGAGCCAAAAGAAGATCTTATTCCTAAACACACCCCATATAACCTTCCTTAAGAAAATGTTCAAGCTAAATCAGATGTAAATGAAGTGATTGTCAAATGTAAGGAATAAAACCAAGTTATTTTATCCCAAGGTCTATCTCCCTTTCCTCAAAAACTCCCAAAATAATCCCCTACAATTCATTCTTAATCTGATTTTGAGTCCTATGTTCCACCTCCACCAACTAATTCATCTTATCCTCACCTTATCACCCTTTGCCTTGATGGACTTATGGTATGGGAGCATAAATAGGATCAGTTGGTTGATAAAAATTTAGAACTTTTTGTTTCTATTCAAATTTTGCTTTCAGATTCAAGGAAGAATTAAGAAACTTAAGAAAGAATGGTCAAGGCTTGATGTGTACCTGGATATAGTCTATGCACCATAATCCAGACGCTGTGAGTACTCCTCTTTGGTTGTGGAGGAATGACACCTGCAAAGAAAAGAAGCTTGGACAAAAGAAGGCGTTAGATGGATAGATGGTGGGTTGCCAAGCGAAAGCTTGATCCCAGAAGTATGAAGACTTCCTTAAGGGATATAAACCCACTAATCAATAAAAAGAAGTGTCTGATAAACAACAGAATGATAAAGAATTGAAATGATAAAAGATGGAATGAAAAAGGGAAGCAAAGGCTTACTTGAAAGAAGCTGTCGAACTGGTCATAGTCGCCGGCGTCGGTTGGTCAAGGTGCCGACGTCGGTTAATCTGCCGACGTTGGTTGGGGTAGTGACCGGCATCGGTAGAGGCAAAGGTCTTTGGACGAGGTCTGGGTTGGTCTGTGGTCCGTGGATAGAGTCTGGTCAGGGTCTGGGTTTATTTGAGTGGTCTTGAGATAAATTTTGGGCTTGGTTGAATGGTCTGAGGTCTGAGTCTGAGAGTCTGGTTGAATGGATAGTGTATGGTCTGACAGAGGACAGAGGCAATAGGGAGATGGAGAAGTAAAGATTCAGGTCTGGCTTGGTTAATAGTCTAGTTTGGGGAGAGGGAATGTTGAATCTAATTCATAATACTTAGAAGCAAATGATTAGAAAACATAGACAATATACTTACATGTGCCTTGTTGAAGGTGTGCTATTGATGATTCCCATACCCGTTGTTGATGTAGCATGTGTGAGAACCTGTTGCTGATAGAGAACCCTGTAGCTATTGTTGCACTTGAGGGAGAGAGTGAGAGGCTTGACTGAGAGATTTTGCAGATTGACAGATGGTCAAAGACTGAAGATTCAAGGATTAGTGATTTGCTTCTAGAGATTCGCTAATTTTTGATTGGGGTCGTGAAAGAGTCTGAAAATTTGGTTAAGTATAACCGACGTCGGTGATTCCATCGGCGTCGGCCAACATTTGACCGACGTTGGCAGGGTTAGAACGGGCAAAAAGAGCCACTAAGCCCATTTTTCATCTGCCAAGTGCCCTATCCGTTGGAGAATGTCGAGGGTTGGGCTAAATATGCACGAGAGTTTGTTAGGCGGTTAGAGAGAAGTAGGAATAGGTCTTGGGTGAGTCATAGGATGAGAATTAGTCCAAGGCGAGGTGTCCTAAGTGAGGTGTCATGGGTGATGTGTCCAAGGAGGGGGGTTAATTCAAAATAAGTTTATTATTTTAAATTAGTAATTTTTAGGAATGGGTTAGGAATGGACCAAGGGGGAAGGTGACCAAGGGTTAGACACTATTTAGGTGTCTACATTTGCCCCTTTTTGTCTTGTTAGTTGTTCTAAATGAACTGCAAGACAAAAATAGGTGTTGGTTGCCCCGGGTATGGGATAAGGTTGATTTCATCTTGTTGGTTGTTCAAGTGAACTGTAAGATAAAAATGGGTGAGGGTTTGTTGTCCCAATTATGGATGAGGTATCCCCCCTCAAAGCAGGAGTCAAGAGAAGGGAACCTGGAATCGAGTGCTGATTTGACAGAGAGTGGATGAAAAAGGGGGAAGATAGAGTGAGAACGCTGCAAAAGTTGTGATTGCGTGTACACCACTTCACGAGGATGGTCAGGTCAAATTATCGCAGGTCGAGGGTCAAGGAGTGCCAAAATTGAAATAACCGGTCCCCAGCATTTAGTCATCTACTGATTGGGTTATTCAATCTAAGTTGAAGCTCCAATGGTCATCATGTTCCAAGTATCCTAGGCTTAGGAAGTGCTCCCAAAAACACGAAAAAGTCACAAGTAGTGCGAATCAACCGGTTTGCGATCCTATACTTGTGAAGGTCAAAAAAGTGTGCGCACAATTTTGCTAGCCAATCATGAGGTAGCATACATGCAAAAACAACCAAGGCAAAATTGTTTTGGAAGTAGTCACGGTTTTAGGAGATGGGCATGATCTCCAATGTCTGGTGGTCGATGGATGGATGCAAAAGTGATCTTCAAGTGTGCCCCAGGGGGCCAAAATGACGTGGTCTAGAGGACTGACAGATTGGTAGCATGATTTTGGTCACTTTGAAGAGGGATGACGTTTTTAAAGCCGTTGACATTGGTTATAGAACCGATGTCGGTGTCTAAAAGAGACCGACGTCAGCAGAAATCAGCCGACATCGATGACTTAGGGCATGATTCTACCGACATCGACGGTCTGCCAAATCTGACAAAACTGGATTGGCAGCCCACCAAAAGTCATTTGTGACATTTGACCAAGTGAAAAAGTGAGCTCTGGAGTTTAGTGAGTGAAAGTGACTCCAAGTTGATCAGTGCAGTAGCGTGAGGTGGCAGAGAGGCATTGGTTGAGACAAGGAGCGAGTTGGACGCTGCAGGGACATGTGTGAGCCAGGTGAAGTGTGTAGAGTCATTGGCATAGAAGAGATGGTAGAGGGGAGTAGAGGACCCGTGGGAGGTCCACCACCAGTGGCACCCATCGTGCCACCACGTCAGCGATGTCGGGATGAGGTAGGAGGGTCTCTGAACCCTATTTGAACTATTTTTGTTTTGTATTTGTTTTTTTGAATTTTTGTTGTTTTTAGGCAGAAATCGAGGGAGAGGGTAGCTAGGAAGGTGGGTAAAGGGTCTAGGATAGGTTAGGAGTGAGTTAGGAGGGTTTTGGGGGGTGTAGGGGGTTTAGAGGGGAAGCCCTAATTTTTAGGGCTCACCCCGTTCAGCCCTAGGGTCGAACCAGTCGCCGACGTCAGTGATTTTGCCGACGTTAGCTGACCAGTGACCGACATCGGTCACTAACCTGTTGACGTCGATCACTAAGTGACCGACGTTGGTTAGGTGAGTGCCATCATCAGCACGCTAACCGATGTCGATGGCTACCTAGTCAGAAAGAGTGGAGAAAAATGGTCAAGTCGAAAGGTCAAAGCTATGCCAAGGGCTTCCTGGGTGTCAGGGTAGGCATAAATGGTCAGAGTGGTTGTAAAATAGGAAGAATAGGAACAGTTTTTACATGAGATTGTCTGTGGATGGATACAGGTGAGGCAGACTCTTATGTTGTGGGATCGTCTCCCAACCTTGCTGACACAGATGCACAGAGGCGTGACGGTCGAGGAGTGGGCACAGATGAGCACAGTGGGGCTAGGCATTCTAAGACGCTACTACAGAGTGGCAAGGGATGTGAGCCTTATGGTGGCTTTGATCGAGTGGTGGGACCATGCCACCAACACCTTCCACTTACCTACGGGCGAGATGATGGTCACGGTCGAGGACGTGTACCAAATGTTCGGTGACCTGAGATAGCCAACCCAGGGTGTACAGAGGCCTACACAGCATGGTGGGTAGGATAGTATAGAGGCATACAGGTGGGACCCCAGCTAGATCTGCAGGCTGTTACTAGGGAACAAGATATAGCCCGTGAGGAGAGGGGCGCTACACGACAGGAGAGAGACCCGGCTCAGGCCCAGGTCTTGATTTTGTAGGGATAGCTGGCAGGGGTTACAGGGCAGCTGACAGAGATGACAGGTCAGGTGGCAGCGTTGACAGGGCAGGTCACTCTGTTATAGGGATAGCTAGCCGCAGCATAGGCAGTGGCAGGTCAGAGTTTTGGAGGGCAGGGCCCATTATAGCAGGCATCTCAGCAGCCAACATTTTCACAGGGGGCAGGACCATCAGCATCAGTGCATCTAGGTCAGCCATAGCCACAGGGGTCAGGACAGGGCATAGTAGCAGGGTAGATGGGTCCACCACAGACTGTATCTCTAGTTAGATATAGTGATGCACTGGACGAGATCGCATATTATGAGAGGGCCATCAGGGGGTTCCCTCAAATACAATGATACTCAGAGATGCAGGCAGAGCAGAGCTGACAGAGGTCTATGTCTCGAGCGATGGCTTTAGGGTCTCGTAGATGGCACAGATCAGAGGGAGGAGAGGATACAACTTCTTCTTGACCACCGCCACCACCACCACAGCCACATCCTTGAGGGCAGCCCTAGAGATTCATTTTTGACGTATATACCGGCCTGCGAGCCATTGATGCGAGATGTATGGGAGAGAGACAGAGGCACAAATTTGTGCGATTGTATAAAAGATGTTGATATATATATATGATGATAGTTTTGGATCATTGATGTGTTATGAATATTTAATGTTTAATGTATGGAGCATTTTTGATTATGATGATGATGCATGTGTTGATATTATGTTTATGATTATAATGTTATGATGATTAAATGTGATGATGATAATGTTATGGTAAATGATTAAAATGATGATGTTTAATATAATGATGCGTTATGGTAATGCTAATAAGGAGAATGGTCATGACTTTTAGATTAGATGATGATGCTTAAGGATTATGTGATAGTGATATTTTATGTTATGATTTGCAGATTATATGATGTGAATGCTTAATTGTGTGATGATGATTAATGTGTTTGTGATTAATGATTATGATGTAAATGATGAAAATGATTATGCAAAAGATTATGAAAAGGTGCGCTTGTTTGTGATGTGATTGGCAGGTGATGAGAGAAAGAGATGGAAGAAAGTGAAGAAAAGAATGGCCGAGCTAACCCCAGAAGACCCCATGTCAACTGAGTGCTGCCTACATAGCCCTTGTCGTTAGGGCCTCAGGCCAATGTAGTTCTCCCAAGAAGGGAGGAAAAAAAGATCAAAGTGGTTGATTTTGGTCATGATAAAGATATAGCATTTCCCATATGTCCGAGGGTACATGCTTGAAATGATAAGGAGAAGATGATGTTATAGCCTTTTCCAAATGGTGCAAGCTGTAACATTGGTCAAGGTTTTTCATCCCTAGCAACTATCCATATTCATGATGGATGTTTGCTAAAAATGAATTGAGGTCTATTTATGCTTCAGCAAGTATTGGTTTATGCTTGACATAAATTGTGTGGTTGAAAAGAGTTGGATTGAATAGTTTTGACAAATGATGTGGTTGAATGTGACCAAAGTGTAGGCAGAAAGTAAAAGGCATAAGCGCCCTTTTATTGACAAGGACCAAAAAGACAACATAGACAGGGGTTGTTAGAACCAAGAGCCCCATTTATGCATTGCATCATTGACCATAGTTATGTTAGAGTGGTAATCGAATCACTTTTGACATTAAAGTGAGCTCGAAGTCCCTTGAGTAGGTAATGTGATAGGAGGAAAAGGGTAACCCGTTTAGAGTATGGAGAACTTTGCCCCTTTTTATAGGAGACCCTAAGACAGCTACAAGTCAAGTCCATGACCCGATTTTTTTTTTTTTTTAGAGAGCGGACTGATCAATACAGGAAGTCCACATAAAGATGTCACTTGTTTGGTGGTCATTTGTAAAGTTGATCGATGCGGGAAGCTTATAAGAAAGTGTTGTTTATAGCAAGATTTAGTCATATCCATCCTTCGAGGGAGTGGTCTATACTTTGCTTTATAGATTTAGGGGCTTTTGAATAGCTGTCCTTCGAGGGAGCAGTCTATTAGATACAGCAATGATAGTGCAGCTGTCCTTCGAGGGAGCAGTCTGCTTTTTGATTTGGTTTTGTGACCTTGGATATTTTGACATCTTGATTTAGTTTTAACAGAATATTGAGTCATGGACAAGACTTAAAGAAGGTCAAGAGCTCCCTTTTATTAGGACGAAGCATTCGTGCATCATAAAAGGGTTGTAGAGGATTTTGTTAAGGGAAAAAGGGTGAAATGGATTAAGGATTAAAAGGACAAGGATTGCTTAAGGGACGAGCTCAAGTTAAATGTCAAGTGGATGAGTACTCGACTAACAGTAGAATGGTCGTAGATGCAAAGCATTAAGGGGCTCAGGTTCTGGTCGACCTTCAAGAGAAGACAGATGATAAGTCCCTGATCCATACTTGTGCGTGATGATATAAGGTCCGAGCCAATTAGGAGCAAATTTTCCTCGTTTACTCCATTCCATATTGGTCACATGTTGGTTCTCTTTGAGGATGAGGTCTCTGATATTAAAATCTCATTCTCTCAGAGTTTTATTATAGGCACGCTTGATGCGATTTTGATAGACATGGAGATGGTTGAGGGCAGTGAGACGATGCTCATCGAGTAACTCAAGTTGAGTTAATCGATCTTGATGAAAGTCATCATTAGAAATAATGTCATGGAGTGAAATGCGAAGAGACGGGATCTGTACTTTGAGAGGTAAGACAGCCTCTGTTCCATACACTAGAGAGAAAGGGGTAGCACCCGTAGAGGTTCACCGGTAGGCCCACAAAGCGAAGGGAATGTGAATGTGCCAATCCCTTCCAGTGTTGTTGACCACCTTCATGAGAATTTTAGTTAAGATTTTATTAGAAGCCTTAGCCTGCCCATTTGCTTGTGGGTAGTAAGGCGAAGAAAAGCTGAGTTTAATGCCAAAGGAGTCGCAGAGTTTTTTGACGGTCTTGTTTTTAAAGGACTTGCCATTGTCGGTGATGATTTTGTGAGGTACATCGAAATGACAGATGATATGGGTGTTGATGAAGTTGACAATCTTGTCGGCTTTTGTGGAGATGAGAGGGATAGCTTCCACCCATTTAGTGAAATACTTGGTAGCAGTGATGATAGACTGATGACGAAGAGACGAATGAGGGTTAATCTCATCGATGAGATCTAAGCCCCATTGTGAAAAAGGCCAAAAATCCTGAGCGACTTGTAAGGTGTGACTAGGGAGATGAATCAAGTTAGCATGCTGCTAACACTTGATGCAACACCGAACATAATCGCTACAGTCTTGATGAAGAGTGGGCCAATAATAACCCAGGCGAAGAATGCGCTTGGCAACCGAGTTACCACTGAAGTGTCCACCACAAATCCCATCATGGGCTTGTTTAACAGCATGAGAAGCTTTAGTGGAGTTTAAACAACGAAGAAGAAGGCCATCAAAACCTCTTTTATAGAGAAGGCCCCCTAGCATGGTATAGCGAGTGGTGCGCTTGATGAAATCCCGCCGCGCATTGCTAGATCCTCAAGTTGTTTATACCATACATCTTGTGAACTAGAGTTTATGGTGTGGATGAGATTGATGTCAATGGAAGTGTATGAAGGTAATGGCACACGATGTACCATGACATAAATTCTTGATGAGGATGATCATGAAGAAGGAATAGGAGAGGCGAGGGAAGCCATGGTGTCAGCAAACTTATTCATGGATCGAGGAACAGTTTGCAATAAGTGATGTTCGAAAGATGCTAGAAGAGTGTTAACACGGTGCTTATACCTTTGTAAAATTTCATTTTTACAAAGATATGAACCATTGATTTGATTGACGACAAGTTGTGAGTCACCGAAGATGCTGATGGTCTTGATGTTTAAAGAAAGGGCAGTTTGAAGTCCCAAAATTAAGGCTTCATATTCGGCCATATTATTGGCACATTCAAAGTCGAGTTTAAAAGACAGAGGCATGGGTTCACCTTCATAGGGAATGAGGATGACCCCCGCACCCCACCGAGTTGACATTTAGAGCCATCAAAAAACATCGTCATTTGGTAGAATGTGTCATCAGTCGAGAGAGTGGCGATAGATTCATCGGGAAACTCACACTGAGAAGGTTGATTGTCGGGAAGAGGGGCATCCGCTAGTTGGTCAGTGATTGTTTGCCCTTTTATAGATTTTTGCTGGACAAATTCTAAGTCAAATATAGCAAGAAGCATGAGCCAACGAGCCATACGCTGGTTTTGATATGGTTTGGAATGCATGTATTTGAGGGGATCAGTGTGGGTGACGACAAAGGTTTTGTGATTGAGAAGATA
Source organism: Torreya grandis (assembly GCA_037957365.1). Lineage (NCBI taxonomy): Eukaryota > Viridiplantae > Streptophyta > Pinopsida > Cupressales > Taxaceae > Torreya > Torreya grandis. The sequence continues at coordinate 4,172,740 of JARHVA010000135.1, forward strand.
GTGATGGAGTTTGGTAGTGGCAAAGACTAATGCCAAACAAAGTTTCTCGGTATGAGTATACTGAGTTTCATAGTTGACAAGTGTTCGGCTTATGTAATAGACTGCTTGCTCACGGTGTTGCTCGTCTCGATGCGCGATCATGGCACCTAACGAATGATTGGTTGCTGAGATGTAGAGGTAGAAGGGTTGGTCGTCTTTTGGTGGAATAAGGACTGGTGGAGAGACCAAATAGCGTTTGAGGGCGTCAAAAGCCTCTTGGCAATCTTTATCCCATTTAAAGGAGACGTCCTTCTTGAGGAGGTGATGAAAGGGTTGGCAACGGTCAGAAAGCTGCGAAATGAAACAGCGGATGGATTGGAGCTTTCCTTGTAGACTGCGAAGTTGCTTGAGATTAGTTGGAGGTGGAATTTCGAGGATAGCACAGATTTTGGTAGGATCTATCTCGATGCCATGAAAAGAGACAATAAATCCTAGGAGCTTTCCTGAGAGGACCCCAAAGACACATTTCTTGGGGTTAAGATGGACCTGGTACTGAAGAAGGTGAGAGAAGATGATTTTGAGGATAGTTAAATGGTCACGATGAAGCTTAGACTTGCCAAGCAGGTCATCGACATAGTCCTCCGTGATTTTGTGGAGGAGATCATGAAATATGTAAGTCATGGCACGTTGATATGTGGCGCCTGCATTTTTCAGACCAAAAGGCATGACTCGATAGCAGAAAGTTCCCCATGGTGTAATGAAAGTGGTTTTGTGCTAATCTTCTAGTGTAATCAGGATTTGGTTGTATCCTAAAAATCTATCCATGAGTGATAACATCTCATGGCCAGCCGTAAGATCAACAAGTTGGTCAATGTTTGGAAGAGGAAAGTCATCTTTGGGACAAGCTAGGTTAAGGTCACAATAGTCTATGCAGATCCGGATCCCCCAGTCGCCTTGGTGACAGGAACGATGTTAGAGACCCACTGCGGATAATCGATGGGTTGGATGAAGGAGACAGAAAGAAGGCACTGAAGCTCTTCTTTGACAAGAAGTGCAACATGAGGATGCATTTTGCGAAGCTTTTGCCTAACAGGATTAGCCTCTGGGTTTGTGACAATGTTATGAGTGGCAATGTTAGGGTCAATGCCAGGCATGTCGGCGTAGGTCCAGACAAAGGCTTTACGATTGTCTGAGAGAAATGTGGTATAGTCGGCCTGCTCCTGAGTGTCTAAAGACTGACCAATCTTTAATACTTGAGGAACATCAGAAGATGAAAGGTTAATGTCAATGGTTGATTCATTTAACATAACCTATGTTTCAGAAGGGAGGGAGCACTGAATGAAAGAGTCATTGGCTCCCATATAGGTAAGAATGGCATCGTCGTCTATGCAGTGGACTGTGTTGATGGTTCTCGATTCATCATCTATCATGCTGGGATAAACGAGAGGGAGAGACTTGGGAACCCTATTGAGCTGATAGGTTAGGGGTTCCAAGCAGATGGTGTTTATGCAAAAAAAAACTAGGAGGGATGGAAACCACCGACTTCGTAGGTGAGGATGGAAGAATAGGCGAGTCTAGAAGAAATTGGTCGATGGTTAGTTCAGGGCAAAGGTTTGTGGAAGCCTCAGTGGGTTCTTGGAAACCCAGTCCATACCATTTCTTGGCATTATCGTCATTGGGTGCTTCGATAGTCCAATGGGAGCCTTGTTCGTAATGCCCAAAGCCAAAACCCTTCCATGCACACCTATAAAGGTAGGTATGTGCAAAGGTGGGGTTGCCAAGAAATGAGAAATTGGATGTGAATATTTGAGGCGAGGAAGAAGGATTTGATTCAGTAGGAGCTTGATCTAGCCCCCCATAGATGAGATTGGTTTGAAGGTTAGGAGGACCATAAGGAATGACCATTCCGATCCGACAGTCATAGCTTGGGTTTTGATGAAGCTGTCCATACTCTTGAGGAGTCTGGAACATGTCTAGAGTAAGGAGGTGATATTCCCCCAGTGAAAGTCTTTGGAAGATATCGTCCATGGGGTCCTTGGTTGTTAATTGAGAAGATGATGTGGTGGCAACCGCTGTTTGTGTACTAGTTGACGCTTCTACGGATGGAGATGATGTTTGGGTTGATGCATTGAACGGGATAAGAATGTCGTTTGGGTGATAGGTCATGTTACAAGTCTTAAAAGGGGATGGGTCGGCAGGAATGACATGGACTTGTTTGTCGTGTTCAAATTTGACACAACGGTGAAGTGTTGAAGGGACGCAAGCCATGGCACGGATCCAGGGTCGCCCTAATAGCATGTTATATTGGAATTCTCCTTCAATGATGTAGAAGAGCTCCAAGATTGTGCGTGGACCAACGTGGATATGGAGGACAATAGTGACAATAGTGTTTGCAGTTGTGTCATTAAAGGATCTAAGGATTGCGTCGGTTTTCGATACGCAATTCTCAGGAAGAGCCAATTGATCAAAGGCGTGGGTGGAAATGATATTAATGTTGGCGCCCCCGTCAATCATAACTCATTTAATATGGGTTCGATCAATGTAGGCTGTGATGAAAAGGGCTGCATCCTGATCTTCCACGGTAGAGGTAGGAATCTCAGAATCACTAAAAGTGATGGAGGCGACGGGGGATAAAGAATAGACTAGGGCAGCTAGTGGTTGAGGGTCTTCAGGTTGGACTTCCGCTGCCTGCAGGGCTTTGATTAGAGCCTGGCGATGCTGGGGGGAGCTTTGGATAAGGTCATATAGGGTCATCTTCACAGGCATTTGGTGAAGTTGTTTTATCATAGATTCTTTGATTGCCTCTGAAGAAGTGGGTTGGGTCGCACCTAAGATGGAAATCTTGGGTTTCGGTGGTTGAGGTGCCTGGACAAAAGGATAGGTCAAAGGAATAGCTGCTTTTTCTTTTGCCTTGTCCTTTTGTGACCTAGTGGTTATATGAATAGCATTAATTTCAAAGATAGGAGGTGAAGAAGGGGTTATGCCCTGTTGGTGAGATGTTGATGTGGTTGAAGAGGTTGGATGGGAAGATGTCGAGGGTTGGTCAAGAGTGTCCTCAAAGAGAAGAGTGTCTTTCTCCATATAGCAGTGAACGACTGCCTTGAGGGCACAACAAGTCTCGGTATCGTGTCCTGGCGTGCGATAGTATAAACAAATTTTCGTATCATCGAACCAAGACGGTTTTGACCCGAGGGGTTGGAATGGCTTGATGGAAGGAAGGGTAGTGCTAGAAGTTTGTAAAAGTTGGCATAATATCAAAGCATATGAACCTACTAAGGGGTCCATGCTTGTTGATGCATGACACGCTGGTGACTTTTGCTTAGGGTATGTTGAAGAACGTTTTCATACCACCTTTTGGTTTGGTGGTGCGGTGACAGGTGAAGATGACACTTTCTTTGTGAGAGGTGTCAAATTTTTGAGAGGGGATTGACTTGTGGTTGGCAAAGGAAGTAATGGAGGTAATTTGTGTTGGTTAAGAGTCGGAGTAGGAAGCACGCTGATTAGGGTAGAAGGATGAGGACCTAAGATGGAGGGCAAAGTTGACGGTGGAGGAGGGGTTCACTTCTGTGGTCTAGTAGTCTTCTTCGACTTGGTTGGAAGACTACTTTTGGTTGAGGTCTGGTCTAAGTCCACTTTCACTTGCAGGTGAGTGAGGGTAGAGACAAGATGAATGTCGAGTGACTTGATCGGTTTAGATAGGGTAGATGCATGTTTAGAAGTGGGAGTCTAGTCCTTGTTGGGAGTCTTGGACGATTCTGCCTTGGGAGGATTGGCAGCAGGAGACGAGAGGGCACGGGAATGTTGAAGAACTTTAAGATGCTCCCACAATCCACAATGCTCCACTTTCCTTGAAGGGAGAAGTTCTAATTTCTCCACTAGTCGGGAAAATGGTTGAGAGGATGTTGGAAGAGAAGATGTGTTAGGTGTGGCAGTAGTTTCGGACCCAAGTTATGTGGGAGTTATAACTAGATTATCCTTGGTCAAGGAAGATGGAGAGTCAGGTTCTTCTCTTGGTGGAGAAGGAACTGGAGAGTGTGACTCCTCAAGCGGGTAAAGGGCAGGGATTATGGTGCCCTCCACTTGCGGTCGAGGAGTGGGTAAGGTCAGGTCCTCCATAGGCAGAAGAAAGGAGGTTGGTAAGACTGGTGGTGCCGGTAAGGTTGAAGCATCCTCCAAGATGATAGAGGTTGACGAAGAACTAACCAGAGAAAGAGGTTCGTCCACACGTGATGGACTAGTAGATGGGCTAACCTCTTGAGGTTGGTTGGGGATGAAGGGAGAGACTGTATTGACCATTCGAATGTCGTGTTCATGCGTGTTGTCAATCAAATTCTGGACATTATTTTGAGTTGGTGGATGATTGGGGAATGGTTGCTTGAAGATATCGATGCCTTGGTTTGGAGGTGCATTGGGATTATCTAGAATGAGCTCACCCTTTTCAAGCATGTCTTGGATTATGTTTTTAAAGGTTTTATAGTTTCCCGTGTCATGACTTTTGACACGATGGAAATTGCAGAAGTCATTTTCCCTATACCACGTAGGGATGGCGCATGAGGATCAAATTGTGGCGGTGGTCGAATCTGGGGGAGGTTGAGAATCCCCTGTTTAACAAGTTTTTCCAATATAGACACGTAAGATTCTCCAAGAGGAGTATACTATCTTTGTACGTATCTCTGCTAGAATTGACGGGTGGCGCTCTAAGATGTGGATGGCTCAGACTGATTGGATGAAGAGGATGAAGGTCTAACGACCACAGCGTTAGCTAAAGCTTTAGACTTAGGATTTGATGATGAAGGTTTAGAAGAAGAAGAGTCATTGGTCTTAGAGTTGGGGTTCTTGCTCTACAACTTGACTTTATTCTCCTTAATGGCACGTAATTCAAGTTTACGGGCCATCGTGAAGGCTTCGTCAAAGGTACGGAAGGTCTGAACCCTTAAAGTAGAAGAAATATGTTTGGCACAAGCTCGGGAGAATAGTTCAATAAGTTCAGTTTGAGGTAAGGAAAAGGAGAGTTGATTGATGAGGCCTCTCCAGCGAGCAACGAAGTCAGCTATTGATTCATCCTCGAATTGGCGGATAGTGTAGAGGTCCGTGATCGAGACCTTCTTGGTGATGTTAATGGAGAAGTGATCAAGAAAGAGTTGGGCCAGTTTTGTAAATGTGAAGAGGGAATGGCTGGCAATCGAGCTGTACCAGTCAAGTGCAGTGCCAAAAAGGGACATAGGAAATGTCCGCAAGAGCAATGCATCGCCATGGGCAATAAGGTAACAGGCATGTCTGAATGCCCGTAAGTGTTGCTGTGGGTCTTCCTTACTTTGAAAGCGAGAAAATTTGGGAAGTTCCCACTGGTTGGGGTATGGTCTAATTAGAATGGAAGGATGAATAGGGTCATTGCAAATTTGCTCGTATAAGAGAGCATTACGTGAGCCGAAAATGGAGGTCTCTAAGCTAGACATTTTATCCATCAGCATTTTGATAATATCTGCTGACGGATTGGTGGGTGGAGCACCCCCTAGATTATAGGGCGCTTGAAAGATATTAGGAGGGGCGTATGATGTGGTTGGTTGCGTAGATGCAACATATGAGTAGCTGGTTATGGGAGCAAAATTTGGGGCCAGGGGTACTTGTGTTACGGGGTTGGTAGGCACAAGTTGGATAGGGGCCATCAAGGATGGTTGAGGAGTGGCTACGCTTGTTAACAGGTAAATGGTTACTCTTGTGTTGATAGGTGCAAGAGTAGGGGGAATAGGGACTAGTAGGTTTTGGAAAGGTGTGGGGTTTGGTTGAGTGATTTGAGGTTGAGGGAGTACCGAAACCCCCATGGAGGTAGGTTTAGATGGAGAGGTTACATTTTGAAGGTAAGACACGGTTGGGTTATTGGTGGAGGTGTTGTCTAGCGGCTGAATTGTAGGTGTAGTTGATGTGATTCTTGTCTTGACTAAGGAAGTCGGCATCCCATAGATTGGGTTGCAAAGGGAGTCTCGCATTTGGCTATGCGTGAGATAGTGTTGTAAGGCTTTGATGTTAAGGTCCAAGAATCATGCAAAATCTTGGTCCCCTTCTGGGACAATAGGAGTCTAAGGCGAGGTTGGGCGAGTAGGAGTTCTTTCAGTCTCCGAGTTGAACTCCATTATAGGACTGGTTATAGATGGTGAAGGTGGAAGCGGTTGTTGACTAGCGTGGTCAAGAAGGGCCTTGGTTTGACTGCGTGTCAAAACCATTCAAGGCAAGAAAGGATCAGGTTTCAGAAAATTGTGTTATGTCAGTCTCAAAAAACCAGAATAGATGTTTAGACAGCTAGAAAGTTGGATTTTAAGCTTGCTATTTTTGGAAAAAAGAAAATAGACAGAGACCGACATCGGTATAAAAACTGATGTCGGTGAAGAAGACTGCCGATGTCGGTTAGATGACCGATGCCGGTACATAAAAGTTGCCGACGTCGATTACAGGACCGATGTCGGTTACTGTGTTTTCTAGAAACTCAGAAAAAAAGTTTTTGGAAATGAAGAAGACGTCCTTACCAACTCAAAAAAAAAAGATAAAAACATAAAATATGATGATGACAGACAGATCCTAGCGTTAAATCCCTAGAAACAATTTTATTAAGATCATGTGGCTAATGCCTTAATGTGATGTTTGAGGAAGTTGGCTGTAAGAAGGGTCCTAGAATAGGTAATCTAAAGATGGTTTCAGGTATGTTAAGGCACTCAAAAATTTGTATTAGGTTCCATACAGGCCTGGTGCTAAGGAGCAAGCTCCCCTCACTTCATGATTCCAGTGGTTAGCTGGTCTCGCTTAGCCAAAATATACTTTCCCTATAGTTTAGACTCTGCTAGAGAATAGAGTTGGATTTCCCCTTGGTGGTGAAATCCAAGTAGGATTGCCGAGATGGGTAAGGTATCCGCTGGGTGATGAAATCCCAGTCGGGCCTTGTCTCAAGTGAGTTTTATGTTTAATTGAGTGCACGTGGTCTGGTTGTGTAACATCAAGTGATCTATGATTTATTCAATATGCGTTTTACTAATTACTAAGTGTGGACTAGAAAATGCAAGCACAAGCAGAAATGTAATGCAATAAGTTTTAAAGCCCCAAATCGAAATGTTAAATTAGAATGAAGACAAGTTTGAGAAAGGGTTGAAGAAAATGATTTTTTTTTACTAGACTAGAAATGCAAGAAAAGAAAGAAAAAGTTCTTTTTATTTCCTGCTTATGATGTTTTTTTAGAAAAGAAGAAGGAGATGAAGAGGAAGAAGCCTAATGCACCTAAATGAACAAAGAGGGAAAGGAACCCAAGGAAGGCCCTAAGGGTCCCACCGGGCGTGCCAGAATGTTTCTATTCAAATTTTGCTTTCAGATTCAAGGAAGAATTAAGAAACTTAAGAAAGAATGGTCAAGGCTTGATGTGTACCTGGATATAGTCTGCGCACCGTAATCCAGACACTGTGAGTACTCCTCTTTGGCTGTGGAGGAATGACACCTGCAAAGAAAAGAAGCTTGGACAAAAGAAGGCGTTAGATGGATAGATGGTGGGTTGCCAAGCGAAAGCTTGATCCCAGAAGTATGAAGACTTCCTTAAGGGATATAAACCCACTAATCAATAAAAAGAAGTGTCTGATAAAAAATAGAATGATAAAGAATTGAAATGATAAAAGATGGAATGAAAAAGGGAAGCAAAGGCTTACTTGAAATAAGCTGTCGAACTGGTCACAATCGCCAGCGTCGGTTGGTCAAGGTGCCGACATCGGTTAATCTGCCGATGTTCGTTGGGGTAGTGACCAGCGTCGGTAGAGGCAAAGGTCTTTGGACGAGGTATGGGTTGGTCTATGGTCCGTGGACAGAGTCTGGTCAGGGTTTGGGTTTATTTGAGTGGTCTTGAGACAAATTTTGGGCTTGGTTGAATGGTCTGAGGTCTGAGTCTGAGAGTCTGGTTGAATGGACAGAGTGTATGGTCTGACAGAGGACAGAGGCAATAGGGAGATGGAGAAGTAAAGATTCAGGTCTGGCTTGGTTAATAGTTTGGTTTGGGGAGAGGGAATGTTGAATCTAATTCATAATACTTAGAAGCAAATGACTAGAAAACACAAAGAAAACACAGACAATATACTTACCTGTGCCTTGTTGAAGGTGTGCTACTGATGATTCCCGTACCTGCTGTTGATGTAGCCTATGTGAGAACCTGTTGTTGATAGAGAACCCTGCAACTATTGTTGCACCTAAGGGAGAGAGTGAGAGGCTTGACTGAGAGATTTCGCAGATTGACGGATGGTCGAAGACTGAAGATTCAAGGATTAGTGATTTGCTTCCAGAGATTCACTGATTTTTTATTGGGGTCATGAAAGAGTTTGAAAAATTGGTTAAGTATAACCGACGTCGGCAATTCCGCCGGCGTCGGCCGACATTTGACCGACGTCGGTGGGGTTAGAATGGGCAAAAAGAGCCACTAAGCCCGTTTTTCATCCGCCAAGTGCCCTATCTGTTGGAGAATGTCGAGGGTTGGGCTAAATATGCACGAGAGTTTGTTAGGCAGTTAGAGAGAAGTAGGAATAGGTCTTGGGTGAGTCATAGGATGAGAATTAGTCCAAGGCGAGGTGTCCTAGGTGAGGTGTCATGGGTGATGTGTCCAAGGAGGGGGGTTAATTCAAAATAAGTTTATTATTTTAAATTATTAATTTTTAGGAATGGGTTAGGAATGGACCAAGGGGGAAGGTGACCAAGGGTTAGACACTATTTAGGTGTCTACACTTTTTCTTGAATAAAATACAGCTACTTTCCAGCCTCATTGGACTAAGTCACATGATTACAAGATGCCTAGTCTTGGCATTGCCAAGAGGGAGAAAGAAATTCAGGATATTGTAGCCCTTGAGAACCAAAGTCATGCTATGATATTTGAGATGTAACTTTAGATACCTTAAGAGGTCCTAAATTCTAAATAAGAAGAGCTTTCTTATGTTAAAGTTTCTGATTGGGTTGATATGGAAGAATGTTTTCCTTTTGACAAAGAAGAAGAAATCATCATTGGTTCTTCCATCACTATCCAATACATCATATATGGGAAATAACAAGTCTCTAATCAGATTTTGGATGAATTATTTGTATTCATTGGATTAGCTTAAATTACTCTTCAAGGAGGATATGATGTATTCAAAAATGGAGAAGACAACCTTGACACTCAAGTGAGTATGTAAAGAAAAATCAACTTTTAAAATTTGTCCTTTCAAGAAGCATATCCATTCCATGAAAATATGTTTGAAATCATCAAGATGGGCTATCATCCTCTCAACCATTTGGGAGAATCACATCAGCTCTTGAAGGATGGAACAAGCTTTTATTGGACTCAATCTTCTAAGGAAGAAGAAACTACTCCTCTTGAAGCCATGCCTACTAAAAAGATATAAGTTGATCATGAAATAAAGACTGGGAAGAAGTATGAGGTATGTATACAAATTAGAGAGTAATACATTTACATTGGATACCTATTTCGGGATGCTCTACTTGAGAGTAGATCAAGTGAAGTGCCAAGGAATAGGTCTAATCCATAAAGCATCCAATCCAAGGAGAAACATGCTTGGCACTATGATTCATCTCATGCAAAAATAGATTCAAGGAATTTTTATTTTGATCCTAGAAAGTAAGTATTCTTATTTTCTAGTTATTCATATAAGTTTGTTTTATGTTTTCCCTAAGTTCTTTGAGAAAATGTGTGTCTTGTTAGTGTGTTTACTTTGTTTTGTGTGTGTCCTTTGTTTTGTGTGGTTGAGGTAGTTAATTGGTCTTGTCTTGATCAAATCTTGTTGTTAATGGACAAAGTCCTATTTTTGTGTTTTAGACTTCATATGACTCCCTAAGCCTAATGGACTGATAAGGCTACCGATCTTTAGCATAGCAGGCATGCTACCCCTATGAGTCAAAGAATTTATTGACCAAATTTAACCCTGCATGTGAAATTGGGACCTCTATAAGTGAAAAACTTGATTTTTATATGTTTTATGGGTATAATTTTTTTTCATATGGTGTATTATAGTCTATTTTATGTGATTTAATGCAATTTTATCTTTAGTCATGGTCTTTTTAGTCTATATGTCATTTTGAGTCATTTAATATGAATTTAAGGGTCATAAATGCAAGTGGCATGGTTTTCAAGGTGTCCAGGTGTCCTATTTTCCTTTAAATTTTCCAAGAAGTTATATTCCATATTAGGAATGTTATTTCATCTAAAAATTTCATGTTATTTAACTAAAACTCAGGAAATCAACTATAAAAAGAACAGTTTGGCACTTGTATGGCCCATAAAGTAGTGTGACATGCATAAGAAGGTTGTGAGATTAATAATAAGATTCCTAAAACTTTTATCCATGCTTTATATATACTAAAAGTGTCATTTCTGATCTAAAACTGTTATGCTCATTCTTCACCTTCTAGACACACATAACTAGTCAACATGTTTGTGCTTCGTATGGATAGTTGGAGAAGTTTTAGATAAAACACATTTGGGAAGTGAAATTAAACTTATATGTATTCATTTCCATAACAATATTTTTAATATTGGTCAACTTTTCTTTTTGAACCATCTCTAATAAGTTGACTATGTTTTTTTGCTCATTATTTCATGTACCCTATAGGTTTTGCTCTATTTTTGATAGGTCTGTACAATCCAATTGGTGATGTTGAGTCCAGATGATGTTGTATCTATCAAAAAATTATCTCCATGTTTTTTTTCATGTTTCAAGGTGTTATTATATGAAAATCATCTCATGTTTTGGGAAAGTTCCCATATGAAATCTTGATCAGGTTTCCTTGTTTGTAGAATGCTTGGTCCTTTGCAAGGGTCTCATGTGAAGAGTATTTAAGGTTTCCTATTTATAAATTCCATATTTATCACATTCACTTAATTTTTAGTCTCATAACATCATGATTGGATCAAAATTTTAGTACATTATCATACTCAGTCACCTCTTCACCCATTTTCACTTGTTGCCATGATTGAATCATGTATATGAAACTATCTAGTGTGTTCATGAAGGTTTATTTAGGTATAAAATTTTTTATAATGTCTTTAAAATCATAAATAAATAGTTTGGAATCTCCAAATAGTGTGTAAAGGGACTAGTACAATCATATACAATACCTTCATACAGTTTACACCATGGAATTGCACCTATAGGTGCTTAAAAGGTTTCAACATTGAAAATGAGGTGTAAGGTTTGTCTTAGGATTTTAAAATCCTTATGTTTCATTTCAACATACATTTATGATATATCTATTTATTGTGAAGGTAGATTCCTTCAATACATGGGTTATTTCATACTCATTGTCTATATGCAACTCATAGTGCACCTACAACCTCTCAAGATGATGTCATGGTGGAATGGGAGATTTGATAGATGTTTCATCCATTTAGAGTGATAATAATTCATTTTAAAAATTTATGAAGGCATATAATTTATCACAAACATCTATATCCCATGCTCGCTATCCAATTCTATATTACTGCCTGTACATGGAAATATTTACCCATAGGTGGCATTAATAGAGCATGAAAGTTCCTGTATGGAAGGGTTGAATCATGAGATTAAACCATCATTGAAGTATTATTATGTTTAAGATACCATAACATACTTATTAGGGTTTTTTAATTTCTATACAAAGTGGTAAGTCACTTTCAAAAGGCATTGACTATATTCTGGGACATAATCCCCAAAATGTCAAAATAAAGCACCTCATAGTTTTGTAGAAGTCATATAGTATGGATAAAAAGAGTTTTGATACATCTATATTACCATAATTTGTAGTATCCACATAGGAAAAGAGTTATTCAAAATATGAGGTCAATAGGATTGGTGGAGAGTGATGGTTGGAAGGCCCAAAAATGCACTTTCATGCACAATTTTTAAGCACTAACATCTACAGTTTTGAGCTCCAAAGTAGACCTTTTCCCCTTAAGTTGAAAAACTAAACCATGTTACACTATTCAATGGTTATGTTCAATGAAATTCATACTAATTATCATTAATTTCATCAAGATAGGAGGATTTACTATGTTTCAGGCCTTATATGCACCTATAGGTTCCTCTTTCCTAAAAGGTTGACCTACAGTTGACTATTAGCTTCTACACTACCCCTAATAAAGACTTAAGTAGGGAAACATTTAAATTTTTATATTTAAGGTTATCTAAAATTTCCCAATATATTCAAAGGGTATGTGGAACTTTTTCTAAGAATAATCTTACCTACAGGATCCTTTTGACCTATAGTTGATTGTGTCTGATTTTGACAAATAGTGAGCAAGTATGAGGTTCTAAGCGATGGTATAGACTAGGAAAAGTTAAAAATTGGGTCCAAAAAATGTAAATTTACCATAATAAACTCTAAGGGTCTAAAAATAATTACCTTCAAGCCTAAATTAGATAATCATACCTACAAGTGCCCTTGCAAACACAAAGCATAGTCAGAAGTCACATTCTGACTTGTACTATCAAGGTGTAAGAAATGGTAGGTATAAGTTTGGAGTGATAAAAAGGTATTTAAATTAATTAATCATGATCATAATATTCTATGTAACTCTCATAGTGGATATATAATAAACATAATCTCCAATCAAGCATCACATAGTCCATATGGTAGAGGCCTGCATGCAATTCTCTTTCCTCACAGTCTATCTCAATTTTTAGTGATTTTGAAAGGTCAAATGAGATGACTAAGGGATGAAATTTTGTGGAGAACGTATTTAAAACCTATATAATCTCATATAATTATTATTTGTTTTAAGAAAATAGGGGAAGTTCCCTTTGTATTATCTCAGATAGAGGGTACTCCCTTTGTACACAAACCCTACAGTCTTGGAATAAAGGGATGAAATGAGATGATGAGGAGCTATTTGGACCTTCAAATGACATTTTTAAACTTTTATTATACTTGGTAAAACATGATAAATATTTAAAATAAGAGATAATCCTAGTAAAGTGGTTTAGAACTCCAAATTTATAGTTAAACCTATTAGGCAAGGTTTAAACCCAATATCTAAATTGGGGGTCAATGTTATTTCTAGCCTCATGTGGTCATTATATCCTATTTTATAAAAAAAATTGGGTCACTATAGAGGTGATCAAGCTTTTGGAAGGTAGATAAGTTTTAGGGGAATCCATTTTTGGCTAAAGAAAACTTCAAGCCTACAAGGAATGGAGAAGAGAGCTCAAGTAAGCAACTTCAGATGCTCACATCTCCCTTAAGGATATTCATGGAGATTAAAGGAATTTATAGAGGTTTATGGAGGTCTTGATACTTTTAGTTTTGGAATTTTTTGGTAGTTCCAATGTCAGGGCTTTATGAACAAATCCTAAGAGCCTAAAGCACTTGAAACCCTTGCAAACCCTAACTAAGGACCCATTGGGAAAATAATGAGTAAAATGAATCCAAATAGACCATAATATCATGTGAAGTTACTTTATTTTTATATGACTATTTATATCTTTCCCCCATCAATTTTGGTGCTGACCTATCTATATAGATAGGGTACAAAACGGGTTCTTTTTATAGTTTTGTGCATTGTGCAGGTTCTATGAGGTTTAAAGAGATAAAATAAACTTTGGAAATAATATTGGGAATTAATATAACTCCCCATGTAAATTTCATGCCTTGTAAAAACTCCTAAGTGTTCTTACCAACTGCTTCATCTTAACCAGTCAAAATTGGCATAGTGAGCATGATGGTGAGAAATGTGAAAACTTTAAGTCGATGGTTTTTTAAGGTCTACCTGAGAATTCTAAGGACATGGAGAGTATTTAAAATTTTAATTCACTCCATTTCATGTATTTTAATCTAAAAATTAATCTAATTTTGAGTCCAATTTTGAGGGGTGTGTAAAATAAGAGTTTCCTTTGAGTACAAGCAGTGATGGCTCACTTCTTGAAGATTTTAGATGACTAAGAATGCAACCAATGCATGAAGAATAATTTATATAAACCTTAACTCTCATTAAAATTATTATAGTTATCCCTAGTTAGTTTTGTGATGTTGAAACAAGGGTGAATGATGGAGTCGAATTTCTTGTACAAACTGAAAACTCCTACACCACATTTCAAGAGTTTCATGACTTGGGGTGACACTTGTGCTTCCTAAATTTACATGGTCAGTTTCACATTCCCTTTTTATGAAAAATTAACTCATTTTATTATATTTAAAATTGTCCTTGTGATGTTTGTACTTATTTCTTCTCATCTCTCTCTCAAGTTCTGTAAGAACTAGCTATTTTGGCCTTTGTAAACTATGTTCCACCAAAGTATGGTGAAGCCCTGATCATTTTCATACCATTATATCAATAAATAATACTAAATTTGACCTATTTTATTAATAATCATATTTTTTTACTTTAATGATGGATCTTTCTTAGTGATGACTATGGTTTCCTTAGCATTGTTGTCTCATTCGCTCACCTATTTATAGCTTCTTCTTGCAGGTCATGTGAAGTGTTCTAGGAAGTGTCAAGGTTGATTTAGTAAGACTATTAAATATTGTCATTATATACCTCTTATATATTCCTCCTAACCTAAACATTCACCATAACCTCATAATGAAACACTGATGTGAGAAGATTCAAAATGGACAGGTGTGTATATAGTTAGTCCCTTGTTCTCATGTGTAACATGCAGTTAGTTGGTAGTCATCAACTAATTTAGTGTATCACCTCTTTTAGGATAGTTTAATTTTAATTTTATTTCCCTTTTCCCTTAAAATAATAAGTGTAGTAGTGATCTACAAGTGGTACATCAAGGGAGCTAGCCCTATCTAGAGATTCACCTCATTCGTAGGCTACCCACAGCGTAGAGGTGTTTCAATTGTGCCATTTGGATAAGGAGAGATAATACATATCTTTAAAGGGTGTAAATTAAATTGAAAACACTTATTAAGTTCAATAATGACCTAGTTACCAAATTCTAACCACATAGCTATGGTATTCATCATGTTGTGTTGTTTAGCCCATGAGTTAATAGAGGTTAAGTCAATTTGGAGTTTAGAGAGATTGTAGTAAGACTAGAATGTGATTGGGGAAATATAGAAAATATATCTCTAATTATGTTCATTAATTAACATGCACTTGTATATCCTATCTTCTTTAGAAATGGGACCAAGAACATCAATGCAATCAAGTACCTCTAGTTTTGTAGTTGTATAGTGAATTCTAGTCATCTAGATGGCTACAATGTCATTAGATAATCTCTTTATTGGGAGGATCTTCTATTTTTCCTTGGTTATATCTAGTTGGTTCTCAATTATCTATAATAATTTGGATCAACTATGGTCCCCTATGTTCATGGTAACAACTACAAACTCAGTGTCCTTGAAAACTCTACCCTTAACATTTGATGTCAAATATAGTTCAACTTCCTGCTTTGAGACATGTTTATGAGTCGACATTGTTGTGATTCTAATTGAATTATCCTTTACACATAGTATTTTAACTCCTTTGGCTTAGTTAAAGTGATTTCCAAGATATATTAAGGCTATCCATACATTCTTAGTGTTTTTGGAGGTTCAAACAGAGCTCTAATGGTGGTAAGCTAGTTCAAAATGTGGGCTTTGATGACTTAGATTGCATTTGGATTGCACATTTATAATTTTCACATGATCGGGTCCACTAGATCTTTGAATATGATGTGTTTTTCCTATGTGGTAATGACATGTCATGTTTCTCATTTATTTTCAAAATATGATCATTGTCTCCTGGACATGCTTCATCTTATCATGCAATCTTGGAACCGGATCAAATTTGCACCATTGATCCATTTTGGAGTCTCCTAACCTTGGTATTTATTGCAAGCCATTGATCCTAATTAAAAACTTTAGGATCATGTCACTTGATAGCTCTATGGGATCTTTATGTACCTTATAAGTATTTTTCATCACTTGAATGCCTTTGTGCCATATGGTAGCTTCTTGTTCAATCTAGGTTCTTAACTTCTTGACCTGTTATGTACCATTGATCTTGATCTAGAATATTAAACATGATTTGTTGATCACCATCTAGTTCATCATGGTTGTGACACATGTCACTATCACATTTTATTTGGGTTCTTTAAAAATTCCACCTTCATTCACACCATTGATCTACTAGATACATGATCGAGCCTAGACCATTGATATTCCTCTTGTTTATCATAATCATGATACTTATCACCATTACACTCAATATGAACCCTTTGAATTATTTACTCTATTACTCATCATTGATTTTGATTATACAATCAAATTTGGGCCATTGATCTTCCTTATACAATATTAATCTCACACCATTAATCTACTAACTGCATGATCAAGTGTTGATCATCAATCTCTATCTTTATACACAAGCTTGCATGTGGGCCATTGATTTTCTTGATTACTTTTTGAGATTGTGACACTTAGCACTCTCATGTTCCACCTTAGGATACTTGACTTGTTGGCCTGATGCTCACGACTGGATCTACCTTACTCGATTAGATACACAACATTGATCCTCTGGCTTGACTTATTGGCTCTAGCTTTGCATGCAAATCATTGATCTTTGCTTAAATCTCTCGAGATCTTGCCACTTGGTGTATTCACATTAAATTATTACCTATGTATATAAAATAAAATATATAAGTGTTTGGGATATCAATAACTTAAGATAAAGTTTTAGAATAAGGTTTTAATTGTTTTAATAAACATGATTAAGGCTTAGATTAAAATTTAAACTAGGTTTAAAATATATAAAATTCTCCCACATAAATTTGAATCTCATGTAAATTTTTATCCATTTCAAAAGGAACTTAGGCTAAAAATTTTAGACTAAGGTTTTTAACATTTATTTAAACAAGGATCTAGTTAATCGATTAAGACAAAAGGTTAATATATAAGGATCAAACAAGATCATTATTTTTGACCAACTAAGAATAAACCCTAGACATTGTTTATTCAAATGAAGCTCAATTAAACCTACAACATGGAAAATCAAATATTAGCAATATTAGATAAATTTAAATGAAGATCATAAGCTAACATGTCAATTTCACTACATAAGAACCATGATATTCAAATAATGCATTCTAATTAATTTGAATGTAAATCTAGAACATAATTTTCAAAATTTAACAAGGGTCCTCATTTGCCAAAAATGGGGGTATGTTAACCTCAACAAATGGTGACTTCTAGGGGAAACATAGCAAAATGTTTGAACTTAGATATTATTGGTTTAAACTAATAACCAGACTATTTATTCCACATGATCAAGTACCATCATTAAGATCAATTCGTGATTAAAACAAGTCTTACAACTATAGAATTAGGCTCAAACATCAAAACGTAGACATATTATCTATGTGCTTTGATTTATTCACTGATTGTTATGGAATTTAGAGAACAACTTCCAAATTTCATGACCTTAATTATTAACATTGACCTATAACATATTTAGATATTCATTATAAATCATGTTTTATGAGAAGGGAAGGCTTGGGCATTGCTCCACTACCAACTAGGCATCCATAGCCCTGATAGAGCTACCTTTGGCTCCATTGAAGGCCTTATTTCACTACCATCCAGGCATCCATAGCCCTGGTGGAGGTTACCAGAGTCACCTTTACTTATAATTTTTTCAAATTTTTAATAAAGCTCTTGTTTTTGTATTTTCAGATCTATTTAACTTTCCAATAAAGGTTGGGAACCAAAATTAGTCAAGTTTTAGGATTTTTTCAAACGTTTGATTTTTAGACAATCATCTTTGGTTATAAACTTCATCCCAGGAATTAATATTCTTGAAGTGCTAACATGAATTTTCTTTAATAATTCAAACTTTCACTCAACATGTGCAATCCTTAATAGAATTAGACTTAGATCAGAATGAGGTTTACAAATTTTAAGGAACAACTAACCTAGATATCAATCCTCAGTAATTTCTCCAAATCATAACATCAAGCTCAAATTTCCAAAATACCATTATCATCCAATGCTTAAGATTCATACCTTCATTCCTGATTTGAGAGGTTCTTTTGAGCATTCATATGGATTAGAGCTTGAAAACTTGTCTTAAAAAATACTTATTGAAAGTAGAGAATAAAACAAAGAAAATAAAACACATAAAAAACAACAAGTAAACAAATATTTACAAACAAATAATAGAAAAGGAAACTAATCTAACATTTCCTACACTAACTCTAACTAGTCTTAAAAATTACTCCATGAAGACTTGGGGTGGAATGACAGAGAAGTAGTACTTAAGGTATTGCCCATTTGTTGGTAGAATGAACTCTACTCCCTAAAAATATTTGATATTTAAGGTGTTCTCACCCAATGTTTTAGTAATTTGATAAGGACAAATCTATAAAGGATTGAATTACCCATGTTTTCCTCTTGGCTACACGGTTTTTTCCCAAAGGAAAACTAGGTTTGTCTGCCTAAACACCTTAGTCTTTGAATGCTTGTCAAACCATATTTTGACTATGGTTTGATGTCTGTTGAAGTTAAAAAAGGATTTTTCTCTTTCATCCTCCATTTGAATTATGTCAAGCAATCTTGAATTAACATATTCTTGGTCTTCTTCCACATACTCTTGCATATATTTGAAGGTTGGCAGTTTGAGAGTGATTGGAAAAATTGACTCTTGACGATACACTAATAGGAATGGTGATGCTTTTATAACTTGTTTCACTCTAGTTCTATCTACCCAAAGAGAATATTTAATAAATTTGTGCCATATTCTTGGTTTTTCAACTGTAGACTTTTTAATTTCCTTCATCAATTTTTTGTTTGTTGATTCTGAGACTCAGTTACCTTGAGGGTAATGGTTTGATGAGAACTTAAGAATTATGTTGATATCATAGGCCCACTCAACCATTTATATATAAATAAATGATAATCCATTATCACAAACTAATGAAACTAGTGTCCCAAATCTTTTGCAAATGTTCTCTTCCAAGAACTTGATTACATATTCAACTCTACATTGTCTGGTTGCCACTACCTATGTCCATATTGTGCAGTAATCAGTGGTAATAAGGAAATATTTGTCTCCATATAAATAATTAGGGTTAAATACCCTAAAAATTCCAATCCCCATTGATCAAAATGTTTTTCAATCAAAATAGGCTTCAATGGCATAGTTATTTTTGGTTCATTAGTGTTAAAAAATATCACATTGATGACACTCTCTAACATGTTTATGTGCATCCCTGAATATGGTGGGCCAATAATATCATACCCTTAGGATTTTATGAGGTTTTTAATTTCTATAGGGGTGTCCACTTCCAATATTTTCATGAAAATTACTCAAGATCTCAGTTGCTTCTTCCTTTGAAACACATCTCAAGTAAATGCCTTCATAATTCTTTTTGAAGAGTATCCCATCTTTGATCAAGAAATGTGTTGCCTTGAGCCTCAAATATCTTCTTTGTTCTCTAACAAATATTTTAGGACAATAACCATTGATTATAATATTAATAATTTCATCATACCAATCATTTGGTTAGAATTTTTAATGGTCAAACTGCATGACATTCACTTTAGGATTAGTATTGGCAATCATTTGAATCAATCCTTGACACCTTACCAACATGGCAGTTTTTATCTCAAGATCATACTCTTGGAGTATATAGATCCATTTACCTCTTCTCTCTCCTAGTTCACATTGACTAATCATAAGTTTAGTAGAAGGATATGGCAAGATTTCATGCACTTTATTCATAAAAATATAGTGTCTAAACTTTTTAATTGCTTTAACTAAAGCAAATGCTTGTTTGTAAATTAGAGATTAATTTAACTCAACATTATTAAAATTATTTATCATAAATGCAATTGGATGATCACATTTATCTATTTTTTGAGTTAAGACCGCAACTATAGCATGATCAAAATCAAAAGAATAAAGATAAAAATCTTTTGCTAAATTAGAACTTATCAACATTGGTGTCTGTCCTATTGATTCTTTAATGTCCTTGAAGGCTTTCCTTGATTCTTCATTCCATATGACCTTGGAATCCTTCCTCAACATGTCATTAAGTGGCTTCACAATTTTTTCAAAACCAAAAATGAACTTTTTCACAAAATTTATTTTCCCAAGGAAAGACTTTAATTCTTTGCTACTATTAGGGGGTTCTATCTTGGATATGGAATCAACTCTATCAGGATCTATAGATATCTCATCTTTGGTTATAAAATCTCCTAGTAACTTCCCTTCTATAACACAAAAAAAAAAATTCTTAGGGTTGAGGTAAATTCCATACCTTCTACAATGTTTAAATACATGTTGTAAATGCATGATGTGATCTTCCCTATTTCTAGAAAACAAGTTAGATCATCTATATATATGATGATTCAATTACCTATGAGACATTGAAAATCATGGTCCATAGCTCTTTGAAAAGTTTATCCTACATTTATTATCCCAAAATGCATTATTTTATAAGTAAAATTACCCCACTTTGTTTTGAATGAAGTTTTCATTTTGTCCTCCTTGTTTACAAGTACTTGATTATAACTTGAAAAAAAATTCTAAGAAAGACATCATATTAGAAACACTAACAATTTGAATAATTTGGTCAAGGGAAGTTAAAGGATAATTATCATTTTTAGAGGATCTATTCAAATTTCTAAAGTCTATGCATAATCTAATTTATCCATTCTTCTTTCTAACTAGTACTAAGTTAGCTACCCAGGTAGAATGTCTAATGGGAAAAACTATTTTTGCATCCAATATCTTCTTGACCTCTTTGTAGATCAATGGTTCTAAAATAGGTTTGATTGGTCTTTGCTTCTATCTAGAAGGTTTACAAGCTTCTTTTAATGTAATGGTATGGGTAATGACTATAGGATCAAATATATTTAAGTCTTCATAGGACCATGACATAACATCTTTGTACTTGGTCAACAACTCTTTAGTCTTTCTCAATATTCATTTGTGTATGTTTTACCAATATTTACTAGCTAGGATTGACCTTGAGTTCCCAAGTCAACTACATTATAATATTTCCCATTCACTTTGGGAACTTTAATAGTTTTAGTTAGTTTATCTATGTCAAATAGTCTTTTTAAGGCAATCATGCCCTTGGGAATTTTGTTGTCACTCAATTGAATAATCTTGTCATCAACTTTGCCTTCATCAAGAGAAATTTCATTGACCTCATCAATAATATGAGACTCAAATACTCCTGAGATTTTCATGAAGTCTAGGATCTGTTGATCATCACTAAATACTTGTAAATGATTGACATTATTAGATACTGAGGGACATGGAACCAACTCAATGCTATGGTTTTCTAGTTCAGAATATTGATTTGGCATAAGATTGGTTGTATTTAAGGCTAGTTCATGAGAAAGCTCATCCTCTTCTCTATGAATTGAAATAATGTTAAAGTCATTAAAGTACTCTATTAAGTCCCACACTCTGAACTTGTATTTTTTAAGATAAGACAATTTGCACTGGTACTTATTTCTAACCTGATTAATTACTTATTCAAAATCACTATGTATTATCATTTCTTTGACATTATGTTTGATAGCAAACTGTAATCCTCATATTAATGCTTCATACTCTACCAAGTTATTATTGCAAGAAAACTAAAGTCTCTAAGAAGTGTTAAAATTCTTTCCCAATGGGATTGATTAGAGAAATTCCTACTCTAGATACATATTTACATCTATTACCATCAAAGTATAATTTCTAAAGTCCAAGCATAGCATGAGAATATTTAGAGTCACATACCTTAGGAGTGTTAAGAGTGTAAACTCCCAAATCATAATTGACCATGTTGACCCTTTCATTTGCTACATTGTACTCAGTGATCATGTGTTTCATATTTGGTTCCCTCTCATTTTTAATTTGATTGAGAACTCCTTTCCATGGAAGACACATATGAGAACAGTCAGTAGATATATATCCATTTAAATATTTGATCCAATCCCTGCTTAGAAGTATCCCATAAGCATCAGTAATATTGACATCTTGAATATATATGAATTGGTATATCCTTGGCTCCAAAGCAAGCTACATATGAACATTCAATAATTCACTAATTAATTTGACTCTTGATTTGTCTAATTGAGTAACTACTCTATTAGACTTAATTGGAGTTAAACTAAGTTTTTCACAAATACCTTTTGGCATGATATTTACAGAGGCACCTAAATTTAACAAACAATTATGTAAGTTCTTACCAAAATATCTAATTGTTAGTAATAATGGTGGAACCTCTACTTTGTTCTTGTACATCACTAGATTGGCATTCGCAGTCATCTATGCTTTACTTGACTTTTTGGATAAGGATTCAAGCAACAAGTCTCTTTGTTTAGTAATTTGAGTCAACTCATGTAAAAATATATTATCTTTAATATTTTTCATATCCTCAGCTATATTATATCCACTACTAGTAGAACAACTAGATGAATCAACATTATATTTAGAGGCACTTCCCTTTGGAGGCTCTGGATTGTTGTCTGCTTGAGGAACAGTAGGAGTATCAAAGTTGTTTGGTGGATTTTAAATTATCAAAGGTTACTTCTGTTATCTATTCCTCAGTAGATAATTCTTATTTAGATACTGTTAAAAATCATGAATCTCTTCTGGAGTATCCTCAGGCTCATTCTCATCTTGGAATGGAAAATCAAAAGTCTTCACCAATAGAGTTGTGTTAGCAGACTTAGATGACTTTGAAGAACCAGATGTACCTATATTATTATATTTATTAGTTCCACCTTCAAATGTATCTAATTCATCTTAAAATAATTTAAAAGCATTGCAAATTCTATTTAATCCAAATCACCATGCTTTGAAGTGTTATGAACTCTGCAATATTTAGTTAAAGCTACAT
The DNA here is from genome assembly GCA_037957365.1 of Torreya grandis. Taxonomy (NCBI): domain Eukaryota; kingdom Viridiplantae; phylum Streptophyta; class Pinopsida; order Cupressales; family Taxaceae; genus Torreya; species Torreya grandis. The sequence goes on from JARHVA010000135.1 coordinate 4,195,533, forward strand.
CATAAATGTTTATTTCAAAATTGTTCTTATTTTCATATGACTCATTGTTATTTTTGTTATTATGGTTGACATTTTGAAAAAAATTTGTAGGTCTATTGAATCTTTGGTATGAATAATTTTATTAGAGTTTTCCCCAATTTTACCTACTTGTTTTTGCAATTGAAGGAAATCAGTTCTAATTTTTTAAACCATCTTCAATATAGAGTCATTTTCATTCTTTGGTGCCTCTAAACTATGAAATTGAGTACTACTATTAGATATTGGCACCAAATCTCTTTTATCTTTTGGATGGAATCCCCTTGTAGTGTTATCTAGGAATCTTAGGTTTTAACGTGAATGGGCATCACTCAAAGGTAATTGATTCGATACTGGTGTTTGATTCAAAGTATGCATGTTTTGATTTACATTGGGTATGATATTGAACATAGGAAAATTAGGATTAACATTGGAAATAGCATATGCCAGTTGGCCTTGAAGTTGTATTTGATCATTGATGGTCATAGATTCAACATAGGCTAAGGCAAATGTATTTATAACTCCAACAGATATATTTTAAAACATAAAAGTCATTAGATCTAAAGCATCATTATAAATCTCTAAATCTAAGGCTTCATCTAGTCTATAAGGAGCTATAGTCCTTCTAAACATATTTTGGAATATAGCATTAAAATATCTAATTATTTCACTTGAATCTCTTTTTACAGTAGTGAATTGTTGATAAAGAACACATGGACCGATGACCTTTCCAAATTGATCAATGAAAAATTTGTTAAAATCATTCCAAATAATAATGTAGTTCTCAAGAAGATTGAGAAACCAATCATATGTAGCATCTTTTAAAGTAAAAGGAAACAATATCCAATTATTGAGATCAAGATCAAGAAGGGAAAAAAATGAAAATAGGGGGAAAAGTCTCTATTCTGGCCCATGACTACCAGGATATGGAAAAGTAGATTGTATAACTTCAAGAAAATGTATTTATTGTAAAATGTACTTCTCCTTATTGTTGTTATGCTTTTATGGTAAATAAACATTCTAAGCAGAAGAGAGGAAAGAAAAGAATGGTTATAAAATATAGGCCATGAAATGCCATAACCAAGCCATATCCATATCCTATACCAGATAAATCCTATTTTCTTGAGAAAGTAGCAAAGTGTAAATATTTATCTCAGTTTGACTACAAATCAAGATTTTACCAAGTAAAAATAAAAGAATCTGATTGTGAGAAAACTACTTTTAGTTGTCCTTTTGGCCAATTCCAATGGACAGTCATGCCCTTTGGATTATAAATGCTCATTCTTATTATCAATTCCATATGGATGAAATATTCAAAGTAACATCATATTTTATTTGTGTGTATATAGATGATATTCTTATTTTCAACTTGACTATTGAAGACCACTTACATCATCTTCAAACATTTTATGATATAGCCTATAAAGCTGGAATTGTCCTTTTAGAAATGAAAATCCAACTCTGTAAAATGAATGTAATTTTCTAGGAATGTTAGTCCAAAATTCAAAGTTATATGTTCAATCACATATCAAATAAAATATTGATAAATTCCTTGACATCATGGATAAGCCTAAGCTTCAAGCATTTTTAGGAATGCTCAACTATCTTAATAGTTTTTAACAAGATTTAAGAGAAGATATACTTATTCTACAAGAGTTGTTGAAGAAAAAGAATAATTTTAGATGGAATTATAAACATTCTTAGGCTGTTCAAAAAATCAAATCCAAGGTACAAAACTTGTCTGATTTGTACATTCCAAATTCATTATCTATACAGATGCTTTTGATCATGCATGGGGTGGTATTTTAGTTTGTATTAATAAGTACCAAGAATATGTTTGTGAGTTTTTTAGTGGTGTGTTTAGCGAATATGTTTTGAAGTGGATTTATTCAGATAAGGAAATCTATGCTATTAAAAAGTGTCTAGAAAAATTTGCTTTGAAAATTATGCATTTGCCTCATTTCATCATCAGAACAGATTGTACAAGGTTTCTGACCTTCAAATAAAAATATCACAATAGAAAAGATGATCAAGGTAAATATATCAGATGGCAAGATTACTTTACTCGATTCAATTATACTACAAAGCATATCCAAAGTAAGAAGAATGTGGTTATAGATTGGCTAAGTAGACAACATCCTGTATCCATGATGCAACAACCTGATCTAAGATTTAATCTGACCCAGATATTAAATAAAAAAAATTGAAGTAAATGTCATGCTCCAAGGATAAATTCTATAGCATGGCTTAAATGAGGCCTATCTCAGAAGATGTAGAGCTACCTCCATGATACTTCAGAGTGCATGATTTACAAACATTTCTATAGACCGTAATCATGGACAAATTTTTATCCATCGATTAAATAATAATCTCCAATTAATCCATCTATGTGATCTAGTCAAATTACTGAATCATAACTAGGCTATCAAAATGGGTCATCAAATATCTCAAGATAATAACTAGGCATATCTTTTGTCTGAGATCTAGGACCCACTACAATCAATCCAAAAGATGCTTTGGATGAATTAAAAATTGTTAAGATAATCATCAGAAGACACGTAGTATGGGAATCCTACTTTTCTATACAAGTGATCCATTCAATACCAGATAGTGATCCCCAATGGACTATTCATCAAACTTTTCAGTATAGATGTTATTTATGTCCAATCACAATTGATGACTTAGTCACTAAAGTGGAAGCAGCGTTGGACCCACATCCATCTACTAAGGAATATTTTATCAGTTAAAATGCATCATTTAGCCTTTGATGATAAGGAGGAATCTAATTTTATAAAGTAAAATCAATGATGAGACTGACACCACCTAGGCAAATATTTTAGGAAAGACCTCTCTCTTGTTATAAATAAAGGATTTTTGTGTGTGTTAGGCATCGAAAAAGATTATTAAAAGTTATTTAGAGTCATAGGTAGTTGAGTCTTGTAAGGTGTATGCTCTTCACTTGCCTAATCAAGATCCTATGAATCAAAAGCCTTACATAACTATTGTAATCTCAATTGTAAAGTTTGAAGTTTAAAGTAATATTGAAGTCATAGCCATTTGACCCCTGCCTATTATCGCAGGTTTCTATAAGGAGCTACCATCTACTTATGAGATAAAAAATTGGCATCATACATGAAACATCTTCACGAATGACATTCAATAATATTAAAGAAACCTTAAAATATTTGATATGTTCTTCAGTAGTAACCACACCATTAGGACTAAAAGAAGGCAAATATTTCTCGGGATTTCTAGGTAAATCATGTTCCTAAATAGGCACAATGATGGAAGATGCACATAACCAAGACATACCTTGATAAGGATTGAACATAGGATCACCATGAATAGGTGAAGTAGGTTGAGACTTAGAAACCATGTTCTTACCTTTATCTTCTCTTGCTTTCCTATGAAATTTAAAAGAAAGAAGAGGTAGTCTTGTTTTGGATCTCGACCTAGTATTGATTCCTGGTAGTTCTAGCTTGTAAATTATAATACATTTTCAAAATATGACTTACAAACCTTATCTTTGAAAATATGAATGATATTTTTCTCAATTCTTTCAAATAATGACTCAATTCTTACCAATGAGAAGATTTACATGTTTTAGATTCCTAAGTTAAGCAACTTTGCACAAATTTATATAAAACCTTTCAAAGAATGACTCTCTTTAACTGTATTATCTCAAAGATACATCCAAACTTAAGAATGTTAATTATTATTACACATATAAGTCCAAATAAATCTAAATTGTAAAGAGTCAACTAATCTTTGAACAAAATTGCTATCACTAATTTCAAACACATCAAACTAACAAAGCTTAAGCTACCTTTACCAAAATTCCACATAAATCTTCAAAGAATGACAATATTTAGATAAATAAGCCTAAATATTGGTTTTAAACCATGAATATCAATGATATTAAAACAATTGAGCACAAATATGCAAAGGCTCAACTGATCCTTGAACAAAATTCACTAGAGTTAGCAAAGATACTTCAAATTCACAAAGCTTTAGCTAAGGCCCTCCTTCTAGCACCAGTGAAACATAACCTATTGATGCCTAAAAGTGTATTACAGGGGTTTATAGAGTGTTTATGAAACACTTCTCATTTTTGGATTAAAATAATCCATTTCATGAGTAGCTGGTTGTGATCTTCCTAAGATCTTTAGTGGAATAGTGACAAAGTAATTAACTATTTCACAAAATGATTATATAATTGGTTGTTGGGAGCAACCTTGGTCTTAAAGCTTGATTGTGAATATGAAAGTAATCTAAACTAAGTAGAGTTAATTATGACCAAAACCTAAAGTTTAAAGTCTAAACTAGTATGTATATTTACAATGAAAGCCAAACTATAGTGAATTGATTAAAGAATAAACAAAAGGAAGGGTAGGGAAAAGAAGAAAGGTATCTCTGATATTTAAACCAGACATTATGAATAAGCTTAAATTTCATCCAAACATACACTCAAACCAATATATGACATGAAATATCTAAGGCACAGATCCTATCATATATTAGGCAAAGGTCTAAGGATAGGTGAAACAATGCAAATAAGAAACTAGATTTAATTTGAAGATTTACTTCCATAGGGAAATTGCATTAGTGCATTTGCAAGAAAAGTAAAGAAAAAATGAATTGAATCTAAGCTCTTTCAATCAATCTATCATAAGCAAAAACTGACAACTCTGCATTCAAATATGCACATCTAGAATCCATAAAAAAACATTCAAATCTGAACATCAAACTAGATAACTGAGGAAACAGCTATGATAGCAATCACACAAACAAATATTGGATAATCTTTGTAGAATTTTTTGCTTTCATTAATTTTCTCTAAATTTACACAATTTTTTTAACTCAAAAACTCGCTCTCTTTTTAAAAATGATAATGCCCCTTTTATAAAAGTCTTTGAGGTATGTTGATCAGTCATATCAAATGATAATTGAATAAGTGTCAAGGACAATTGTCCTTCTACATTATTCTAGAATTAGACACTTTACAAATGGACTTACATATAAGCAATGCACTTTACATGTTTTCACATGCTTTTAAAAAATAGAATGTTCCTTTTTTCAAATGATATACATGTTTTGTTAGAAAAATAATATGCTAAGTCAATAGATTTGACTTTGGGACTCCTTTTTTGTTACATTCCTTTGTCCTCACTCCAGGATCTTCACAGCTTTACTATGTTATTCATTAGTTATCCTAAGGTTTATGATGGGCTCCATGAAAATCTCTTCTTCTTAATCTATTTGGTCTTTCAAGTCTTTGTCAACCCTATCCATTGCTTCCTTGATGCTTCTAGCTTCCCCAATCTTCTCCTCTACAGATAGAATCATGTCCAAGATCAAATTATTATTTGTCCCTATGTTTCATTGGATTATATTTTTAAACTCTTGGAGGAATTGAGTAGCCCTGTACTTGAACTCCCCATCTATCATCAAGCCCATAGGTTTAAGGGCAGTTAGGTCCTTGATCAATCCACCTAACAGTTTCCCCATTTTGTTTTCTAATTGCTTGAAGTCCTTAGAAATATCTTATAAACTTTTGGACCATTTGTTCAAGCCCTTGATCTTCTCTATTAGTATAACCATATCCATATTTAAATGTGCTAAACTGACTATCCCAAATCTAGGAATATGGTCCTCTATCAATATATTAACCAATTCCTTTACCTTGTTGCTTGAATCCTACTATACATTCACCTAGTTCATGGCCAAAGTACTTTTTATTCTTACCATTTCTAAATTAGACCTTATATCCTTAAAAAGGTTGAATAGGCAAAATAGATTGTTCCTCTAGGTTCTTATTCTTCTGATTTATCCCTTTGATAACAGCTTACAACTATTCTAATTGTGATTGAGCTAGTTCTAGTACATCTTCCTCAAATATTGGATCCTCACCAGGTCTCTATCTTTCTTCTTGAGTCAAATGAATCAAGAGATCTACCTTTTTGTATACCATCTCTTCACCACCTACCTTGACTATTTTCTCAATTACTCTTTGTAAACCATTAGTTTTTAGATCATACTTAACCCCAATTAAAGATTGGTTCACATGTGGGATTGGGATTTATACTTGTGATTGGGTTGACTAAGTTGGATTAGCCAACCTCCTTTCCCCTTCTTCTTGTATACCAATGATCTAGGGTTTTAATTCTTACTATATAGGGATATTAGTATCTTTCACCATTACCCATGGATGGTGAATAGTGGGAAGCTTTTCTATCCTTGGCTCATAAATGAGCCACTCAGGGATAGGTGTACCTTATAATAATTTTTCATCACTAAACAAGTTTTATTCACTCAAGGGAGGAGTGATGGTTACCCTTGATTTCTTTGCCTTTAGAACAATCGTAGTCTTGGTTTTTCTCTTTAGAGTTTTAATAAGAACCAAGTCTAAAAACTTCACTTTATCTTAATATTAATTAGTTTGATCATTACTTACTTCCTCTTTGTTTGAATTTATCTCATAATCCATGGATAACATCTTCAATGCATCCTTAACAAACTCATTAGGGTCTAGGGCTATCATATGCACCACTTTTTTAGGTATCTTTTGCTCTACTTCCTTAGATGATTTAGGAGCTGATGAACTTGAAGCAATTTCATCAAGCCTCCTCTTTTCTTGTCCATGTTCAATTTGGACTTCTATTGAGGGTAACTTAGAAGAGCCAGCACCTATCAAATGATACTACCTTGGGCCTAATTTCCACCTATCCTCCATTTTCTGGTTTCTATTCAATCTTGACTCAGGCCTTATGTTGTGTTCCTTCAATCCTATAATCACTTCAAAATATGAAGATGCCTTAGTGTATATGAAATCAAAGGCACTGGGTTCATGTTCATAATGTATATTAAAAATACCCTTGATCCTTAAGTGATATTTTACCCTCCTATAAGGATTCCATTACCTAAGATCATCAATCTATCGGTTAAATGACATCACTATGGTCCCACTACCTAAAGATAGTCTTACCAATTATCATGGGAAAACTATGTAGGAGACGCTTCCTCTATTTTTAAAAAGGCAATCTATCCCATTAAAATCTGGTAGGCCACCTCTTATTCTACCAACTTATCAGGTACATGGATGTACAATTTAAGAGGGGCATGTTGAGTTCATTCAATCCTTATGACAGTGTAGTCAGGGTAAAACCAAATATCACCCATTTCTTCAATAGATTTATTGATTAGAGGGCTAAAACTCTCTATGGTAATTCCATCTATAGCTTCACTTAGTGTAGGGTAAACATAATCATAGATAAACTAAATATGGTCCCTATATTTATAGGTGTTCAATTTGGAATAGTATTGGGAAACAGTTTGAGTACCATATAGATACCATTCTCTCTAATTGGGGATCTTTGTGGTTGCACATAAGGCATCTAAAAGATAGGACATCATGTAAAATTTAATATTCTTCCTATGTCTGATTGCATATATTTGTCTACCTATGGAGATGTTGATTATCTCACCCAATGCAGGAACTATTACCTTTTCAATGATGAAATACATTATGGGCACCCACATTGGATCCGTATGTGTTGTAATTTCACACCCATACAAGTTTTTCAACATTGTCATTACCATCCTAAAACTTGTTATAATTTGACTTATCAAGATGTTCTTATCAAGGTTAATAATGACCTAGTTACCAAACTCCAACCACATAGCTAGGGTGTTCATCATGTTGTGTTACTTAGCCCATGAGTTAATAGAGGTTATATCAATTTGGGGTTTAGGAAGATTTTAGTAATACTCAAAGCTGATTGGGTAAATATAGTAAATCTATCTCTGATTATGTTCATTAATTAACATGCCCTTATCTATCCTAGCTTCCTTAAAAATGATACCAAGAACATCAATGCAATGAAGTACCTCTGGTTTTGCATCTACATAGTGAAGTCTAGTCATCTGAATGGATACAATGTCATCATATAATCTCTTTGATGGGAGGATCTTCTCTTCTTCCCTAGTTATATCCAATTGGTTCTCAATTATCCAAAATAATTTGGATCAATTGTTGTCCCCTGTGTTCAAAGCAGTAGCTACATTTTGTGTCCTTGAAAAATGTACCCTTAGCATTTGATGTCAAATATATTTCAACTTTATACTTTGAGACATGTTTATGAGTCACCATTATTTTGATTCCAATTGAATTATCCTTTGCACACAATATTTCAACTCTTTTGGCTCAATTATAGTGAATTTAAAGATAGATTAGGGTTATCCATACACTCTTAGGGTTTTTGGAGGTTCACACAGAGCTCTAATGGCAACAAACTAGTTCTAAATGTGGGCTTTGATGACTTATATTGCATTTGGATTGCACATTTATACCTTATGCATCTTTGGGTGCACTATATCTTTGAATATGATGTGTTATGCCTATGTGGAAATGCCATGTCACATTACTCATTTATTTTCAAAATATGACCATTGTCTCCTAGACACTCATCATCTTATCATGTAAACTTGGAACTGGATTAAATTCATACTGTTCATCCCTTTGGAGCCTCCTAACCTTGGCCTTTATCATAGGCCATTGATCTTGATTAAAACCTATGGGATGATGCTACTTGGTGGTTTTATGGGCTCTTTATGTACCTTATAATTATTTTCCATCACTCGAACACCTTTGTTTCATATGGAATATTTTCGTTCAATTCCATTTCTTGAATTCTTGCCCTATTATGCACCATTGATCTTGATTTAAAATATTGAAAATGATTCATTGATCTCCATCTAGTTCATCACGGTTATGACACATGTCACTATCACATTCATTCTAGGTTCTTTGAAAAATCTACCTTCATTCACACCATTGATCTACTAAATACATGATTGAGTATATACCATTGATATTCTTCTTATTTACCATGATTGTGACACTTGTCACCATTACACTCAATCCAAGCCCTTTGAATTATTGACTCCATCACTCACCATTGATCTTTATTATACCATCGAATGTAGGCCATTGATCTTCCTTCTATGAGATTAATCTCGCACTATTGATCTACTAACTAGGATTCAAAGTTTTAGACTAAGGTTTAATCATATTAATAAACAAGGTCAAAGCTTAGACTAAAGTTTAAACTAGGTATAAAATATATAAAATGCTCCCACATAAATTTGAATCCCGTGTAAATTTGAATCCATTTCAAAAAATACTTATGCTAAAATATTTAGACTAAGGTTTCTAACATTTTTTTAAACATGGATCCGATTAATCGATTAAGACCAAAGGTTAATATATAAAGATCAAATGAGATCATGTTATTTGACCAACTAATCATAAACCTTGGACATTGTTTTTTCAAATGAAGTTCCACTAAACCTGAAACATGGAAAATAAAATATTAGCAATATTAGATAAATTCGAATGAAGATCATAAGCTAACATGTCAATTAAGACAAATGAGAACTATGATATTCAAATAATGTATTTTGATTAATTTGAATGTCAATCTAGAGAAAAATTTGCAAAATTAAACAAGGGTCCTCATTTTCCAAAAATGGTGGTATGTTGACCTCAAAAATTGGATACACCTATATAAGGAAAGATTTACAAGACTTTACTACAAGCTTTGTTCACTTTGGTATGGGGATTACACTAGTACCAAACAAGTAGGAGACAACACTTTTGAGCTTAATTTTACGACTTATCTTGGGTTTCACATAGTCTTCAATGCATAACTCTTGCTCCATTACTTTTCACTACTATTACATACTTTAAATTCTATGGAGATTATTTTGTAGATAAAGATTAATCTAGCTTCAATTATTCTAGCAAAATCAGATCAATTCATTGACGCTTCGGTCAAATACACACATTGACAAGAGATTCCTCTCTTCTAGATCATCAAATTAGGTCAAGTACCTTCCCAAGGAAAATTGTTTACAAATGTTCATGTTTCCAATTTATTTATTCATCTTCTTTCATATCTATAGGAATGACAACCATTTATCTTCAAGAATGGGTGACTAGTCCAGGAAATATGGGTCATTGCATCAAATTGAACATTACCATAGTTACACAACCAACCTTGCATTAACATCAACAACTTAGGAAATAGGTTTTATGATTGCATACCAATTTTTTCCTTACAATTCCATTCCCATGTTACATCACAACTCTTACAATGTCAATATTGTAACTAACACCTCATCAATAATGATAGTCAGTGACATCACCAAACTTTTTAGTTATGAAGTAGTTGTTACTAAATTTTGTATCAATTTAACCAATGCTTCATCTTATTTAATTGCATAGTAATGTACACTTTCATTATTTTTAGGTTAGCATATTAATGAGCAACACCATAGAATAATAGAGTTAGTAAATATAATGATGTTAGACATCTGATATCTCATATTTTTATAGAACATAACATAATACAACTTTGTTGTTACAATTGTACAATGGTTGCCATCTTTTTCTGTATTTCCTTGATCTTTGAGCATGTTGCACTTTCGTATTGTCTATCATTTAGTAATTGAATTTCACATATAACCCTCTTAATAAATTTAAGTGGGTTATCCACTAGGTCTCCTCCTAGGCCCTGGATCAATCACATATCTCAAAAGGGGTGCATATTTTCCATCCATTCTCTTCAAAATTCAAATCCCAAAGCTCCAAACATTCAATATTTTTTTGCTCCTCTAGATGAGTGTAATTAAAATATATTTATTTCTAAACAACTCCAACATGTGACACATGCTCCCCCTACAAAATAAATATAGTACATTTCATAACCTTACACATTTTTTAATACATTAGATTTGTTTGGCCTTGATTTCTAATCATTAAATATTGTACGTAGAAATACACATAATATTTAACACATATTCATAGACATTCACTTCTACATGAGCATTCTCATATCATTATCAAAACAAAGATTCAATGAAAATTTGGAGATGTATTAAACTCATAAAAGGGTGTCATCACACCACTACTAGAACCACCTGTATCACTTATAGTATCGTCTTTCTATATTTTAACATATCATTGTTATGGGCACTTATCAATGTGTAAATATCCTTGTAGGTTTCGTGGGAGCATTGCAGTTGCTATGAGAGGTTTAGGAGGGAATTTTTTTAAATCCACCCTAATCTTGTTTTAATTTGGTATGTATTCACATGCTTTTCAAAGTAGAAATGGCCCTCAGGTATTTATTAGTAGTAAAAGTGTTATTATAAGATACATGTAGGTTTGTCAATTATTGGTCTAGATTGGGTTCTATTGACTTTCTTTTACCTATGTTTTTGGTTGTTTCACATAATTTTCATCATTATTTTATCTCTCACATATTTTTATCCCTCCTCTATACCATTTACATGAATTTTTTGTGTCTTTCCCAAAAATGCATTGTTTATTTCTAGTGCCTAAAAAATGTAAAATGTAGTTTTCTTGGGGCTCTCCCTATTCACTCAATTTTAGGTTCCTCAAAATTGTAGATCCTGCTTCTTTTCCCATTTTATGTCATCTCGTGCATCAATGGGGATACAATTTGAATTCAAGAAGCCTATAAATACATAGGTACGCTAGTGCATTTAAGACATATCATGAATGAGCACAAACAATAAATGCAAACATTTTGATAAAACATTAAAGAACCTAATTAAATCTTAATAGAACATAGAATTTAATACTAGATACTAGAAGAAATAAAACATAATTGTATATTTAAAATCATATAGATATGCATTATATCACACTGGACCATCTCACTAAATTACACTTTACTTGGAATGTTGTCTTTGATATTCTATATCATTGAGAGGTCTAATAAGTAGTTTTTGTTTTAAAAACCCTAGGGCCCCAAAACAAATATTTTTATTATCTTTTGCAAGTTTGGTTTCCTTGTTAGGATTTGAAGAAGAAGACTAATTTCTCATAGACCTGTCCAAAAATTCAAAAAGGTAAGTGAGGTTATTGGAGCCCTATACTCGACAATCACAATCATCAAATTAGATTATGCTTGTCAATGAGAACATGCACTGGATGGTTTTGGTTACCATAAATGTCAAATGTATAGTTTTAAGGAGTACTCATGTTACTATAAGTTTTCTATGTTCTCATTATCATTCCATAAAACCCCTAATTCTAATTTAATATTGTAATGACTACTTCCAAATTAAAAAATAAAATACATCTTTAAACTCTCTCCTTATCAATTATTAAACTATAAAGTAAATTAATAATTAAATATAATTATGACTATTTATTTTTTAATTTAACTTAATATAAGCATATATAATTAATTTAAAAAAATTAACTTTTATGAAAGATGATCATTTACTCTTCCTCACTTTAAAAAAAATCTTCTTTCAGTTGAAGATGAGGTACATCAATTAGTAAGAATTAAACTTGGACCTAAGTATTAAACATAAATGTAATTATATAAATCCTCAATACTAAAAAAATAATAATATTATTAACTTTGACCATGGGTTTAAAAATACCACTTAGATTAATGGTCCCATACTTTATGAATTTTAGAATTCTCAAACATATAAATTATTAGTTCATATCTGAGAAAATGATTGTTTAGAAAGCATTATTTAGAGATAAATTATTATTTGGTAGAAGGATGTTTTGAAAATCATAGGTCATTGATCTTGATTAAAACCTATGGGATCATGCCACTTGGTGGTTCTATGGGCTCTTTATGTACCTTATAATTATTTTCCATCACTTGAACACCTTTGTTTCATATGGCATCTTCTCATCCAATTTGGGTTCTTCACTTCTTGACCTATTATGCACCATTGATCTTGATTTAAAAGATTGAACATGATTCATTGATCTCTATCTAGTTCATCACAGTTGTGACATGTGTCACTACCATGTTTGATCTAGGTTCTTTTAAAATTCACCTTCATTCACACCATTGATCTGCGAGATGCATGATCAGGTACAGACCATTGATCTTCTTCTTATTTACCATGATTGTGACACTTGTCACCACCATAATCAATTTGAGCCCTTTGAATTATTGATTCCATCACTCATCATTGATCTTGATTATACCATCGATTGTGAGCCATTGATCTTCCTTCTGTGAGATTAATCTCACACTGTTGATCTACTAACTACATGATCAAGCATCGACCATTGATCTCTATCTTTATACACAAGCTTGCACATGAGATATTGATTTATTTGATCACTTTTTGAGATTATAACACTTGGCACTCTCATGTTCCACCTTATGATCCTTGAATTTTTTACCAATGCTCGCCATTGGATCTACCTTGATCAATTGGATGTGCACCATTGATCCTTGGTCTTGACTTATTGGTTGTAGATTTGTACGTAGATCATTGATCTTGTTGGGTGAATATTTTTTCACTCAGCTAACTCATGAGCAAAATAGGTCTCTTCAACCATAGCATAGGGAGATTGGTCAGCCAAATGTGCAAGTTTACCACATCAAAAGGGGACAAATCTTTCCTCTCATCAAGGGGAGGTTCCCTATAACTATAAGGTATTGTATATACATATATATGCTGAAAACTCAGGGGTAGGACAACACCATCCATCTCTCTTTTTTTAGAGATGATGTTCACAGATCAAGGGAGAAATCTTAGTAGTAATTGTAACAGGGCACAGTAACATGGCAAGATGAAGTGTAGCACAAAGTCTCCACCTCAATCTACCAAAGAGTGAAATACAAAGGGTAATGAGGGCATAAAGTCATCCCAAGATCCTTTACACAAAAAAATAAAATAGACAAACTAAAGACAATTGTGGCACACAAAGTCTCTCCATAGTCAGCTTCATGACACCTTCCTGATTACTTTCACTAATTATGCTTATTTAATTAAATGGACAAAAAATGTATTAAGGAAAGAGACATAAGAGCAATTTCCCTAACAACCAAGTTATTCCAGCACAAAGTCTGAAAAGTCACTTGTTTTCTTATTCAAATAATGAAATATGATCAACAATCTGAGCTTAAAGTCTCAGTAATGCCTTTCAATTTGGGTAGAGTTTAGCTTTTGATAATAGAGAGATCTCCATAAAACAATAAGAGAGAGTCCAGTATATATCTCTCAAAGAAAGACTTGGGTGCTTTGTTTCACACCATGTTACATTTAATGCCTTGAATGCATTTTAAATTATGTCAAGGAGATACGATGAAATCAGGCATAGCTGTCCATTTGCTTTTCTCAATGCAGAGAAATAGGTCATGCCATTGAATGTTTGCACTCTCCAATGTCCACCTGGTGGACTACTTCACCTTCTACAAACATATCCCGTGCATGGATATTTCTAGTCTTTCTCCATCATTCCTCCTTTCCTAGCTGTGTTTTGTCCTTTTTTGAGCTCTCAGGCTATCTCTTTGGCTGGTCACTGAACTTGTTCATAGGGTCCGTGCCATATTTTAAAATCAATGAATATTTTGTTACCCTAAATTTGATGTCTGCAGGGATGTCATTGGTCATTTGGCACTTGAACTACTTTGAACCTTGAACATTTGAACCTGGAGAGTGCATCAATTCAATGGTTCAGGCGATTCAAGTTGTTCCTTGCTTTTTGGTTGAATCATTTCCTTGGTTCAATCAGATCCTTGGTTCAATCCTTCAAACTTTGAAATTCTTTGAACCTTTGAACCTTGAACCATTTCAGTTCAAAGTTCAATGGTTCATTCTTTCTCTTCAAATTCTTTCTTCTTCTAAGCCTTTTGTTTTTATTAAACCTATTGAACCTTTAAACCATGAACTCTTTTGGTTCAAGTTTCAATGGTTCAATGATTCAACCTTTACTCTTTGAACTTTGAAGCAATTGAACCTCTTTGAACTGGTCTCTAGAATCATCCGCGTTCTTCCTTTGCTTGGGGTTGTCTTTGAACCTTTAAACCCTTGAACCTTTGAACCATTTTGGTTCAAGGTTCATCAATTCAATGTCTTTCTCAGAATCTTTTGTTTTTGGCTAAGTCTTTGGAACATCTCGAAGGGAAGGTGTCCCTTTAGGTCTTTGAGAAAGGTCCATTTTCCTGGGTGTTGAGATCCCTTTGCAAGGGTACCTACCTTTTGGGAGTCTTTGGGTGGCCTTTTCCTTTATTTCCTTCAAATAAAATGTTTGAAGGAATTCCTTCAAACATTTTGTCCAAAGGAAATCTTTCTTTGCCTTAACTATTTTTCATTGGGAAATCTTTCTGAAATAATTCTTTTGGTTCCTTTACTTGGTAATTTTTTGGAGCAAATGTTCTTTGCCCTCCACAAGGGCACTTATCTTTTGTTCACTATCCTCTGCAAGGGCACTTGTCCCTTCGGCCTTGGGGTACTCCTTTGAACCTACTAGTTAAACCAACTTTGGTTCAACGGTTCAATGGTTCAACAGTTCAACGGTTCAATCCTTTATTTGAAGCTAAGTCTTTTGAAGCTGATGAACTTACTGAAGTGGTTGAACTTTGAAATTTGGTTGAAGTGCTTAACTCTTTAAGCTTGTTGATGTCATTAAACCTTTGAACCAATTGAACCTTGAACCTTTTTTGAAGTGGGGTTCAATGGTTCAACAGTTCAAATGGTTCAATCCTTTCTTTGAAGCTTGCCAATGAACATTTTTGGTTAAACCAAGGCATCGAATCAGCCTTGAAAATGTCTAAGTGTTGGGGAACTTGCTCCTTTATGAGAAATCGCTCATTGAAGCCATTGAACCTATTGAACCTGTTAGTCCATTAACTAAAAAATCTTGAATAATGAAGAATTTGAATGCTCAGAACAATTTTTTGAAAAGGGAAGAGATAATTTTGGTCCTGCAGGACCAAAATAGTTCATATGTTGTCAAAAAAAAAGTGACAGGTTTTGGGAACAACAGCTGGTTCCAGTTGGGGAACTTCCATCGATTGTAAAAACAATTAAAGAGAGTAGAATCCAAAATTTCCAGTGCCTTCATGTGTGCCATTGGGCTATGGATTCATGCTACCCAAAAATGAAAGGCACCAAAAATAAAAACAAACAATATAAAATAAAACTAAAGACTATAAAAATATACATATGTACAAATGAAATGATCTGATACTTCAAGAATTGAAGTGCTTTAGATGCTACCCACTGTGAGGTAGTGAAAAGGGCGTGCCATTTTGATATTTCAACAAGAAACTATTTTCACCCTTGAGCTAATGGATAGTAAATGGGCCTCTCCAAAGGGAATCAAATTTCCCATGCATTCCCTTTGGTTCTCTTCTCTTGTCCCATAACAAGACTTGATCTCCAATCTAGAAATCATGGGCTTTTACTTTCTGGTCAAAGAGATTCTTCACTAGACTTTGATGTGTAGCAATTCAGTCTACCACCATAGTTCGCTACTCATCTAACTCAGTCAAGCACATGATTCTCTTGTCGATGGAGCTTTCATATGTCTGATCTTCGACTGCCTTAGCTAATTTCAATGCTGGCAATTCCAGGGTGATTGGTATTTCAGCATTGAGACCATAAATAAGTTGGAAAGGTGACATACCAATTTCCCCCTTGGGTGTAATTCTATCTACCCATAAAACATCAACCAATGCTTTATGCCATGTTCGTTGGTTGTCATCTACTAGCTTCTTGATGATAGTCACCAGGTTCTTGTTGCTTGATTCTGCTTGGCTATTTCCTTGTGGAAAATAATCAAAAGAGTGGGAGAGACTAATCCCATAATAGAAGCAAAAATAAGTAATCTCTTGAGAAGAGAAACAAGCTATGTTGTTTATGATAATCTTAGTTGGGACCCCAAACCTGGAAATGATGTTCTCCTTGAGGAAATTGCACACTACTTTTGAAGTAGCCTGCTTGGTTGGAATAGCTTCCACCCACTTGGTAAATTAATATGTGGCTGTAGAGACATAATCATGTCCAGCATTTGAATATGGGTTTACAACACCAATGAAATCGATTCCCCATTGCTGAAATGGTTCTTCTATCACCACTGGCTTAAGAGGCAAAGCAGCTAATTTGGGTCTTCCAACAAATTGTTGGCATAGTTCACATCTTCGTACCCATTTGTATGCATCTTGAAATAGAGTAGCCTAGTAATACCTGCCTCATAGAATCTTATGATCAATTACAAGAGCAGAAAAATGTCCTCCATAGGCTAGATTATGGAAGGAATTCAAAAGTTGATTATTTTGCTCTTTATCCACGTAGTGAAGGAACACTATATCAAGGTTTCTCTTATACAGGCTATTGTCCCAAAGGACAAAATTGGTATATTTTAACTTGATAGTCCTCCTTTCTTTATGAGATAGGTGAGCAAGACACTCACCATAAGTAAGAACATGAGCAATATTTGAATACCACTCATTCGTGGTGGAGATAAAGAGGACTGTTGGCGTGTCTTTAATTTCTTATTTTCCATGCTCTATTTATTTTGGTCTATTATCATCAATCAATTAGCATAGGCCCCTTCCCCACACTAGCTTCATTAGGAACTAGGATAGTAGTGTGTAAATTTAGGATGTAAAAGCAAAAATGCTTCACTACCTTCACTACTGCATAAGCATGTTTCTCCATGTTTGAGTACTTCAATTCATGAGCTTTGAATGGACAACTCATGATATAAATGGGAGATTCCACACCTTCTTGGTTCTATTGAACCAAAATTACTAAAAGTGTGTGCTCAAAAGCATAACTATACACTGTGAAATCCTTGGTATAATCTGGACAAACCAGAATTGGGGCATGGGCAATAACAGTCTTGATATCTTGAAATGCCAATTTGCCTTCTTCAGTCCAGCTAAAGGTGGCCTTTCCCTTCATCATGTTTACAATATGGCAAGTCTTCTCAGCAAACTCAGAGATGAACCTTCATAAAAAATTCACTTTTTTGAAGAAAGAGTGAACTGCAATCTTACTTATAGGTAGGGTAAGCTCCTGGATGGATTTGACTCTGTCTGATTCAATATTTATGCCCTCTCAGGACACAATGTGTTTGAGAAGTTTCCCTTCTATTACTCCAAAAATAGACTTCTTGGGGTTTAGATAAATGCCATTCTGATGACATCATTCTAGCACTTGTTACAAATGGTGCATATGATTAGGATGATACTCGAAAAAGACTGTTAAATCATCTAGGTACACTATAATGAACTTACCCATTTCATCTTTGAAAGTGAGGTCCATTGCTCTCTGAAAAGTGGTGCCAGCATTGATCAGGCCAAATGGAATTTTTTGATAGGCAAAGGTGCCCCAAGGTGTGGTAAAGGTAGTCTTATGATAGTCTGCTTCACTAATTTCCCCTTGATTGTACCTTGACAAGTTGTCTAGCATTGATAACATCTTTGAACCAGTCACCGTCTGAAGTACTTGATCCATGATGGGCAAAGGATATTTATCCTTTAAGGATGACTAATTTAAATTTTTAAAGTCTACACAAAGGCAAATTTCACCATTCTTCTTCCTCCAAGGACTATGTTTGAAATCCATGTAGTGATGGATTGGAAAAATTATCCTAGCATTAAGCATTTTCTATATTTTAGATAGAATAGTACCTGATATCTTCAGATTATACTATCTAGATTTTTACTTGCAAGGCACCAAATCACTTTTGAGAGGAATGTCATGGTGAATTTCTTCAGGCTTGAGTGACTTTAGATCATCATAGAAATATGCTAGGACATCCATATACTGGTGGAGCAAAGTGGTGAACTTGAACTTCTCTTCTTGAGGGAAACACTTCCCAATGTTCACCATTTTAGAATTTTTTTGGTACCCAGATTTATTTGATCAAACCCCTGAGAGGAGCTTAAATCTATTTTTTATTGTTTGACAAACCTATCATGCTTGTCAAATAGTTTCTCAAGGGAAACCAAGTCTTTTGGGATTTTATTTCCTTTAAGTTACATGAATTCTTCACCTGCATCTGAACTTGATTTAAGGGCTAGTTCAAGCTTGTGAAGTTTACTACCTTCGAAGTGCAGCCATTCAAAGTTGTCTTTTTATTCTAGGAAGGCAATGATTTGGTGATCTCCATTGAATACTTGCCAATGATCAGCATTATCAAGCACACTTGGTCAAAAAACCAGTTCAATGGTGTACCTATCTTCTTTGAAGTCTAGGTGAGGAACTAAGAGAGTTGTTGAAATAGCCAATGCATCAGCTCAGTCATTGACTTCCCTAGATATGATAGAGATGTTGAAAGCATTAAAGCTTTCAATTTGATCCCAGACTAGATTATGGTAGTGACATAATCTCTCATTTTTAGTTTGATACAGGTTGCTTACCTGACAAACCACCAGTTCAGCATCTCCTTTGGCATGAAGGAGTTTGATGCCTTTATCTCGATCAGCCTTTAATCCAATCAATAGAGATTTGTACTCAGTTGTGTTATTGGTGTTGCTGAAATGCAACTTATATGCATAGAGGAAAATATATCCTTGAGGAGATATCAACACAATCTTGGCTCCTGAGCTGGTAGAGGAGTAGTTGCCATCGAATTCTAGAATCCATACCTCATTAAACACTATTTTTTTCTTAGATTTTTCTTCATTAGAGAGAGAAGACCCTTCTCCATCTGTACTACACCCTACTAATTCTTCTGATGTCTCATCTGAGTCAATCTCTAGATCACATTTAGGAACTTCATCAGACGCCTCATGGACTTCCTCTATGGATAAAAATTAATTACCCATGCCTAAAGACTCAAACAAAATTTGAGCTTCAGGTGCTGATGTTTGAATGACCACGTATTTTGCTTCCTTCTCAAGGAACAATCTCTACATAATGCCTTTAACTAGAATCCTCACCTCGAATAGGTCCATGCTTAATTCACCACCAACATCCTTATAGAAATTTTGCCCAAAAAGGATGCCATATGATGTTGGGACATTAGCTACCAGGATAGTCATCTTGATTCTTTTGTCTGGGAATGCTACAAATGCAAATTGGGAATCTTTGATTTGTCCCAGCACTGGCACTTGTTTTTTTCTATGGAGAAACATCTCCCAAATGTCTTGGTCAATGTGAGACTAAGGGATTTTGCCACTTTGGCAGGCATAACATTATCAGATGCACCTGAGTCTATGATGCATTTGCTCAGCTTGTGGCTACTTATCAACAGGGAAACATAGAAAGGCTCTATTTTCCTAGGGGTAGCATGAGGAGTAATGACAAGGTTATTCTAGGTGGATGTGTTCTTGGGGGAACTAGGTTTTGTTTTTGGAATTTCTTGTCTTGTAGGGATGGCTTTATCTTTTACATATTGAACCAACCTATCCAACTATTTAGGATTGGATTGTAAGAATTCGAATTCAAACATTTGAATTTTAGTCTTCTTGACATGGTCAATTATGTCAAATGACTGAAATGGACTAGGAATAGAGGAAGGCAGTTCATCCTTCTAGTTAATAGGAAAGGTGGTACTAGTCTATGGAATTGAAGTTGAAGATGGAGGAATGCTTGAAGTATTTACCTTTTTGGTGATCACTGGGTCCTTTGGTTGAAAAGGCAGAGAGGTTCCCCACTTATCAATTGAAATTGTAGGTAGTGAACCTTCCCCTATTTTTCCTTTATTAGGTTGCTAGGATGACTGGTTCTGGGACTGAGTGAATACAGCATATGATCCATCGACTGCTTCACCTTTACCTTTGGGTTCATCCTAGTAATTTAGGAAACCAATGTTGGAGTCACCAGCTAATTCTTCTTGGCCTTCTGCTAGGATATCAACATCATTTTCTTGGTTCAATTTAAGCTAGAAATAGAAATCAAATTCTATTTTAAGATATCCAACTATTGAATTGAATGGGGGTGCTTCAATGGCAAGTTTCCCCTATGGGGGAGGAAGATGATTTGGCTGCCCTTTATTCCTGGCAACATTGCCCTGGTATGACTGATTGGGGAATGTCATCCTTAGTATATCTATGTATGAAGGAGCAGATGACATCCCTTGTGCCATTTGCTTTTTGATAGCTAGCAACTCATTTGCTAGCTTTTGCACCATTGGATCAGTGGTGCCTATGGATGGATATTCAGAGGATGAAGAAGATCTACCTCTGTTAAGATCTCTCATTATCTTCTTGACCAAGATGAGATCATCTTCCACCTTAGTGGCCACATATTGAGCTACAACAAGGTCTATTTGGCTAGCTTGTCTTAGCAAAAAACTCACCTCTGGAAGCCAAGAGTTGATGAAGATAAATTTAAGATTTTTAGATATAGGTTGAGCAATTGTAGGGATCTTGTTCCTTAGCTTGTCAA
This sequence comes from Torreya grandis, assembly GCA_037957365.1. Taxonomy (NCBI): domain Eukaryota; kingdom Viridiplantae; phylum Streptophyta; class Pinopsida; order Cupressales; family Taxaceae; genus Torreya; species Torreya grandis. Next base: position 4,216,746 of record JARHVA010000135.1, read on the forward strand.
ATTTGGAGATGAAATCCCTCATTTGTTCATGAGGCTCCTTCTTCATTTGTGTGAGTTGGGCCAATAGGGCATGCACATCTTTTATAGGCTTAAACCTGTCTTTGAATTTGGTTTTGAGGGTGTTCCAATCAGTCACAGTCTAGGCCTGCAAATGATAGAACCAATCTGCAGTAGCACCTTGTAATGTCTCTATGAACATCCTGACTGCTACATCCTCATACTCCACACCTATCATGCCACAGGATATGTTGAAGGCTGAAATATGTTAATCATGATGAACCTTTCCATCACCAAAGAACTTGGGCAAATTCTTCCTTGAACTACATGGTAGCTCATGTAGAGGTGAATTTAAATTGAGTGGACCAAAAGAGTTACCCAAAGGGCCTTGAGACACCATTATATGACTATGAAAAGGGTGGATAAAAAATCTCAGAGGGGTAAGTATTGGCAAAGCTTTATTAACAGCATAAATGGATGCTTTTCCTGGTAATGGAAACCTGACTTTAGTAGGAGGAAAGCTCCTGGTTTACTAGAGGTGAGATGGTGAAGGAAATAGATCAAAATTACTTTGTTGTACCAACTCAAATATAGGGTCAAAAATACCTTTAGCTCTCTGGGTTTACATATACCATGAATTTGCCAGAGTGTAAAATAAAAATGGAAAAGAACTGGCACTGCTTCGGCTTGAAGCTTGAGGCTTCAAACTGTGCGTTCTTCCCCAGCGGAGTCACCAAAAAATTGTTGGGTGAATATTTTGTCACTCAGCTAACTGATGAGCAAAATATGTCTCTTCAACCACAACATAGGGAGATTGGTTGGCCAAATGTGTAGGTTTACCACATCAAAAGGGGAAAAATATCTCTTCTCATCAAGGGTAGGTTCCCTATAACTATAAGGTACTATATATACATATATATGCTAAAAATAACACTCAGGAGTAGGACAACACCATCCATCTCTCTTTTTTCAGAGATGATGTTCACAGATCAAGGGAGAAATCTTAGTAGTAATTGTAATAGGGCGCAGTAACATGGCAAGATGAAGTGTAGCACAAAGTCTCCACCTCAATCTACCAAAGAGTGAAATATGAAGGGTAATGAGGGCACAAAGTCATCCCAAGATCCTTTACATAGAAAAATAAAATAGACAAACTAAAGACAATTATGGAAGCACAAAGTCTCTCCACAATTAGCTTTAGAACACCTTCCTGATTACTTTCACTAACTCTGGTTATATAATTAAATGGACAAAAAATGAATTAAGGAAAGAGACATAATAACAATTTCCCCAACAACCATGTTATTCCAACATAAAGTCTAAAAATTCACTTGTTTTCTTATTCAAATAATGAAATATGATCAACAACTAAGCTCAAATTCCAAGTAATGCCTTTCAATTTGGGCAGAGTTTAGCTTCTGATAACAGAGAGATCTCCCTAAAACAATAAGAGAGAGTCCAATATATATCTCTCTAAGAAAGACTTGGGTGCTTTGTTTCACACCATGTTGCATTCAATGCCTTGAATGCATTTTAAATTTTGTCAAGGAGATATGCTGGAATCAGGCATAGCTATCCATTTGCTTTTCTCAATGCAGAGAAATGGGTCACTCCATTGAATGTTTGCACTATCCAATGTCCACCTGGTGGACTGCTTCACCTTCTAGAAACATATCTCATGCATGGATATTTCTAGTCTTTCTCCATCATTCCTCCTTTTTTGGTTGTGTTTTATCCTTTTCTGAGCTCTCAAGCTATCTCTTTGGCCAGTCGCTAAACTTGTTCACAGGGTCTGCACCATATTTGAAAATCAACAGATATTTTGTTACCCTAAATTTGACATCCATGAGGACGTCACTGGTTGTTGGGCACTTAAACTACTTTGAACCTTGAACCTTTGAACCTGGATAGTGCATCGGTTCAATGGTTCAGGCGGTTCAAGATATTCATTACTTTTTGGTTGAATCGCTTCCTTAGTTCAATCAGATCCTTGCTTCAATCCTTCAAACCTTGAAATTCCTTAAACCTTTGAACCTTGAACCATTTTGGTTCAAAGTTCAATGGTTCATTCTGTCTCTTCAAAGTCTTTCTTCTATTAAGTCTTTTGATTTTATTGAACCTATTGAACCTTTGAACCATGAACTATTTTGGTTCAAGGTTCAATTGTTCAATGGTTCAACCTTAAATCTTTGAACTTTAAAGTGGTTGAACCTCTTTGAACTAGTCTCTGTAATCATCTGTGTTCTTCCTTTATTTGGGGCTATCTTTGAACCTTTGAACCCTTGAAACTTTGAACCATTTTGGTTTAAGGTTCATCGGTTCAATGTCTTTCTCAGAATCCTTTGTTTTTGGCTAAGTCTTTGGAACATCCCAAATGGAAGGTGTCCCTTTGGGTCTTCGAGAAAGGTCCATTTTCTTGGGTGCTAAGAGCCCTTCGCAAGGGTACCTACCTTTCGGGAGTCTTCGAGCAGCGTTTTCCTTTATTTCCTTCAGATAAAATGTCTGTAGGAATTCCTTCTGACATTTTGTCTGAAGGAAATCTTTCCTTGCCTTAGCCATTTTTCATTGGGAAATCTTTCAAAAAGAATTCTTTCGATTCCTTTACTTGGTAATTTCTTGGAGCAAATGTTCCTTGCCCTCTGCAAGGGCACTTGTCTTTTGTTCACTGTCCTCCACAAGGGCACTTATCCCTTCAGCCTTGGGGCACTCCTTTGAACCGACCAATTGAACCAACTTTGGTTCAACAGTTCAATGGTTCAACGGTTCAATCCTTTCTTTGAAGCTAAGTCTTTTGAAGCCGATGAACTTACCGAAGTGCTTAACTCTTTAAGCTTGCCGATGTCATTAAACCTTTGAACCCGTTGAACTTTGAACCTTTTTAGAAGTAAGGTGCAATGGTTCAATGGTTCAAATGGTTCAATCCTATCTTTGAAGCTTGTTGATGAACATTTTTGGTTGAACCAAAGTGTTGGACTAGCCTTGAAAACATCTAAGTGTTGGGGAACTTGCTCCTTTATGAGAACTCACTCGTTGAATCCATTGAACCTATTGAACCTGTTAGTCCCTTAACTAAAAAACCTTGAGTAATGAAGAATTTGAATGCTCAAAACAATTTTTTGTGAAGGGAAGAGATAATTTTGGTCCTACAGGACCAAAATAGTTCATATGTTGTCCCAAAAAAAAAGTGACAGGTTTTGGGAACAACAAATCTTTGATTCAAGATCCCAAGATCTTGCCACTTGTCATCTTTGTGGTTAATTAGTACCTAAAGATATAAAATCAAACATATAATTGTTTGGAATATAAAAAACTTAGGATAAAGTTTTAGGCTAAGGTTTTAATCATATTAATAAACATGATTAAAGCTTAGATTAAAGTTTAAACTAGGTTTAAAATATATAAAATGCTCCCACATAAATTTGAATCCCATGTAAATTTGAATCCATTTCAAAAAGAACTTAGGCTAAAACATTTACACTAAGGTTTCTAACATTTATTTAAACATGGATTCACTTAATCGATGAAGACCAAAGGTTAATATATAATGATCAAATGAGATCATGTTATTTGACCAAATAAGCATAAACCCTGGACATTATTTATTCAAATGAAGCTCCATTAAACCTGCAACATGAAAAATAAAATATTAGCAATATTAGATAAATTCAAATGAAGATCATAAGCTAACATGTCAATTAAGCTAGATGAGAACCATGATATTCAAATAATGCATTCTGATTAATTTAAATCTCAACCTAGAGCACAATTTGAAAAATTGAACAAGGGTCCTCATTTTCCAAAAATGGTGGTATGTTGACCTCAAAAATTGGATACATCATCATAAGGAAATACTTACAAGACTTTACTACAAGCCTCAAAGTAGGTCAAGTACCTTCCCAAGGAAAATTATTTACAAAAGTTCATGTTGACAATTTATTTCCTCATCTTCTTTCATATGTATAGGAATGACGACCATTTATCTTCAAAAATGGGCAACTAGTCTAGGAAATATGGGTCATTACATCAAACTAAACATTACCATAGTTGCACATCCAACCTTGCATTAACATCAACACCTTAGGCAATAGGTTTTATGCTTGCATACCAGTTTGTTCCTTATAATTCCATTCCCATGTTACCACACAACTCTTGCAATGTCAGTATTGTAACTAACACCTCATCAGTAATGATAGTCAGTGGCATCACCACACTTTTTAGTTATGAATTAGTTGTTACTAACTTTTGTAGCAGTTTAATTGATGCTTCATCTTATTGAATTACATAATAATGTACACTTTCATTATTTTTAGGCTAACATATTAATGAGCAATACCATATAATAATAGAGTTAGTAAATATAATGATGCTAGACATATGATATCTCAGATTTTTACAAAACATAACATAGTACAACTTTGTTGTTACAATTGTACAATGGTTGCCATCTTATTCTTGATTTCCTTGATCTTTGAGCATGTTGCACTTTTGTATTGTCTATCATTCAGTAATTCACTTTCACATATAACCCTCTTAATAAATTTAATTAGGTTGTCCACAAAGTCTCCTCATGGGCCCTAGATCAATCACATATCTCAAAAGCAGTGCATATTTTCCATCCATTTTCTTTAGAATTCAAATCCCAAAGCTCCAAACATTCAATATTTTTTTTGCTCCTCTAGACAAGTGTAATTAAAATATATTTATTTCTAAATAAATCCAACACATGACACACGCTCCCCCTATAAAATAAATATATTACATTTCATAACCTTACACATTTTTTAATACATTAGATTTTTTTGGCCTTGATTTTTAATCATTAAAAATTATACTTAGAAATACACATAATATTTAGCACATATTCATAAACATTCACTTCTACATGAGCATTCTCATATCATTATCAAAAAAAAGATTCAATGCAAATTTGGAGACATATTGAACTCATAAAAGGGTGTCATCACACCACTACTAGAACCACATGTATCACTTGCAATATCTTCTTTCTATATTTTAACATATCATTGTTATGGGCACTTATCAATGTGTAAATGTCCTTGTAGGTTCTGTGGGAGCATTGCAATTGCTATGAGAGGTTTAGGAGGGAAAATTTTTAAATCCACCCTAATCTTGTTTTACTTTCGTATGTATTCACATGCTTTTCAAAGTGGGGCATTATGTAGACACATAAAAATGGCCCTCGGGTATTTATTAGTAGTAAAAGTGTTATCATACGATACATGTAGGTTTGTCAATTATTAGTCTAGATTAGGTTCTATTGACATGATTTTACCTATGTTTTTGTTTGTTTCACATAATGTTCATCATTATTTTATCTCTCACATATTTTATCCCCCCTCCATACCGTTTACATGAATTTTTTGTGTCTTTCCCAAAAATGCATTGTTTATTTCTAGTGCCTAAAAAATGTAAAATCTAGTTTACTTGGGGTTCTCCCTATTTACTCAATTTTAGGTTCCTCAGAATTGTAGATCCTAATTTTTTTCCCATTGTATGTCATCTCGTGCATCAATGGGGACACAATTTGAATTAAATAGGTACACTAGTGCATTTAAGACATAGCATGAATGAGCACAAATAATAAATGCAAACATTTTGATAAAACATTAAAGAACCTAATGAAATCTTAATAGAACATAATATTTAATACTAGATACTAGAAGAAATAAAAAATTAATTATAGATCTAAAATCATAATAGATATGCTTTGTATCAAATTGGACCATCTCACTAAATTACACTTTACTTGGAATGTTGTCTTTGATATTATATATCATTGAGAGGTCTAATAAGTAGTTTTTGTTATAAAAACCCTACGCATGGGCCCCAAAACAAATATTTTTATTATCTTTTGCAAGTTTATTTTCCTTGTTATGATTTGAAGAAGAAGACTAATTTCTCACAAACCTGTGCAAAAATTTAAAAAGGTAAGTGAGGTTATTGGAACCCTATACTTGACAATCACAATCATCAAATTAGATTATGCTTGTCTATGAGAACATGCACTGGATGGTTTTGGTTACCGTAAATTTCAAATGTATAGTTTTAAGGAGTACTCATGTTACTATAAGTTTTCTATGTTATCACTATCATTCCATAAAACCCCTAATTCTAATTTAATATTATAACGACTACTTCCAAATTAAAAAATAAAATACATCTTTAAACTCTCTTCTTATCAATTATTAAATTGTAAAATAAATTAATAATTAAATATAATTATAACTATTTATTTTTTAAATTTAACTTAATATAAATATATAATTATTTTTTTTTAAAAAAGAAATTTTATGAAAGATGAACATTTACTCTTCCTCGCTTTTTTTTTTTTAAAAAAAAATCTTTTAATTGAGAATGAGCTACATCAATTAGTAAGAATTGAACTTGAACCTAAATTTAATAGGATCTCTATCCCACAAAATAAGTAAATAAATATTGAGTTTTAAAATATTAAACATTCATGTAATTATATAAATCCTGAATTTTTTTTTTAATTATTAATATTAACTTTGACCGGTATTAGATTAATGCTCCCATACTTTATGAATTTTGGATTTCTCAAACATATAAATTATCAGTTCATATCTGAGAAAATGATTGTTTAGAAAGCATTGTTTAGAGATAAATTATTATTTGTTAGAAAGATGTTTGGAAAATCTTTCCATAAAATTAGATATTTCCAATGTCTCTCTTTCAATATAATTACAAACTTCACTTTTATATATATATAAATATATAAATAAGTGAAATGATTAGTGAGATGCAAAGTTTATTTCACTAGTTTCAATTTTTTTGTTTCACTTTTATAACCATCGTCCCTCTTTCAATATAATTATAAAGTTTACTTTTATATATTTAATGTTTTCACATTACATCATATGTGTGTGAGAGAGAGAGAAATGCAAGGTTTATATCACTAGTTTCAATTCTTTTGTTTCACTTTTATAACCATCATCTAATGTAATGAATATTAAATGGACCATTCAAGTTTACTTAGAAATTAAGTTTGTGTGAATTATTAGTTTTGAAAGATAGGCCATATAAATTGACTTGATAATAAATATTCTTTTGTATTCTTTTAAAAATAATTTTTAATTTTTTTGATGATGAATTTGATTTAATGATGATGGTGACAGTGATAATAATGACTTTAAATTTATTTGGACAAAATTAATTTATAGAACTTTTCAAAGTGCATTAATGAAATATGTTTAATTTCTCTCTGAATTCATTATGATTGTTGTTATTTTTATCTTTCTTCTAAGTTGTCTTTTCATTTTGAAAACTTATTTTTTTTTATAAAAATTTTCATCTTTCAAATTATCAATCGATGTTATATTTCTTATATTTTGCGTTATTATTATGATTCTTCACAAATGTAAGGTATTAAGTACCTTACAAATTAAAAAAATGGAAAAATAAAATAATCATCATTAATAAAACATAATTATTATGAAATGTAAGATTATAATTTGTAATTTTATTAACATACTTAAGAAACTTGTGGGCAATTTAAAGAGGGATTTCATTTTTCACTTAAATTTAAACATTGTTGACATTTGAATTGTTCACCGATTCTCAACGAAACCTCTCTGAATGTGAAGAGAGATTGACTTTTTCATTTAAATTTATAAAAGGAGAAGGTGGATTGAATTTTCATTTAACTTCATATAGTTTAGACTCGAACCACATTTACAAGTCCCTTGAGCTCCTACTCCAAATACATAGAGGTGTTCAATTTTTCATTTAATTTTAAAAATAGAAAGGGGTTCAATTTTCTATTTAACTTTAAAAATGTAAAGGGCTTTAAATTTACATATTACTTTTCACATTGTTGAGACTCAAACCAAATTAAATAATTCTTAAGTGGGCTCCTTTACAAATCAAAGGTTCAATTTTCCATTTAACTTTACACATTGTCAAGACTCGAACCCCATTTAAGAAGCTATGACAGGGCCCACTATGAACACAAAGAGGTGTTTGATTTTTCATTTGACTTTACAAATATAAATATCACTGACACCATTAAAATATGAACAATAATCCATCCATATTTCCTAATCCTTATATTAAATGACATAGTAGACATGTCCCCATACCATGGGAGAATAATTGCAAGATATTTATTTTAGATTTGTTGTATAATTTCGTTTATTTAAGAATTTCATGTTGATTTAAGGTTTCATCACCTTTTTTAAAATTTATTACTGATAAGTTATATCATCACATTTTTTTATATATGTTTGATTTACTTTCTTTATTTGCCTCTACATACTTATATCATCACATTTTTTAATCTATGTTTGATGTACTTTGTTTATTTGTCTCTACATACTCTTAGTTCACAAGTTTATATTTGATATCATTTCCTTGCTTTCATTGTTTACTTTGTGGGTTCCTTGTTTTCTTCTATTTACTTTGTGTCTCTCTTGCTTTCTTTACTTACCCTATGTGTCATCCTTGCTTTTACTATTTATCCTATGTACCCTGCTTTCTCTATTTACCATGTGTACCTTACTTGTTTTCTTTGTTTATTCCATGTACGATGTGTTTACTCTACATTTGAAATGATTGTAAAATGTTGTTGTATTTTCTTTATGTCTTCACTAATTCATGTACTTATTATTTGGTGTGTCCTCTATGTTTACTTTGCATGTGATATGTTTTATTTCCTTTTGTTGTTACTCTGTGTTTATTGTGTGCTATGGAGCCATGATATTTTGGGTTATGGAGTTATGATATTATGTTGTGTATTATGGCATTATGATTTAAATCATGTAGTCCTCTTATGTTTCATGATTCATATTACGCAAAAAAAATCTTGATCTTGACTATATTACCATAATCTATAGCATACATCTATTGGGGGCAAAGCTCTGGATCCTTGTGCTCATTATTGATATCTATGTTGTTACATTACTTATTACTTGATTTTCATGTAAGGCATATTACTCTTGTGTTTGTATTGGATACATTTTTCTAAGATGGAGCATCTTACTCTTGTACTTATATAGATTTCATCACAAACACATTCAAGGCAATTTAAATATAATATACATGCTTCCAAAATGATATATTTCTATGTTAAACATCATTGATTTTATTTCATAACTTACACATGATGCATGTAATCCTTTCTTTTGAGATACATGCTACACATGATTCATCACACATCGCAAAATGGAAGCATATATTCCACCCTTTTTTTTTTAGACTTCAAGCTCTAGGGCTCCAAACATTCAATATCTTTTTGCTCCTCTAGATGAAGACAATTACCAGGTGTTTATTCCTAGACATCTCCAACATGCAACACATGTTCCCACAATAGAGTACATATAGGACATTTCCTAACCTCACTCTTTTTTATGGTACATTAGATTTGTTTAGCTTTAATTTTTGGTAATTAATAATTGTATTAAAAAATACATGCAAAATTTAGCACATATTCATAGACATGTACTTCTACATGGGCATTCTCATATCATCAAAGAAAAGGATTAAATACAAATTTGGAGGCTTATTGAACTCATACATGGGAGCCTTCACACCGCCAACAAAATCACATGAATCATTTGTCATTTTTCCTGTCTATATTTTAGTAAATCCTTGTTATGGGCACTTATCAATGTGTAAATGTCCTTGTAGGTTTTGAGGGAGTATTATAGTTGTTATAAGAGGTTTAGGAGTGTAATTTTTTAATCCACTTTAAGGTTGTTTTACTTTGTTATGTATTTACACACACATCAAAGTGGGATATTATGTAAACACGTACAAATAGTTCTTGAATAGTTATTAGTCGTAAAATTATGTTATTCTAGGGTACCTATATTTTATTAATTATTGGTCTAAATTAAGCTCTATTGGCATGCTTTTAACTATGCTTGTAGTTGTTTCCAATTATGTTCACCTTATTTTTCTTTCTCATGTCTTCTTATACCATCTCCTCTAACCTTTCCATGATTTTCATGTATTGTACATTTGTAGGGCCTAAATATATACAAGTACATTTCTCAAGGTGCACCCTACTTACCTAATTTTGGGTCTCTTGAGGGTTGTGGATCCTAATTTATCAGCTTATTATCTCATTGTGTGTTATCTCGCATGCCAATGGGGTCATAATTAGAATTCAAAAAATATATAAATACGTAGGTAGATTAGAGCATTTAAGACACCATGAATGAGCACATAAAATCAATGCAAGCACATAGAGAAGGCATTAAAGAATTTAACAAAATTTTAAGGGCACATAAATTAAGTATTCATTGTAAATTTAAAAATTAATATAAATAGGCATTGCATCACATGGATGGTCTGGGTAAATTATATTTTACTTGGCATGTTGTCTTTGATATTGTATATTATTGAGCATAAGTCCCAAATAAATAGTTTTCTTATCTTTTGTATGTTTAGTTGTCTTATTAGGGTTTGAAGAGGAAGATTAATGTCCCACAAACATATGTAAAAATTCAAAAAGGTAAACAAGGTTGTTTGAGCCCTATATATAACAATTACAATTGTAAAATTATATTATATTTATCTACACGAATATACAGTAGACAATTATAAATACTATAAATGTTGAGTGTACAATTTTAGAGAGGTATTGAAGTTACTACGAGTTTTTTGATTTCTTATTATCTTATCTTAAAAAATTTAATTCTAATTTAATATTATAACAATTATTTTTAAATTATGTAAAGATCAAGATAAATTTATAAACTCTCTTTTAAATTATATAAAGATCAAGATACATTTCTAAAGATACATGTTCCATACATGTTCTTAAATCAAATCTCAAAGAACATTTTTTAAGTCTGATTAAATGCAAAGAAGCCTTTGTGTCAAGGAGTGGGATCCAATCATACTCCAACTTTTATGTTTTCCACATTATGTTTTATTCTATATAATGCTTCTATGACATGTGACAGAAGATTGATATTATACTGGAGGGTGAAGTGCAATAAGAAGAGAGGGGATGATTTGTAAGACTATAAGATGTCAAGAACCTTCCAAATAGTTTAAATAACAAGAGTGAATATAAAAATATATCTAATTAAGCTAGAGGCATTTTTATTGGTAAAGCTTTAAGAAATATTTATTTTTGGATACATTTTTATACATATCAGACCTTTTGATTATAAGTTGTCTTGGTAATGTTTTTGTCTTGTGACACTTATGCAAATTTAAACCAAAACAATAAGAGGTTAAATTTTTATAGTCAATTTCAAATGTTATGGCCTGTAGATTATTACCATGACGTACATAATGGCAGTCGATGATGAAGCGTTTGAATTATCAAGTGGTAAGTGTGATCAATAGATAAGGTTAGTTTCTTGGCGAACTTTTAAATCACCAGAAATTTTAGTTCTTAGAAGCTTCCTTCGACCTAACACAATAATCGCTACTCGCACAATGCTCAGAAGCTTCAAGTTTCCATTAAGTTTAATTTGCTTAGGACTCAACCAAAATGAAATTACAAATGCAAATAAACAAACAATGTATAATTCTTTGAAAAAAATATTTCTTGAAAAAACTATGATCATTATTTATTTACATATATTTAATACTCATTGCAAAAATTGATACAAACAAATATTCATCACTTTTGCCACACATCCCTTTCTATAAATAATTGTGGACTATGGAAGCCATAAATCTCAATCTTTTAATTCTTTAAAATGTTGAGAAAATTTAGTTAAAGGTCACGAAAATGAACTGTCAAGATGATTAAATAAAATTATGATAATATATAATATTTATTATATTAAATATTAATATTATATATAATTATTAAATATATAAAATTTATTTAACAATATTATTATAATATTTAATAACAATATAAAATAAGGTACCTTATATTATATTATATTTAGTATAATACACTAGAGGGCTTGTATCTTACACTAAAGCACAACTTCTTAATATATGTAATTATTAAATATATAATAAATAATTACACTAGGGTTGATTTGATTATGGCAGGGCTCCACATCCGATGTAAAGCTTGAATCAATGCTACAATATTGTTGATGCGAGAACAAGACAATGAATTTTGAGTCTCCATTGATCTATGTTGTCAAATATAATGGCACCTACAATAATTACATGAGGGTTAAGAACATACAGATATGCCATACTCAAATCCATGGAAGAAAGGGTAAGGTCGTACAAAACATGCAAATAGTGAAATATTTCAAGGTGAGTTGTGCAGTAATGGTGACGGGAAATGACAAGGTATTTTAGGTGATATCATACACCAAACCTATATTTAGGGAATTTGTTGGATTTACATGACTAGCACCCATTGCAAAGGGGTCCACAACTTGTAAGGTGGTTGTCTCTTTGATTAGTTGATCAAGGGTGGATGAGAATGTCATGAGAGTTGATTTGATTGCAATAGGTCTCCACATCTGATGTTCAACTTGAATCAACAATGTAATGTTTCTAATGTGGGAACAAGACATTAAGGTCTCAAAGTCTATATGTACCTTCATTTTTCCTTGCTATAGATTGCCTTAACTGTTCATTTTTTGTAACTTGTAACTACATTTTCTCAAACTATTGAAGGATTAACTAATAGAGATTTATGGCCTGCGCAGTCCACAATTATTTAAAGAAAGATATGTCTAGAAAAAGTGATGAATATTTATTTGTATCAATTTTTTTATTGCACTACATGATTTGAAATTAAAGATATGAAGATAAATATTGATCACAATTTTTTCAAGAAATCTCTTTTTCAAAGATTTGTACATTGTTCGTTTATTTGTGTTTATGATTTTATTCTAGTTGAGTCCTGAGTAAATTGACCTTAATATAAATTTGAAGCTTTTGAGCTTATAATTTTAGCATTTGGAGAGATTTGAGGCTTTCGCAGTCACTATTAAGAGATTTATAAAAAAACTTTGATAAATATTTTTTGGTTCACTTATTTAGAGTGAATTGCCAATATACAATGTTATTAGATGGTAAACACAAGGTTGGGTATTGATTCTTTTCCATATTTTTCCAGCTTGATCTGCAATAATGGGCAACATATATATTTAGTACCATACACTAGAGGGCCCATATCATACACCAAAGCTGGATTTAGTGCAGTTGTTTGGATTTACATGACCTGCACCCATCGCAAATGGGTATGCAGCTTGTGGAGTGGTAGTATCTTTGATTGGATATTTTATTTTTTATTTTTAAGGGTTGACAAGGACATCACGAGAGCTTATTTGATTGCATAAGGGCTCTAATCTGATGTGCACCTCGAATCGGTGCCAGAATGTCACTGATGCAAGGACAATACATTGAGGTCCAATTGTATATCTTGTAGCTTCCATTCATTCATGATGCCTATAGATTGACACCTAAATCAATTACATCAAGTTTAAGAACATATAAAAATGTCATACTCAGACAATTAGGAGAAATGAAATGACCATACAAAATGTGAAAATAGTTAGGTATTTCAAGGTGAGGTGAGTAGTGATGGGAGGGGAAAGGACAAGTTATTTCAAGTGATATCGTACATTAGTGGGGCATATTTTACACTAGACCCAAATTCAAGACAATTTTAAGATTTGTGCCACTAACACCCATTGCAAAGGGGTTCATAGCTTGCAAGGTGGAGACATATTTGATTGGTCATTGTGTATTGTCAATGATGGATGAGCATGTCATGAGAGATGATTTGACTGTGGTAGGGCTCCACATGAGAGATGATTTGACTGTGGTAGGGCTCCACATGTGATGTATGACTTGAATCAACAATGCAATGTCACTAATGTGGGAATAAGATGTTGAGGTCTCAAAGTCTATCTTGTAACTTCCATTTGTGCATGCTACATATTGCATTGACATATGTGATATTTCATTAGCAAAGCCTTAGGGAATATTCATTTCCACATATATTTTTATACGTGTTATAGCTCTCAACCACAACTTGTCATGGCATTGTTTTTATCTTGCAACACCTGCATGCAAATACAAACCAAAAAAAATGTGGTTAATTTTTTCCATTGACTTTCAAATGTTCTGGGATGTAAATTGTTATAGCGATGTACATTATCCTAGTTGTTTGAGTGGGATTTATTGACCATATTAAATTTTCATTGTCAATAAAACTTGCACATTTTTTATCTATTGTAAATTGATCAGTGATGCACTACATAATAACTCTACAGCCAAAGTGCACAACACTTGATCTATCCCCTACCTAGCCCTCTGTAGACAAGAACGCTAATTCAAGGACAACCATACTATGCCTCACCCCAAAACTAATGAAACATGGCTATACATCTAGAGCCTACATCATTGTCAAACCTAGGCCAGTGCTACACACATGAGTCAAACTCACTACTCAAGTTGCATCCCAACTCGACTGCTCAACTTAGCCTAGATTCACTTCATGGACCCCAAAATATCGAGTTGATAAATATCTACCTTGGCTAGGGAGACCTCTTGTTCCCTAGGAAGTGCCTCATGCGACTTCCCTAAGTGAGGGTTTCCAGCCCCTCATATAATCCCAAACTTAAACTTGGTGATGCCCATAGTGCCACTACAACTTCTCTTCAAGCCTTGTATAGGAACACGAGTGTCACACAAAAGGATAAAGCTTTGTGCAACTATAACACTAAGCGTCTCACTGTTGTTTTCCTTATTCAATCACCATCACCCCATGTCACAAGTTCACTATCTACAGTTATTGGGAAGTTGTCACCTTAGTCATTGCATCTCTACTGCATGTCTCCAAATTCACCCCTCATGCCCCAGAGTTAATCCTACTTCATTATTCTTGACTACTCACATCAACGCTTAACATAATCCATATTCCATGCACCTCTCCACTCCTTGCATCGCTCTGAGTTGTGTTTGATTCAACATTGACCTTGTCCCTCCACTGAACCTCAAGTCATCTTGTTTTGACTTACTTCACAGTCACACATTCAACACTCACTTCTCAATTGCTGCACACATGAAAGAGTCTACATTCATCTAACCCCTATTTTGGGTAGGTTTCATCACCCTTCTCACCGATCCACCATGTTCACTCTGTCACACAACTACATGACTTGGTCCTCTTAGTTGCATTATCTGACAAAGTTCCATATCATTATCTTGCAAACGCTGAGATAATATTCATTTTCTTATGTACAATTAATATCATTTAATTTATATTATTCTATATTTATATTATATTAATGGTATTTATTGTTATGGTGTAAAAAAAACCTCAACACATTCGTTGCAAGATGAACAACTTAATTGATGTGGCTACCTATGTTGAACAAAATATTCTTATGGTTTCTCATGGGACTGATCGTAGCTTCCAACCCCATCAGCGGCCTACTCATATCTTCGAGTATGAGAGGATTTTGATGATTACATAGAAGAAATCATGAAAAAATTCAAAACCTTTAAACCATATAAATAGCTCTTTGGGCATTGTAGTAGATAGGAAATTTTACCTAAATATTTTCTAACGAATCACAAGAAGACACCATGATAGACGTACCTTTTGCCAAACACCTTTTACCTGATGACTAAAAGATAAAGATAAATTGGCCTTCTACGCATAGATTGCTTTGTCATGATAAAGATAAATTGGCGTGTCTTTGAAATTACTAGCTATAATATAATAAAGCATATATATTTATTCTTTCCGTACAAGATACATGTAATGCTTTCAAAGAACAATTTTTAAGTCCGACCAAATGCGTCTATGACATATAATGCTTCTATGACATATGATAAAATATTGATATTATAATGGAGGGTGAAGTCAATACGAAGAGAGGGGATGATCTTGAGATAACAGAATGGCAAAGCACCTTCCAAATAGTTTAAATAAGAGTGAATATAAGAATATATCTAAATTATGTTGGAGGAATTTTTATTAGTAAAATTTTATAAAATATTTGTTTTCGGATATATTTTATTACATATCAGAATTTTCGATTACAAGTTGTTTTGGCAATATTTTTGTTTTGCGACATTTATACAAATACCAATCAAAAAATAAGTGGTTAACTTTTTACAATGACTCAAATGTTAGATGCCCTCTAGATTATTACAATGATGTACATAATAACAGAGGATGATGAGGCATTTGAATTATTAGGTAGTAAGTGTGACGAACGAACAAGGTCAGTTTTTTGGACAACTTTTAAATCACTAACAAGTTTAGTTCTTAGAAGTTTCCTTCGACTTGACACAGCGGTCGCTACATGCAAAAAGCTCATAAGCTTTAGATTTTTATTAAGTTCAATTTGCTTAGGACACAACCAAAATAAAATCATAAATGCAAATAAACGAACAATGAACAATTCTTTGAAAAAGAGATTTCTCGAAAAAACTATGATCAATATTTAGTACATATCATAAAAATCAATACAAATAAATATTTGTCACTTTCACCACACATCCCTTTCTATAAATAATTATGGACTGTGGAAGCCATAAATCTCAAGCTTTTAATTCTTCAAAACGTTGAGAAAAAATAGTTAAAAGTCACAAAAAATGAACTATCAAGACAATTAAATAAAATTATGATAATATATAAAATTTATTAAATAATATTATTATAACATTTAATAACAATATAAAATAAGGCACCTTATATTATATTATATTTAGTATTATACACTAGAGGGCATGTATCTTACACCAAAGTATAGCTTGTTAATATATATAATTATTAAATATATAATAAATAATTATACTAGGGTTGATTTGATTGCGACAGGATTTCACATCTGATGTGTGGCTCCAATCAGTGCTACAATATTTTTTTGATAGATACGGGGTTTTGGTTGGACCCAACCATATATTAATACTAAAAAAACATGACAACCCAGGCGAAAAAAGCCAAAAACCAAAACAAAAATAAGTATAATGAACAATCCCAAGGCTAAGAACAACCAAAACAACCCTGCTTTCAAAGACTAAGAAGATCAAAGGCTGACTAGAACAACAAACAAACAATACCCACAAAAAAAGTGAAGAGCAAAGAAACAAAAATCCTATGACTCATGCTAAAAATGTTATTTTTGAGATCTAAGGGTCATTTTCAAATAATTCAATTCTTTTTTACCTTTATTTCCCTTTTTAGTACACACAACAGTCCAATCTCCACCTCCCCCAAAGAGTGGAATGGGGATTTCAAGGTTTGACAAAAATGCTTTTCCTAAAATGGTGGATTGAAAATTCTTTGAAGGGGTACGAGCCACAAGATTGTTCTCCACATCAAAAGTTTTTGAATCTGGTTTTTGCCCATGCTTTGATTAAACACATGGATCCTCAACCAGAACCATGATAGGAGTTGTGCTACTTTCTTCTCTTTCAGCGAGAGGTTGGATAGTAATATGTTCAGGGCCATCTTCCTTCCACCAAGAATTTTTCTTTTTATGTTTAAGGGAAGAACAAGCAATTACTAAATGGCCAATTTGGAAGCATCTACAACATCTAAAGGGAAGACCTTCATAGTCAAGGGGCTACATCCATACTCTATTTCTGACTTGCAGTTCTATCTGTGTAGGCAAATATTTAGTAATATCCAAATTGACTAAAATCATGGCATATGATAAATGAAACCCTTCCAGGGTTTCAGGGTCAACACTCCAAAATTCTCCAATGGATTCTGCTTGGTTGCTAAAACATCATGCTCTTAGAATTGAAGAGGAAGATTAGGAAGCCTAATCCAAATGGGTTTCAAATTAAAAATTTCAGTATACAAGTTGAAATCAAGGTGTCATGGCTATGCATAAGCACATGATGTCCCCAATCCCACTAAAGTTCATCACTAAAAACTACATGTTTGTATTCAATGTTATCAAATATCATAATAAAAATGTCTTTCACACAAGGATGGATTTGAATCTTATCGATAATCATATCCTATCATTCCTTCAAAACCCATTCATAGAGTTGGTGCAGGTTCAGCTAAAATCTTGTGAATGAACATATCATGCCAAGGGTAGATAGGTGTTCTTCCTTGTTCTCAATGGCTATCAGTTTCTCATCTATAAATACAAGATGGGAAAATCTTTAGCAGGGGTTAAAGGCTGATGCAAAAGATTCCTAGAGACCATGTCGATAAAAGTAGGGCACAAGTCATCTTTGGGTAGGGTCTCCCCTATAGAAGTAACATCGAGACTTCCAATTGCCTTTGCAAACTTTGGATGCCCCCTACCTTGACCGTAGGAGAACTACTTTCCACCACCATAGCAATAAATGGAGGAGGAGGAGATAGTTTCAGAGCATTGCCCTTCAATCTTGAACTACCAGAACTGTGTACCTCTGACATTGTTACCACTACGAAACCTGCTGCTACCATGACACCATCCACCATCGTCGCACCAAGTGCCTTTATCATAGCATTTTCAATGCAATTACCTTTTTGTTTCAAAATTTCCTTTACCATAGTGTTGTCCCCTCCCCTTTTTTTCTCTCAATCAAATTATTTATAATATTGTTAAAGTTTGGGTATAGGCATTTTTATAACCGAAATGCCCAAACCAATGGTGAATAGTATCCCTTGCCATGGACTGTGGAATGCCTCATCATATTAAACATAGGGTTCAATCCACTTATCGACCCCCATCACATTGAACACTGAGTCAGTTAGCCCATTGCATGTGGATAGTTTTTATGAAAGTGTGCATACCTTACCCCCTACAGGATTAAAATTTGTGACCTCCCTTTTGGGAGCACATGTTCTTCACCATTAGGGGGGCATATCATACACCAAACTTAGATTTAGGGCATTTGTTGGATTTAAATGACTAGCACCCATTGTAAAGGGGTCTACAACTTGCAAGGTGGCAGTATATTTGATAAGTCAGTCAAGAGTAGATGAGGATGTCATGAGAGTTGATTTAATTACAAAAAGGCTCCACATCAGCTCGAATCAATGATGCAATTCTTCTAATGTGGGGATAAGACATTGAGTTCTTAAATTCTATCTTGTAGCTTCTATTTTTTCATGCTTCAGATTGCCTTAACCATTTATTTTATGTGACCTTTAACTGAATTTTCTCAATGTATCAAAGAACTAAAAAATTGAGATTTATGGCTTACACAGACCATTATTATTTAAAGAAAGATATGTCTAGAGAAAGTGACAAATATTTATTTGTATCAATTTTTTTATCACACTATATGATTTGGTATTAAAGATATGCAGATAAATATTGACCACAATTTTTCAAGTAATCAACTTTTCAAATATATGTACATTATTCATTCATTTGTGTTTAAGATTTTCTTTTTGTTGAGCCCTGAGCAAATTGAATTAATATAAAGTTGAAACTTTTGATCTTATAGTTTTAGCATTTGGGAAGATTTGAGGATTTTGCAGTCACTATCAAGAGATTTCTAGAAAAACAATGATAAATATTTTCCAGTTCACTTATTTAGAGCAAGTTGCCAATACACTATGCTATTAGATGTTAAACATGTGGTCAGGCATTGATTCTTTTCTAGATTTTCCCAACTTGTTCTACCAAAATGGGAAACATATATACTCAGTACCGTACACTAGAGGGCCCATGTCATATACCAAATCTGGATTTAGTGCAATTGTTTAGATTTACATGACTTGCATCCATAGTAAAGGGGTATGCAACTTGTAGGGTGGTGACATCTTTGGTAGGATATTTTTTATTTTCAAGGGTTGACAAAGACATCATGAGAGTTGATTTGATTACAGAAGGGCTTTAGTCTGATGTGCACCTCAAATTAGTGCCACAATGTCTTTGATGCAGGGACAAGATAATGAAGTCCCAAAATCTATCTTGTATCTTTCATTCATTCATGAGGCAAATAGTTTGACATGTAGATAAATTACCCTAGGTTTAATAACATACATAAATGTCATACTCAAACCCTTAGAAGAAATGACATGACCATATAAAATGTGAAAATAGTGAAATATTTCAATTTGAGGTGAGTGGTGATGGTGAGGGGAAATGATAATGTATTTTAGGTGATATCGTATATTAGAGTGGGCATGTTTTACACCAGACCCAAATTTAGGACAATTATTAGATTTTTATGACCAACACCCATTGCAAAGGGGTTCATAGTTTTCAAGGTGGCAACATATTTGATTGGTCATTTTGTATTGTCAAGGATGGACAAGGATGTCATGAGAGATGATTTGATTGTGGTAGGGCTCCACATATGATGTGCAACTTTAATCAACTATTTAATTCCACTAATATGGAAACAAGATGTTGAGGTTTTAGAGTCTATCTTGTAGTTTCCATTTGTCCATGCTACATATTCCATTGACATATGTGAAATTTCATTGGCAAAATTGGGGAATATTTCTCTCAAAATATACTTTGCTATGTGTTAGAGCTCTTGACCACAAGTTGTCATGGTAATGTTTTTATATCGAGACACCTGCATGCAAATAGGAACCACAATAGATATGGTTAATTTTTTCCATTGACTTTCAAATGTTTTAGCATGTAAATTATTATAACAATGTACATTATCCTGGCTATTTGAGTGGGCTTTATTTACCATATTAAATTTTTGTTATTGACAAAATTTACACATTTTTATATGTTGTAAATTGATCAGTGATATACTACATAAAAACTTTATGGCCAAAGTGCATGACACTTGATCCAACCCCTACCATGCCCTTTATTGACATGAGCACTAATTTGATGACACCCACACTATGCCTCACCCCAAAATTGACCCAACTTGGCCATATATCTAGATCCTACATCATTTTTGGATCCCAACCTAGGCCTATGCCACATACACAAGTCGAACTCACTACTCAAGTCACATCCCAATGCATCTACTCAACTTAGCCTAGATCTACTTTATGAACCCCAAAATCCAATCTTGATAACTATCTACCTCAACCACAAAGACCTCTTGCTCACTAGGAAGTGATTCATGCAACTTCCCTAAGTGGTGGTTTCCATCCCCTCATATACTCCCCCACTTAAACATGGTGACACCCATAGTGCTAGTGTAGCTTCTCTTAGAACCTCACACAAGAACACTAGTGCCACATACCAAGATGAAGCTTTGTGTAATGAGCACATTGATCCTCTCACTGCCCCTCACTATTTTTTTCCTTCTTCAATCACCATCACCCCATGGCACAAGTTCACTATGCATAGTTCTTCGAAAGTCATCACCTCAATCATTGTATCTCTACCACATGTTTCCAAATTCACCCCTCATGCCCTAGAGTTAAACCTGATTTGTTCTTCTTGGATACTTGCATTCATTTCTCCATTCCTCACATCTCTCTGAGTTGTGTTTGATTTAACATCAACCTTCTCCCTCCACTAAACCTTAAGTCATCTTATTTTGACTTACTTCACAGTCATGCATACAACACTTGCTTCTAAATCATTGCACACTTGAATGAGTCTTCACTCATCCAATCCCTATTTTGGGTAGGTTTCATCACCTTTATTACCAATCCACCATGCCCACTTTGTCACATAACCACATGACTTGGCCTTCTTAGTGGCATTGTCTGGCAAAGTCTCATACCATTACCTTGCAATGGTTGAGATGATATTCATTTTCTTATGTATAAATAATATTATTTACTTTATATTAGTATTCTATATTATATTATATTATTATGATATCAAAAACCCTCAACATATTCGTTGCAGGATGAACAACTTGGTTGATGTGGCCACCAATGTTGAACAAAATATTCTTATGGTTTCTCATGGGACTGACCGTAGCTCCAACTCCATTAGCCACCTACTCATATATTCCAGTGTAACCCCCATTTTATCTAACACCACCACTAAATCCCTCAACCTCTCCAAAAAAAATTATAATTACTTCTTCACTTCGAGTAATAATTTGATACGAAAATCTCCTCTATCACTCTTCACCATCACCCATAATTTGTGTTGTATCTATTGGTTATGCTCAAGTATCAAAATTCCTAGAGGTTAAATGAGATTGTTTGCTTCACTATCAAAAATTATCCATAATGTGTATTTATCAAATGATGTCCAATAACGTTTCTAGGTAGAAAGTTTGTCATTGTCTAGGCTTTTTGGTGTTAGTTCTCATTTATATTAATTTTTGCATTTTGCATTTTTATTTTTTGTTACTGATTCTATTGTAACTCATTACAAACCTAGTTTTAATGTCATATGGTATTCAAAAAATAAGAGTCAACATTTCATTGCATGCATCGTATTTTGGCCCTTGTACAAGGTATTTAGTTATCCATGTTCTAATTTTGTAGTGGTGGAGCCTTAGTATTCTCTCCACCACTTCACCAATGTTTGAAGGCTCTATGGAATGTATCACCCCAAATAATCTATTGTGTTGGGAAAGAAGAGCTACGACATTACCATAACCATGGGAAAATCTGCAGTATTACCATTGGTGTTTAGGCTTTGGCCTTCATTGTTGGGGCATGTCTTGCCACCTTGTGGTATTCACAACTTCATGGTTTCGCTAGAGTTGAGCCTAACACTAAATTATCCATAATATTGGAATACCTCATAATATTTTGTGGCTTTTAGGACACCTTAACACCACTCCCATCATTTAGGTTGTCTAAGGTCTCCAAACCAATAAACAATTAGACCACTAGTGATTCTTATATAGAAAAAATTTAGTTAAAGGTCAAAGAAAATGAATGTGTGCAACTCAAAAATGTTGATATCACTATCTTCCATTTTTATTTTAGAATTCTAATCAAGCCATTCGTTTTCCATGATTAACAAGTGTGATTTTTCTACGATTGACAACTGAGATGAAATGTTCGTGAAAATAGAGATTACTAGATATTTTGGAGTTATTTTCATTTTTCATCTTGATAATATAATATGATATATGTTATATCATATTAATAATAGTATATATTATATTATAGTAATATATATTAAAATAATATATTTAACATATTATTTATAATAATCATTAAAATATATATAAATGTTATATTAACTATACACGTCACTGAACTTTGCACATGTATTTGTCTAGAATTCTTCAATTTCATCACCTGAAATACCTTATCATTTCCCCTCACCATCACTACCCATCTCACTTTGAAATATTTCACCGCTTTCATGCTCTGTATGGCCTTTCTCTTCCCCACCATTTTTTCATTACTTAAGCTCATTATGAAACAAAATGTTTCCTCCCCACACAATTCATTGTCATATGAAGGAACACTCAACCTAATTTTACACCATTAGCTCTACTATACAATAATATTATATATAGTTGTTATTAATCTTAGGTGTCTAGCTTTTGTCTTATTCAATAAGTTATCCATTCCCGTAACAATAATAAAGGTTAGTTTTGGGAATGTGAAATAAACAACCTTCTTGGCTTATTTATTATAATTTTTTCTCTCTTTCAAACTTGAATCATGAAATATAATTTCATGTGCATTCCATCAATAAGGGGGTTGTAACAATAATGTATATAGTTGTTATTAATCCTAGGTGTCTAGCTTTTGTCTTATTTAATAAGTTCTCCCTTTCCGTAAGAATAGGAAAGGTTAGTTTTAGGAATTTGAAATGAACAACCTTATTGGCTTATTTATTGTAATATTTGCTCTCCTTCATAATTGAATCATGAAATATAATTCCATGTGCATTATGTCAATAAGATCTCTGGCCTGTCACACTAGAAATTTCAAATTATAGTTGCTTAATGCTTCGTGCACAAAATGTGATAACAAGTCAATGGCCATGGGTTTTGATTGAAGTTACACTCTTTCACTATACAAAACCATGCTTTACCAAAACATAAAACTACATCCCTTCTGGCGTAATTTGCACCTTTGGGGCAAGTTCTATTAATATCAATGATATGTGCATGAAAGTTGTCCATATTTATTGTATATAGATCTGAATCTATTTTCATAACTATTATTTCATACAATGTTATTTGTAGTTTTGGTCTATTTTCATAACTATTTTTGATTCAATGCTATTTTTAGTTTTGGTCTAGGATTTGGGTGGTCTAGGTTAGGAGGTGAAGAGATAGTTGTAGAGGATTTCAATTCAGCTTTGGATTTAGGTTAGGCTTACGACTTATATTTTTTGGTTTTAGGTTAGGATTAAGGCTTCTTTTTTTTTTAGGTTTAGACTTAGGTTGTTGATCAGTCACAATTATGAAAAAAAGATGATTCAATTACCTAGACAAATATAATGGTATTAATGATACATGTGTATGAACATTATTTGTTGGTGTTGTATTTATATTTACATATGTTTATATATTTGTTTCTTTAAACATATTTTTTCTTTGCATAGTTGGGTTATGTAAATTACATTCATTTTTATCCAAATCTACAGGGCATATCTACTTTATCCTCTTCAAATGGATTATCTTGATAATATTTGGGACGTATAAACAATTTTTTATTATTAAATCCTAAATATATTAAAACATGTTTAAATAAAATAATCATGGGGTAAATTATATTGAGACATGTGGCCAATTATATTGAGATGTCATGTGGCTAGTTATATAGACACATGGCTTTACTTTGCTTGGCCAATCACACCATGCAATGTGGGCAATCTATGTTTGGTTGAGGAACATAGATTCATAAGGTTACAATTGATCTAATGAGAAGTTTGTGGATCCATTATTTACATATATTTACTTTATACCCTTCATGCCTCTGTACCTTACATGAAATATAGTGATCACATGCCATTGCGTGGTAGCCATTTAATGGTCATATGGTGACATTATTTATCAAGATCATAAGATTGAAACATATTAAAACTTATATGCCAATATACTCAAATAAAATTGAGATTACAAGATGACTCATGTTTGGCATTGATTGGCCACATGGTTAAAGATTCATAAGGTCAAAGATTCACAGAGTCAAACATATTTTCAATTTTGGCGAACAAAAGAGAACACAACATAATCATGAGGTTCATGAAGTACCAGAGGTCATGGGTTTCATAATTTGTGAATGAAGACTTTTTAGACCCATTAGAATATTAATTCAATTAATAATAAATTGGGTTCATTGGTTAAGCCTTATACATGGGTCGATGTGAAATCGATTATAATTTAACTTATATATCTATGTAGCTGTTAACTTTTGACATGGGGATACTATTCAATTTACAATAGTAAGAATATTAATAATTTAGAATCTTCTGCTACGCCCTTCTCCCATGGCGTGTCTAGGAATATGTGTGGTTGACTTGTGGCATATGTACCTCTTATATATGCTTGTCACATTTCTATATGTTCTTATTAAGTTAGCTTATGGAATACATACATACACACACACACACACACACACACACACACACACACACACACACACACACACACACACACACACACACACACACACACACACACACACACACACACACACACACACACACACACACACACACACAGAGTTAGTCTTTTATGATCATATTATGATTTTTTTTCTTATTTCATGGTTGTGGAGGTTGCCCCATCGAAGTGGCTCAATCACAATATTCAAGTATTCTACTCTTTTGCCAATTTATATTATGGATATGTTTTTTGTTTTTAACTCTGTGATATATTATTCTATTATTGTGAATCATCTAAGTAATTTCATAACAAGTGGTATTAGAGCTTCAATTTAGACAAGTTTCTGTAATGTGGTGTTTTTAGATATGGCATCCTAAGCACTAGAAGGTTAAAAAAACATAACTTATGATATGAGAAGAATTAAATTTTTTGTCACCATAGTTTTGTTCATGTATTTTTTTGTAAAAATGTAAAAATAAATTCTATAAAATTTTTGACCTTGTGCAAATTAACAGTTGTTAGATTCATCTCTGTGAGATGATCACAATAGTATATTCTATCATACAACTTTTTGGGATGAAAATTTCCATGCTTGTGCACATTAGAAATCATTTGATTCATATTGGTGAGGTGATTGCAATGATATCATCTATTGATACACTTTTTTTTTAGGGATACAACGCTCCTAGGGTTTATTCATGGCTAATCCTAACATGTGTACGAAGAAAAGGGAAAGAAATGCCTAAAACTTCTCACCAGTATGACATGGAGTCTGGAACTTCAGATCCAAGTATTTTAGTGGTGGTTCAACACCTTCAATTAGAGTTAAGTGGCATGGTGTGGAAATATTATCTCTATGTGGTTCAAGGGGAAATCATGGGGATGAGAGGGGAGATGAATGGCTTGAGGAATCAATTGCAACAACTAAGGCAATTGGCCGACCTTATGGATCAGTCTTTGCAAAATAACTCCTCACCACTCTTGTTTGGGTCTCCCACTCCAAATAATTCTAGCACTAATCTAGGCATGAAGCTGATGTTAACAAAAGTGGACTTGTGCAAGTTTGATGGAAAGAATCCACTCACATGGCTTACTCTTAATTGAAAATTTATTTCATCTATATCATATTAGCTTTTCATAAAAGGTGGTCATGACCTCTCTATATCTAGAACCTAAGCAGTCTATTTGGTATCACTAGTTGTGTGTTCAATACAAAAAGAAGGGTGTCCTAGTTTCATGTTCAATATTTTCTAAGGCATTGTAGCTCCACTATCAGAATAATGTCTCTGAAAACTAATTCATCCAACTAGCCAGGATATGCCAAACAAAGGATCTAAAGGATTATAATAATCAATTTTAGAATCTCTCCTTATGTGTGGCAAACATCATTGAGTACAATATGACTGACCTATTTTTGGGTGGCCTCAAAGATAACATCCAATTGGAAGTTTGCATGTTTAATCCCAATAATGTACCTAAATCCATACTAAGGGCATGCATGGCTAAGGAAAAAAATCTTATCAGATGAATACCTTTCACTAATGTTTGTGAATGCACTTTTCCAGCACCATCATTTTTGCAACTTACTAGATTTACCCCTCAACAAATTGAAGAAAAGCATGCAAAAGGTTTGTGTTTTGGATATGATATAAAATATAACAAAGGACATCAATGTGATGAAAATAAGTTGTTTTACATTGAAGGTCTCAATGAGGAGGAAGAATATGATGAGGCTTTAGATGCAGGTTTAGAAGAACCCGAGGATGAATCTGAAGATTCTCAACTTACTATTTCCTGGCATGCACTTCCATGCATTATTAATCCTCAAGCACTTAAGGTGGTGGGTTTACTAAAAAACAAATGGTAAATGTGTTGATTAAATCTAGAATTAAAAAAAACTTCATCAATAATAAGCTGCCTACTCATTTGAACTATTTTATTTACCCAACTCTAGAATTTTAAGTCATGATTACAAATAGTGGCACCATCAACTGTTATGGAAAATGCCATAGCATTAAGTTTTCTATGGGAGACAACTTGTTAGATTCCCCTATGTTTTTTATTACCATAGGAAGAGTTGGCATTGTTCTGGGAGTGTAGTGCTTCACCAATTTGGGCACAATTGAGATGAATTTCTATAAACTATTCATGAGGTTCCATTCAAAAGGTAGGACCTTTGAATTGCATGGATTATGGGTTAAATCTCCACAACTAGTTAATTCTCATCAAATGATGAAGATTATTAGAAAAGGTGTTGAAGGATTTGTGGCACACTTATTTTCCATAGAGGTTTAACCAAACAATGAGTCTGCACATCCTTATTTGCAAAGGGTGATGGATGATCATTTTATTATTTTTGAAGACATGCCAAAAGGACTTCCTCCAAACCATGTGCATGATCATTCCATAAGGCTCATTTTAGGAAGTACACCACCTAACATCATACCATATAGGTATCCATATGCCCAAAAGAGTGAAATTGAAAAGATGGTACATGAGATGTTGGAGACAGGAATCATCCAACTTTATCAAAGTGAATATTCCTCCCTTGTGGTCATCATGCAGAAGAAGGATGACACTTGAAGGATGTGCTCAGACTACATATAACTCAACAAGTACACCATCAAAGATAAATTTCTTAGTTTAGTAATTGATAATTTTCTAGATGAATTTCATGTTGTTTATTTTACCAAGTTAGATATTCACTTTAGGTATCATCAATTTCAAATTTATGATGAGGACATACCTAAAATAAATTTCATAATCACAAAGGCCATTATGAATTTATGGTCGTGTCTTTTGGCCTAAAAAATGCACCATCTACATTTTAAAGTTTGATGAATATTATTTTTAGGCCAATTTTGAGAAAGTTTTTATTGGTGTTATGATATCCTATTTACAATAAAAATTGGGAAGACCATTTGAAGCATGTGAAACATGTAATTTCAATTTTAGAACAACATCAGCTTTATGTCAGACCTTCTAAATGTGTTTTTGGTGTCCAAGAGGTGGAGTAATTGGGTCATATTATTTCACATGAAGGAATGAAAGTTGATCTAATAAAAATCCAAGAGATGATGGAGTGGCAGGTTCCCAAGAACCTCTAAAGATTTCTAGGGCCAACTGGTTACTATTACAAGTTTGTCAAAAATTATGGTAGCATTACAACCCCACTCACCTCTTTGTTGAAGAAAAACTCCTCTCAATAGACTGATTCAATTGCCAAGGCATTTGAATATTTGAAAATGGATATGTGCACAACTCGATTTTGGTTACTCCTATTTTTTTTAACTTTTGTTGTGGAGTGCGATGCATTGGGATATGGCATGGGGGATGTACTCATGCAAAAAAGCAGACCACTATAATTTGAAAGTTTCCAATTGAAGGGAAAAAATAGGATCAAACCAATCCATGAGAAAGAGATGATGTATATTATGCATGCAGTCAAGCAATGGATACCTTATATGATGGGTTGTCAATTTTAGGTAAAGACTAATCATGATAGTCTCAAATAGTTTTTGAAAATATAATTTTCATCTAAAGAACAACAGAAATGGGTGACTAAAATTTTAGGATATTATTTTTAAAGAGTATATAAAAAATGAAAAGATAATGTGGTGGCAGATTCCCTCTCCCAATGGGATGAATTAGTCGAGGCATTATTATATGCCATGACCATGTGGCAAGAATATTGGTTAGCAGAAGCAAAATATCAGATGGGAGAATGACAATGATACCAAGGATTTGATTCAAAATACTTAGCAAGGTTTTGGTTAATCTAAAAAATTTACATGGAATGGGAATGTGTTATGGTATAAAGATATATTATACCTCTATAAGCATTCTCTCCTCAAAGATAAAATTCTTCAAGGACTTCATGCCTCACCACTCGGAGGTCACTCTAGATTTTTGAAAACATATCATATAATCAATCAAGATGTATTTTTGGAAGGGATCAATGGGGATGTCCAAAAATATGTGTTAGAATGCATGATATGTCAACATAACAAAGAGGAAACCATTAAGACACCATGTCTTTTGTAAACTTTGTCCATCCCCAATTAATGTTAGAGGAGGTTTTCATGGATTTCATTACTAGGTTACTAGGATCTAAGGGTAAAAAATTTATCATGGTAGTTATGGATTGAATCAAAAGTATGTTCTTTTTATTTCATGTCACAACATTTTATTTCTAGTACAATACCTTCTAATTTTCTCACTACTGTCTAGAAATTACATGGTACTCCAAGGATCATTGTAAGTGATCGAGATCCCATATTTACTAATAGTTTTTGGACTGAATTATTTGAACCTTGGGGTACCTAGTTGGCTCATAGTTCATCCTATCATCCTTAATATTATATAAAAATAGAAGTAGTCAAAAAATGTCTAGAAGGGTATCTTCATTGTTTTATTTATAATAAACAAGATAAATGGGTTCATTGGCTACCACTTGTTGAATAGTGGTATAATACTTATGTTCATAGTTCATCCAAAATGTCTACCTTTGTGGCCTTTTATGGATATCACCCCCCATCCATGAATTCAACCTTGTATGTCCATCCCAAGTTTTAATCTATTGAGGAAACATTCACCATCAACAAGAGGTCCTCGCCAATTTGAGATAAAATTTAGCCATGGCTCAAAATTGCATGAAGCAACAAGTAGATCAACACCATAGTGAGTGATATTTTGACATAGGTGATTGGGTCTTTGTGAAATTATATCCATATAACTAGATGCCTTTGAAGCAGTAGAAAAAGGATAACAAACTATCCCCTAAGTATAATGACCCTTATCAGATCTTAAAAAAAATTGGTAGTGTAGCCTACAAGCTGGAATTCACCCTGTTCACTAGCATACATCTAGTATTCCATGTATCTTTCATGAAAAAGGTAGTTGGTAACATAGTTTATATGCATAATGAGTCTCTTAAATTCGATGAAGAAGGTCAGGTTATTCTAAAGCTTGAAGTGATCCTTAAAACACGCACTAACTATGGACTAGAGCAATTTAGGAGTATTTAATCAAATAGAATCATCTACATTGTGAAGATGCAACATGGGAGGATGAATCTTTCCTACAACACCACCCAACATTGTTTCAAGTTTGAGGACATGTGTTTCAAAGAGGAGAGGCATGCTACACCCTTATCCCATGGTGTTTCTATGGATATGCATGGATGCCTTGTGGCATACATACCTCTTTTATATTCTTGTCAGATTTCTCTATGTTCTTATTAGGTTGGCCTATGGAATAACCATGGATAAATAGACTATATATGTGAGGTAGTATTTAATATTTTAGGATCATATTGTGAATTTATTTCTTATTGCATGGTTTTGGAGGTTGCCCCTTTGAAGTTGCTCAATCATAATATTCAGGTATTATGCTTTTTTGTCAATTGCTATTGTGGATTTGCTTATTTTGTTCTTAACTCTGCAATATATTATTCTATTGTTGCGAATCATCTAAGTAATTTAATTACATCCACACTATGAAATACACATGGGACTATATGGTTATGGGCCTCAAATTTATCCCAAAGTGAATGGAGTATCCTCATCATCTATATGTGGCATGATCATAGAGTGTCCAACTCATAATGTTCACTTTATTCTCTTTTTCACATATCATATGGTCCTAGGAAATAATAATGTAATGCAAATAAAGAAAAAAAATTAATATAGTTGTATGGAGACCAAAATGTCCTTCCCTCAAATGTATCACTCATGTTATTTATGCACTTAGTGAAATTTTAAAAACCCGTGGACTCATTATACATTGAAATTATGGATAAAAATTGGGTCACATACACAAGAAAATGATGGTGATAGCCACATAGATGTGCAAGGGTCATATTATTTGATTATGTGGATGCGTCCACTCTATTTGTATATGATAACATGGTCTGTAATAGTTAAATGTTTATAATATGACTCTGGATATTGACCCTTCCAAGGTATAGTGCTTACTAATTATATTAATCAAGATATAACGTGAATAACTTTATATCTCAAAGTAGCCACATTACTATTACTAATATGACCTGAGATCTTTTGAGACCCATGATTTTTTTAACCAAAAAAATTGTGCATGTGAACAAAATAGTATGGTCCTTACAAAATTTAAGAGTATCATAAACTAACATCTAAGTTTAAATTTTTTTGCCATAAACAATGCTAAACTAGATTATGCCAAACATTTTTTCCAACCAAACTATGTGCCAAAGTTTAAATTTGACAAATTCCACCCCAATATTGGGTAATGAAAAGAAACTAGTAATAAACTTGAAGGTTATATAACCTGCCTTCGACAAGATAATCAGCGCAAGGTATTTTTGTGCATTTTAAGGGTGGTTTAACTTTATGATACCACACATACAATTAACACAAATACAAAATTCATTTAAAATATTTGACCATGCCACATGAGACTCAATAATCATTGAAACATGCGAGTATCAAATTGTAATGTGAAGTAATTATGAAAATTCAATTTTATAAAATGGTGGAATTTACATCAGAGCTTTGGGTTTTCCATAACACCATTTTTTCCTTTGCACTATCATGGACCAATGGAAAACCATTCATCTTCTACCTCTACCATTTTAAATCCGTCTAAACTCAATTAATGCCTCATCACTAACCTTTCTTCCATTTAAACCCATTGCAACATACACTCTCTTATGAGCTGTAAATTTCATTACACTGACATGAAACTATGGGTTTTCACTATCGTCCAAGGGAAAGATCAGAAACATATGATGTAACTAACCTACAAAGGAGAGAAGAAACTCTTTATGGTTGAGGAAATATCATCTATATTGCTCACAAAATTGAAGATAATAGCTAACCAATATCTGACATGTGATGTGAAAAAAATTGTTATTACCATACTTGGGTATTTTAATGATTGTTTTCTAGCTATGTGTATCCTAAGTACAAGACCACAATTTTATTACAACCAACATGCCCCTAATTATTCAAAACAAACGTGGGCCCTCTTTTGTCAAATTGAGATACAAATATTAATTACAAAACCATATTTTAATTCAATTTATGAAATAGATTATTTTTATTGTTGAACCCTTATCTTTACACACACACACACACACACACACACATCCAAAATTTAATAGTTACTAGCTATTTCATAACTCTTGTATAAAGTCAGAACTCAACAATTTCACTTTTGAGGCCAAGTTTCTTATTATTCTTCTTCATCAAAAATAATTGACTTGATATTTCTTGTGGCTTAAGCTAGAAGGCAACAAAGGCTTTCATGGAGTGGCCCGGGACATTTCCTTCAAACCTAGGGAAGCTAGAGGCCTTGATTTGATTGAAATAACTAAGGCCTTGTTTTATGTGCCTAGTGGATTATTCAAGCCATTGAAGGACAAGAGGCATGGAAAATTATTCTCAGACACTGCATCTCTTCAGGAGCACCTCAAGGAAAAAAGGTTTGGAGCAATCTAGGTTTTTAAAGCCCATCAATTCATTGGCCACTATTAATATCATTGGGACCTTTGTTGTCAAAATCATTTGGAAGGCATGGTAAACTATCAAACCTTGGTTGTTTTGGAAGGGTGACAGGTTCAGGTTTGGCCTATCTATCAATTCCCACTCCCTGTGGTGTATCCCTTGTTATCACTATTTATGAGAAGCCCTTGGCTAAGGTCCACATAATTAATTCTCTAAAATTGTATCATCGAGGCATTAAGACTTTGAAAGATATTTTTGACAAGCCTACCAGATCTTGGCTCACTTGGGAAGTCCTCAAGCCTAAGTTTAAGTTAAACACCCAAGATTTTGAGTCTATCATTGAAATTCAGATGGTTGTACTAGATTATCCCTTGCACAAAATTGGTCTCACTGAGTCCCCTCAGTGGTGGAAGGATTATAACTAGTCTATATCCACACCTATGCTTCGGTACAAAACTCAGCTTGGCTATCAATGGCTTCCCCCTACCACTTCTCCCTAGGGAATGCTCAAGAGGCAGTGGCATCTTAACAGCCCCCCCTATATGGAATATGAGATTTAAGATTTTTTGGGTTGCCATTGTGGAACCCAAGAAATACATTTTCACTTGGAGCTTCCTTTACCCAGGCCTCCCTATGGGAGAAATTCTACATCACATGGGGATTCCTCCACCTAGATGCAATGTTTGTTATCAATATGAGTCCCTCAAGTATATTTTTTGGTTTTGTGGAAGGGTTGAAGATGCCTAGAATTCGATTCACTCGTTCCTCCAACCCTTAGGCCTAAACCTTTTTCTTGGCATATTGTTATTCTAGGGGATTTTCATAGCCTGCTTATAAAGTTCAAACAAATTTGGCATATTTTACACATTAAAATTATTTTTATGTTATGGAAAGACATAAATGTTTCTACTTTTAATAAAGATACCCTAGCCATAGATTTTACCATTTCTAACCGAATCTATGTGCTCTCTAATGTCATGTTTCATATTCAAATGCAAGCAAAAAGAGTGGAAATGGAGATTCAACATATCTACACTCTTCTCGAAAGCTAGGGCTATGCTCCCTACACTGTCAGCAAAGTTCTAGCGAAGGATCCTTAACATAATGACTAACCTAGAGATTGGACTTGGAGGGGCCATAATTGAAATAAGAATTGTGACCACCATAAATCATAGAGTTGCTCTAATTTTTCCCCTCTCCCCCAAGCGGGGATTTTCTTCCTCTAGTAGTTATGGAGGGTGGCCATAACCCACTAGTCATGTTGTGTTTGACCCTCTGGCAAAAATGGACATGACAAGTTTCTGAGGTTGGCTCTTATAATCTCTCCCTATCGGGCATAGAATAAAGAAGAAGAAAACAAAGAATAAGGTTGGTCTATCCCTGATATCTCTCCCCCTCATTAGAAGGTTGGGAAAATAAGCCCAATAGTCCTCCTCCACTACCTCCTCTATCTACGGGTCCAATGACCCTGGTTGCTTGATATGCTCTTTTTTTATGTTATGTTTTGCTAATATCAACCTAATATAAATTTGTTGATGTTTCCCAATTTTTCTAATATGTGGTGACTTCGAAATGTGCTTCCATTTTTCATTTGACTTTACAAATGTAAAAACTACTTACACCATTAAAATAAAATGACCTGGCTTGGCCCCCATCCACCTTGGATCCCAAAGGAGTGGCGAGAAGTGAAGCATGGCATTATTACTAGATATCTTGGAATACCCTTTGGCATTGGAGTTACCCTTAAGGATATGTGGAGATGGTTCATGAACAAATTCAAAGCCAAATTTTTGAATTGGACCAATTGATTCCTTTCTGTGGTTGGGTGTATCCAAGTAGCCAACAAAATTCTTATAGCAAGCCATGTGTATATATCCTTGTGTTGGTTGCCCTCTAAAATGTGTTATAATCAGTGTACTTAGTTAATCAAGAGTTTTTATAATAAAAAAGGCTTGCCCTCTACATCCTGGCTTCATTGTATTCAGTGAAAAGACAAAGGAGGCCTAGGAATTATTGACCCCTTTACACAAGGTGTCTACCTATCTTCCAAATGGATAGTGAGAGGCTTAGAGGGGGATTCACCTTGGAAACACTTAGCTCATTTTCGCATCCAACATGCCTCTGCAAGTCACTCCTGGAACTCAGTCAATTGGCGTGACAAACTCCTACTTGTTCCCTTCTTCAAAACATAGGGCTTTGCCCCATTCAAGACTATTTGGAAATGTTGGCAAATAACCTCAGGAAAGTTGATTTGGTATGATCCATCTCTTAGCCAAGGCCTAATCTTTGCCTCATCCTCCATTTGGTGGAACCACTTATCCAATATGATAGTAAACCCCTTGGTCTCTCCCAGCAATTTAAAGGTAAATGTCTTTTTAAAAAAGGAATTCAAACATTCTAGAAATTATGAGACCTAACAAGTTTCAGTTGGAAATCATGGCAACGTCTTCGAGCTCAATACAACCTAGCTCCCTCTAATAAACAACCAATTCTTAATATTCAACAATGGGTGCCACCTGAACTCTTTACCTTGTTATCCTTTAAATGTCATTCTAATTTCTTCAAAGATTAGAGATGGTCTACTACACATAGCTTTCGGTTCTTTCCGCTCAAAAGGATCTATAGGCAACTTCTGTTGTCAATTACCCTTAGCCCCCGCTTCAATGCTAAATGGCACTACAAGTTTAATAGTTCAAGGTGGAATAAACTCAGTCTCCAAATTTGGAAATCCAAGGTTGATGTTCAATCCCAACTTATGGCTTGGAAAATCCTTCACGTCAAACTCCCTATTGGCACTCGCTTCAGATTTCTTTACCACCCCCCCAACTTGTCATTTCTACGCCAAGTGTGAGTCTATTAAACATGCGATTTGGTTTTGTCTCCATGCTCGCCACCTCCGGCTTTCCCTCTTCTCCGCACTCCCTGCCATCTTCCCTAAGCCTTGGACATGGAAATTAGCTCCCCTGGGGACCTCTAATGTTCACAATGTTATCACCCACACTTGCAAACATGTGATTCTCAAATTCATCTAGAGATTTCATTATTTAGCTATTTTTTCCAACACTTTATATCCTAGAAAGTTGAAATGCAGATGGTCTGCCCCTGTTTATACCTCCACATATCCAACTTGTCTTCTTGTCTTCAAGATCAATGAAGAACTAATGGCGAGTTGTTGGACATCATCAACAACCTTCTTTCACAGCGTTAGAGTATTGAGGGAGACCAGAATCGATAACAGTGATTACAGGTTCAACACAAGGTGACACAAGTGCAGTTGCTCTGATAAACTTCCACCTACATTTAACTATTTTGATATTTACTATTAGCAATTTAGCAGACATCTCCATGATGGTACCACAGTTTGTTGTTATTTCTATTGTGATATTATGCATGACTATACATCGATAATTTTTCCCTCTTTTTATGATGTTTTGTAATCTATTTAACTATACTACATATCTTTAACAAAACCTCTCTAATCTACTATTTGTAATTTTTTTTTCCTTTTATTCAATTAAAATAAAACGACCACCCCTCCATATCACCTAGTCTTTATTTTATAGTGGATCTCCTTGCAACTTCTTAAATGTGATTCGATTTTTCATTGAGTTTGACAAATGAGAGTATCCGTAACCCCGTTCCATTAAAATATGAACCACCCCCCATCCATACATATTCCCTGATTCTCATCGTAAATGATGGAGTAGACATGTCCCCAATCCATGCGAAAATAACAAAACACCAGTCACTTTTATAATAAAATATTGTATTAAAGCATAAACAATCAAATCAAAAAATAAAAAGCGAGAGGATAGAAGAAAAAGTTTGTCCATGCGTGAGCCATACAATAAGGGGACCAATTTTAATAATATTGTGGCCCATCTCATCTAACTTTAGAGAATCCTTCAAATTTAACGATTGTGAAAGCGACGGCAAAGGATTTTTCCGAGCTGGCAAAACCAAAAAGTGGCATGAACAAATTCATATAAAATTGAGTGACTAACCTTTCAATTGGTTAGGATATAATAATATGAATCCCTATGCATAATTGTACGTAGATCTGCCATAGAAATCTAGACATACAATCATTTAAAAAACAATTAAAATTAATTTAAATATATTTATTTGAAAAATATAATATATATTAATTTTAAGGTATTTGTTTTATAATTTTATCTATTTAAGAGTTTCATATTGATTTATGATTTCTTTATTTTATCTAAAAATTTATCATTAATAAGTTATATCGTCATATTATTTGCTTGTTTCTACATACTTTTAGTTCACATGTTTTATATTTGATATGCTTTCTTTGATTTCACTATTTACTTTGTGTGTGTTCTTTGCTTTCTTCTATGTACTCTTATGTGAGTTTCTTGCTTTCTTTTCTTACCTTATATGTCGTCCTTGCTTTTACTATTTATTCTATGTATTTTGCTTCCTCTTATTTACTTTGTGTGTTTTTCTTGTTTTTATTTGTCTATTCCATGTACGACATGCTTACTTTAAATTTGAAATGATTTTAAAATGTTGTTTTTGACATGCCTTTTTTTTATCCACCCTAAAGTTGTTTTACTTTGTTATGTATTTACACACACATCAAAATGGAGCATTATGTAAATACTTAAAAATAGTTCTTGGCAATTATTAATCATAAAATTACATATTCTAAGGTCTCTGTGTTTTGTCGATTATTGGTCTAAATTAAACTTTATTGGCATGCTTTTACTCGTGCTTGTGATTGTTTTCCATCATGTTCACCTTCTTTTTCTTTCTCATGTCTTCTTATACCTCCTCCTCTACACTTTTCGTGAATTTCATGTATTATACATTTTCATGGCCTAAAAATGTACAATGTACATTTCTCGAGGTGCACTCTACTTACCCAATTTTGAGTCTTTTGGCGGTTGTGGATCTTAATTTATCAACTTTTTATCCCATTGTGTGTCATCTCGCATGCCAATGGGGTCGTAATTAGAATTCAAGAAATCTATAAATACATAGGTAAATTAGAGCATTTAAGACATACCATGAATGAGCACATAAAATAAATGCAAGTATATAGAGAAGGCATTCAAGAATCTAACAAAAATTTAAAAGCACATAAATTAAGGATTCATTATAGTTTTTAAAGTTAACATAAATAGGCACTGCATCACATTGGACAGTCTGGGTAAATTATATTTTACGTGGATGTTGTCTTTGATATTGTATATTGTTGAGCATATGCTCCCAAAAAAATAGTTTTCTTATTTTTTGTAGGTTCAGTTGTCTTATTAAGGTTTAAAGAAGAAGACTAATGTTCCACAAATATGTGTAAAAAATCTGAAACGCAACCGAGGTTGTTGGAGCCCTATACATGATGATTACAATTATAAAATTAAATTATATTTATTTGCAAGAATGTATAGTAGACAATGAAAATTATCATAAATGTTGAGTGTACAGTATTATAAAAATACTTAAATTACTACGAGTTTTTTTCTTCTTTATTTTATCAGTACTTACGAATTTTAAAGGTCCCAAAACCTTTAACAATTCTTGATTTCTTATTATCTTATCTAAAAAAATAATTATAATTTAATATTATAACGACTATTTTAAAATTATATAAAGATAAAGATATATTTTTAAACTCTCTTTTAATAAATTAATATATTATAATATAAATTTAAATTAAAATATAATTTTATTGTATATATTTGATTAAACTTGATTACCATAATTATGAATAAATGTGACGAAATTTATTGTTATTTCATTTATTAATTTTACACTTAGAAAAAATAAAATGTCCTTGATTATGAGTGTAAAGTGCTTCATCATGATAAGATAAATTGGCCTTCTAAGCATGCACTTTGAAATTATTAGCTATAATATAGCATAAATATTTATTCCTTCCGTAAAAGATACATGTTGTTCAATACATGTGCTTAAATCAAATTTCAAAAAATAATTTATAAGTCCGATCAAATTCAGAGAAGCCTTCGCGTCAAGGAGTGGGATCCAATCGTATTTCAACTTTTATGTTTGCTTCTATGACATGTGATAGAAGATTGCTATTATAATGGAGGGTGGAGTTCAATAAGAAGATAGGGGATGTGTAACGCCCAAAATTTACATCTCAAATACATATAAAATCATATCAATTTTTTTTTAACACTTTAATCGAACACATTATTATTAATAAGTATAGAAGAATCAACAATTACATACGGTTACAAAAGGGAAGACAATTAGTAAACAACATTTATTGTAAAAGGGTTTAAATTTCAAAACAGTTTTCAATCATAATACATTAGAGCTATACCTCAACCTCTTATGACAAAGAGGACACATTAAAAAATAAGGCACATGTTTAAACATATTGAATAACTACAAGGCAACAGTGAAAGCCCACAACTCAAACTCCATAACAAGAATGAATATTTAAACTTGGAAAAACTAGATTACGCTCTTCATGAGCCCAAATGTTAAACAAAAAGACTAATATCACATATTGGATATATTAACATGATAATCAACAAAGAATGAGATCATACAAATAAAAATAATGAAGGGTTAAGTAAGTGAAAAGTGTAATGCTAAAAACTACGAAGCACATACACACCACAGGGTCACAAAACGACTTTGGATAAAATATTTCAAAACTATTACAAATTAAATTAAAGTTGTAAATCAATTATTTAAGGACAACTCATATGAGTCATAATATAGACTTAATGTAATAAAACATGAAATGAAATGTGTAAATCAAACTGGAATTAACTGTAAAAATCTGATTATCTCAAAAAACTACTAATAAATAAGGTACAAGGAAGACTCATCAAAAATATTGAAAGGGGTTGAAATAAAAATAATAAAGGTTAAACATGAATATAAAACTCAAGGTAAGAGGTTGGAATTTTCATAGTTAATAAACGTTAAATCGGGTGATTAATGCAACACCCTTTCTAAAGTGACCTCGTCAACTAAAATCAGGAACAACAAATTTTTTGAATAAACTTGATTTGAATTGGGGTTACTAAAAACAGTAAATGAACATAAAATATGAAACTAAATGCTTATATATAAATTTAAATGTAAAAATAATCACTAAAAATCTTTGATTTTTCTTCACGACTCTTCTAACTCTTTTTGACAACATAATTTTGAATTGACTTCACAAGGTGAAAAAAGAATACAGGGGAAAAATACTGTCCAATGTTCTTGGAACCAGATCCACCAAAGATTATTAGAATGAGGTAGAAAATTTATAGTTATATAACCTGATTCACAAATGATAATTCTATAGCTTACAAGTTTTTATTTCAATAAAAACTTAAGTTTGGTGATTAATTGAATCCTATTTCTGAGCCAATTTAGTTGGTTTTCAAATAGAAAACTCTTAGTATAATCTTGCACTAAATAAAAGTGCATGCAGTCATCCAACTATCAATACACAATCTCATAGGATGTCATATCTATCTGTGTGCTTTTCATGATAGGAATTAAGTCTCAATTTTCATTTCACTCTTCTAACAAGATTTCAAGGGATGCTTCAAGACTCGCCACAGACAACCTATCCAAAATAGTTTTTACAACGATTAAACTACGTGAATCATTAAATTTTTTTCAAGACACTCAATAATAATTTAGGTTATAATATATTAACTTTACTCATTAATTTTAACTGTACATGTTTGACCTAATGCTATTACTACATGACTAATAATTCATATTAATATTAATCATTAATTACACAAAACCAAGATAAGCTAAACTCACTATTTTTTAAGTCTACCATTACCAATATTTTTTTTTCATAATATTCTTAATGTTATTTTACTATTCAAATAATGTGATCTTAACACTAACGCATCATCCAAATATGAATATTAGATATTACAACATTTATTTATCTACATGATTATTACTTTCTATTTAAATAATATTTAATTTTATATTCAATAAGGTTCTCAACTCATAGATAAAATAGTTTTTAAAACACTACTAGAAGTAACTCCATTAACCAAGCATTATCTTACATCTAATATCAGTTTATTAAGTGTTACAAAAAAATTGTAGACAGTTTACGTTAAGGAATATTATTATACATTGATATCTTTAAATAATACAACAATCATTATAGCTATCAAGTACATAAGCTCCAAGTTAGATCTTTTAAAGATAAATCAACTCAGGTTAACGACAATCTCTAAGGATAAAACTTTACAAATATCTCATTTGAACAACAAACGTATAGTCATCATCTACTCAAAAATTAAATCGAAAAACATATAAGACACTACTGATTTCAACATAAAAAATATTATTTCTCTATACTTTATTTGTGACTGCTAACTCGCCAACCTGCACTACGAAAATAGTCTAAAAAAGGGTCAGCATATGCTAAGCAAGAAATTTCTACCCCTTAAATATTTCATTTTACCAATTTAATAAACAAATTAAATAATGAATTTGTCAATTAAATAAAGCATGCTTATGACATATCTATAAGTAACCCAACAACGAGGATAGAATATTACACTTAACATTGACAACACAAGAATTATTAATAATCATACCCAATCTCAAACATTAAATAATTACTAATTTTATTACGTTAACAAAATTAACTTACTAATAAGGCTATTAAATATTCGCACTACATACAAATAAATAGATTGATTATTCATACATCATATTAACCAGATTTTTTTTAGCTCTCATAATTTGTGCTATAAATATTAAAATTAGAAGATAATTTTATCGATTTCCACTTGTAAATTTCTCCATTTGGAAATCAAAGGATCAATCAAATAATTGTTAAGGCAAGGATCAATTCTATTGCTATTTTAAAATCCCATATTTACACTGAAGAGAGTTAAAACCTCAACTTTTTATCCTTACACAAAATATTTATACAATTTAAAATAGATCTCCAACTCTAACTATTATCAAGTGATGTCAATCCATATTTAACTCAACTTAGATAGAATTGATTTAATATTTATATCCAAGTCCATTCATCGTAGCAGTACTCTTGATAATTATTACATAGTACTTTCAACCATCTATTTACAAATCTTTATATATCTACGTTTCCAATAATGGCTAATCATCACTATAATTTCATTCTCTTTCGTTATCTGAAGATGAACATGTATATAAAATTAATTGCTCATTATATTTTTGGGACAAATATTTTTCTTATGCCCTCTTTCGTACGTAAATACATAACTTTGAATATATGTTTAAATATATTCAATAACCAAAATTACATTTATATATTACATTCCACACTTTTATTATATAACTAATAACGGATCTACATTAACCTTAATCATATTCATAAGATTTAAATCACACTCAAAAAATATATATGTATATATTTATACATGCACATATATTTATTATATATATAAATTTATATATACATATATTTTAGTTTATAAAATAAATAATTAAAAAATAATAATAAAATATATATATATATATATATATATATATATATATATATATATATATATATATATATATAACCTTAATGGAGGGCATTGTAGTTGACAACCCATGCTCTGATAACTCCTAAACTAAAATAGGTTGAACCTTGTCCCCGCTTAGTGCGAGTGCACAAGTATTTTATTAATTTCAAAAAATCAAGTACATAAAGGTGCCTTTACTCCGTTAACCCTTTTACAATGCAAACATAGATTTATATAGTTTTTACCAATGACCGGTAAAAACAACTAATCCTATAACCAACTAAATACGGGAAAACAACCCGTAAGGTAATTCTAATTAATAACTACAAAACATTAAAACTACCTAATAATTAAACTAAGTTTATTTTATGGGGGTGTCTTTACTAAAAGATGTATGCCCCATTTACAATAATTATTTATTACCTACCAAAAATATAACCTAACGTTAAGATTTTGGAACAAGTCCTAACAAACCCCCCTATGATCCAAAGTCAGGTCTTTGGACACATACCAAGCATTTTTCTAAATTTTTCAAATTTGATTCTGTCAAGGGGTTTGGTGAAGATATCAGCTGTCTGATCGGCAGTTGGGCAATATATTGGATCAAGAGTTTTCTTTGCCACTAGCATTCGCAGATAATGGTATTTGACATCCATATGTTTTGGTTTGGCATGAAACACTGGATTCTTGGACATCTTGATTTCACTCTAATTATCAATGTATAATTGTGTAGGAGAAAACTGAGAAACCTGAAGATCTTCAAGAATACGACGAAGGTAAACAATTTCTCTAGAAGCATCCCATGTTGCAATATACTTTGATTTTGCTGATGAATTTGGCACTATATCTTACTTCTTACAACACCAAGCAATGGCAGTTGAACCCATATGCATAGTGTATCCTGTGGTTGACACTCTGTCATCCATCTGCATCACAATATCCAACAAGTTTGAAGTTCTTGTTGCAACGGTATTCAAGGTCATATGTTTTCATTCCCTGAAGGTAACAAAGTACTCATTTTGCTGCATGCCAATGAATTTCTCTAGGCTCATACATAAACCTAGATAAAATTCCAACTAAAAATGAAATATTGGGCCTAGTAGTCATCAAGTATATCAAACCTCCCACAAATTATCTATATGTGGTGCCATCAAAAAAGGCACTGCTATCATCCTTAGACAATTTCAAGTTACTTTCCATGGGAGTGAGGGCAGATTTGCAATCACTCATGCCAAACCTCTCTAATAACTCAAAAATATACTTAGTTTGTGAAATGAAAATACTATGTTCTTTCTAAGTTACCTCTATGCCTAGATAGTAGTGAAGAAGTCCAAGATCTGTCATCTCAAACCCATCTTTTAATTCCTTCTTCACAGACTTGTTATGGTTTTTCATCATTACCTGTAATAAACAAGTCATCAACATAAAAAAACTAGTATCACCATTTTCTTACCCTGCACTCGAAAATAGAGAGTATCATCTGATTCACTATGATGAAAACTAATGGATTTCAAGTATGAATCCATTTTCTCATACCAAGCCCTGGGTGCTTGTTTGAGCCAATACAAAGCTTTTGTCAATTTACACACTTTGTGTTCAGCACCCACCTGTTCAAAACCCTAATGTTGTTTCATATATACCTCTTCCTGTAAATCACCATTTAAAAAAGCACATTTAACATCCAATTGATGTACGTTCCAACCATTTTGTGCTGCTAAGGCAAGTACCATACAAATAGTGTGCCATTTGGCAATTAGTACAAATGTTTCCTCATAGTCAATACCTTCTTATTGCGAATATCCTTTTGCAACAAGTCGTGCCTTATGTTTATCAATGGAGCCATCTGATTTATACTTAGTCCTATAAACCCATTTACATCCGATGGGTTTAACATGTGGAGGAGGATCAACTAAAACCCATGTATTATTGTTAAGTATGGAATCATACTCACATTTCATTGCCTATTGCCAAACATGTTCAGTAGATGCCTCCTTAAAAGTGGATGGCTCAGTGGAAGAAGTAGTAACAACCATAGCATAGTTCACCTATTTTTGAGAATTTCTGGGCCCTATTAAACCAACTCCATCTGCTGTCAAGTTAGAAAAATTACTTTGAGTCCATTTTGGATACTTAGACAAATTATTCAAATTAGGGACTCCATAATTCTCATTAGGTGCATTATTTGATGGGGGACTTAGAGAATTTTCAACAATTTATAAGTCATCAACCTGTGAGCTTGTAGATGAAGGAGAGGAAAGTGAAGGAATTTGAGTCTCATACCATAACTTCGAAGAGTTGTCCCCATTATTCAAACCCTTATCTCTTTTTGCATATTTCCTCTCTAATCTATCAAGTTGAGAATCAATCTCTGCAGTGTTCATAGTCCCAAACTCATCAAATATTAAATCTCAACTTACTATGAATTTGCCTGACTCTTGTGCAAGCAAACGAAACCCCTTTTTTATCTTCTGAATAACCAAGAAAGATGCATTTTTGACTTTGTGGTTCCAACTTAGTTCTATGTTTAATAGGAACCAAAGCAAAACAAACACATACAAACACTTTCAAGTGTTTAACTTTGGGTTTAAACCCATACCATGCCTCATATGGAGTTTGTCCCAA
Source organism: Torreya grandis (assembly GCA_037957365.1). Taxonomy (NCBI): domain Eukaryota; kingdom Viridiplantae; phylum Streptophyta; class Pinopsida; order Cupressales; family Taxaceae; genus Torreya; species Torreya grandis. The sequence continues at coordinate 4,261,621 of JARHVA010000135.1, forward strand.
AAGTGCAACTGTGGGGGACCTATTTCTCAAATACACTACAGTACCAATAGCTTCAGCCCAAAACTTATCATCAAGCTATTTATAGTGCAACATGGCACGTGTTGTGCCCTCTAAAGTTCTATTCATTCATTCAGATACTCCATTTTGTTGTGGAGTATAAGCATTACTATATTGTCAATGAATTCCATGTTCTCAACAATAATCTAAAAATTCATTTGAGGTATACTCACCTCCATTATCTAAACGAAGAGTGGCCAAATGTGAACCTATTTCTTTTTTGACTAAGTGTAACCAATCAACAAACTTAGCAAAAACTTCAAATTTGTTTTCATAAAGAATACCCAAGTCATCCTAGAAAAGTCATCGATAAACAAGACAAAGTATCTACACCCACCAATGGATGAGTTTTTCATGTCACATACATCACTATGAACTAAATGTAAACATCTGTTAGCTCTCCAAGATGATTGTTTAGGAAATTTTTCACGATTTTGTTTACCCAAAACACATGACTCACAAAGAATACTATCTTTGCAAAAAGTGGGCAACCCATTCACCATACCATATCTCTGCAAATCCACTAAAGAGTGGATATTCAAATGTCCATAGTGGAGATGCCATAACCATTGTGTAGACATAGTACCTGTACATGTGTCAACAACTACTGCAAGTTCTATATTGGGAAGAAACACTATACAATGCAATCTAACCAAGTTTCCATCTTCATATCCTGTATACATTGTTTTATAATCATCTTTCACTGAATTGATGTAAATGAGCCCATTTTCAAGCACAATTTGACAACCTTTCTTTCAAATAGTTACCAAAGAAAGTAAGTGTTTCTTCAATGTGGAAACATACCAAACATCCTCCAAGTATTTTATAGACCCATTAGGAAGAAGAATCTGAATAGATCGAAGTCCTCGTGGTGTATGCATAGACTTATCTGCTAAGGCAACTAGAGAGAGAGAAGCTTCCTTATAAGACCAAAATAAATCTCTCATAAATGTCATGTGTTTGGTTGCTCCTGTGTCTAAAACCCATACATCTGTGAGCTCATCTCTAGCCTCATATTCAATATAATCAATGTGCCCCAAAGTAGTGAATGCAGATTCATGGGCAACATTACTAGATTCATCATAGTCATGATCAGCATACTGAGCAGAGTTAGTCTTAGTCACTTTTTGTGGCCTTTGAATTTTATCAAAAAGAATCCTACATTGTGAGGCAATGTGACCAAATTTTCCACATCTATGACACTGAATGTCTGATCTACCTCGACCTCTGCCCCTATATGAGTTGTGACTATGTCCTCGATCACTTGTTTCATGTGAATGTGATTGATTAGATTGTTGATTATTTGAATGACCCCTACCTCTGTTTTGATATCTGCCTCCTCTGTAACCTTGACCCCCTCTAGAACTATTTCCTCTATTGTTTTGATGCCCAGATGAAGATGAACTAGGCTTTGACTCTAAAACATGGGCTTCTTCAATTTTCTTGGATTTCTTGGGTAGAGAGAGGTCATGTTGGATGAGCAACTCAGCCAACTTATCAAAGGTGATGCTTGTGATCTTGTTAGAGACATGCAAAAGTTCAAAAAAATTCCTATAAGACCCTTGTAGTCCTTTCAAAGCAACAATAACTATGAGGTTATCATTTAGGTTGCCAAAACCAGCCTTATTGTACTCAGTAGTGATATTTTTCAACTTAGACATATATTCTCCCATATCCCCATCATCTAATGACAAACTAAACAACTGCATATGAATATCTATCTTCTTATGCTTAGGTTTCTTATCATACAAATCTGACAATGTTTTCCATGCAGTGTAACTATGAGGAGAATTTTCAATATGAACATACGTATTATGAGTACAACAACATTTAATGAGAGCTAAGGCCTTAGAATCATGAAAATTGAATATATCTAATTTAGCCTGCTCTGTTGGCAATGTGGGATTTTCATTCTTAACAATATTCCATAACTCATTAAAAACTAGTGAAGCCTCCATCAATCATTTCCAATCTGAATAATTGGAAATTGTTAATCTATCACCATCTAAAAGCAAATTTTGAATTTTTGGCATTTTTAAATGAAAGTAAGTGTAGTAGAGAAACGTGTGAAAAAATGCAAAAGAAATGAAACAAATATCACACTCATTGCACAAGACACTGGTTCTACGGGGTTTTGCACTTAACCTCCGCATAGAGCGTAAAAAAAAAACAAGTATTTTTGATGGGTTTTGCACTTAACCACACCAAAAATCAATGATTACACACTTATTTCACTAAATTACAACCTTATTTCACCAATTACACCCTTATCTCACCACAATAATGCAAAAGAAATATGATTGAATTCTTCCCCTTTTTCAAAAAATTAAATAACACAATACAATAAGTATGTGTTTTACAATATTCTGATTTAAAAGAGAATATTCTTTTTTTTAAAAAGCATATTCCAAAGCAAAAAAAAAAAACTTTCTCCAAAAAGAAGGGATTTGAACCCTTGACCTCCTCCTTTGCAAGCTTCTAACAAAATAAGCTTAACCAATTGCTCTAAGAGCGTTTGCAGAATATTATACTCAAAAATTTCTATTTATACCAGATTTTGTGTATGAGAAAAAAAAATTACATATGAGTAAATGAATCTAAAATTTTCCCTTTTTACAGCTTCTTTTCCAAGCTATCTCCCGTGGGACCCAGTCACAGCAAATTTAATGAAAATCAAACTTTAGAAATATCAAAAATAGATTGTTGAGTTTTATACTGTGCCATTCTTCTCTTGGGATGCCATGGCTGCTCCTAGATGTTTTTCTCCACCTGCTCTCTCTCCTACAGGACGTACAAATATGTACAGGCTGAATAAAAAGGATTTTTATTGAGTTTTTATAGGTTTTCAAGGTATGTTTTGCAGGGAATGGATTCAAAATGAAGCCTGGGATTGGAAGGCCGTACAAATTCAAAAAAATTGCAGATTTTCAATTTGAATGCAAAAATAGGGATTTATTACCATTTTATCTATTAAGAGGCCTGAGAATGAATGGAAATACCAAAGGCAGCCATGAATAAACATTATAGAGGTTTTTCTCAAATAAAAAGGCTGTACAAATCTGGTTTTGGTAAAAAAACAATGAATTTAATAACATTAAATGCTAAAAAATTATTTTTTATGCCAAATGAGGAGGTGTAACATAAGAAAATGGAGTATCAAATGATCAAAAAGACCAGACTGTGGTATATGGAAAATATAGGGTTAAATGTGAATAATATTTGAAAAATTAAAATAATTTAATAATTTTTCAAACATTTAAACCAATAAAAAAAATTTATTTTATATGGTATATCTTATTTCATGCCAAAAGACATCACGTGAATTGATTTTTCACCTTGCTTCTTCAAATTCACCGTGCTCCCAAAATAACCATGCTCTAATACCACTGATAACTCCTGAACCAAAATAGGTTGATCCTTGTCCCCACTTAGTGCGAGTGCACAAGTATTTTATTAATTTCAAAAAATCAAGTACATAAGGGTGCCTTTACTCCGTTAAGCCTTTTACAATGCAAACATGGATTTATATAGTTTTTACCAATGACCGGTAAAAACAACTAATCCTATAACCAACTAAATATGGGAAAACAACCCGTAAGGTAATTCTAATTAATATATATAAAACACTAAAACTACCTAATAATTAAACTAAGTAAGTTTATTTTATGGGGGTGTCTTTACTAAAAAATACATGCCCCATTTACAATAATTATTTATTACCTACCAAAAATCTAACCTAACGTTAAGACTTTGGAACAAGTCCTAACATGATCAATGGTTAGGGCCTAAGCCCTGACCATTAATCAAACCTAGCCCAAGGGTGGTGTGGGCCGACTCACCGCCCCTCTCCCCTTCTTATTATGGGATCCCCTTCCCCCTACCCCATACTAATTACATATATATATATATATATATATATATATATATATATGATTTCATATCTCATTTTATTATTATTATTATTATTATTATTATTATTATTATTTACTTTTTTTTCAATAAAATTAAATAGAAAATAACTCAGTATATATATATATATATATATATATATATGAGAGAACATCTTATTATTATTATAATGAGAGTATATATCTTTTGTAAAAACAAACAAGAACTCATTTTATTCATTCTAGAAGGTAGATGATATTTTAAAAAATGTGATTTCTAAAAATTTAGGGTTTATTTTATATATATATATATATATATATATATATATATATATATATATATATATATATATATATATATATTGAAAACAAAACATTTCGAAACATATTCATATTTTTATTTGTTCATTATTTTAGAAAAATAATATGGATTTAGAGAGGAGAATCATTTATCTGATTAAAGAGGCTCCTTGCTTTATTTGTTAAACATTCATCCTTTCCCAAGCTCTCCTTCTTCCTCTTCCATCTTCCATCTTCTTTCTACTTCTACTTAGTTTTCTCCCTTAACAATCTTCCAAATGGCTCATCTCTTTTGTTGGTTAACTTTTAAATGAAAGAGATGCTTGTATTATTTTATTTTATTTTTCTAGGATTTGGGTTTCACTCTTTTCTTTTCTCTCTTTAAAAAAAAATAAAAATTAATACATTAATGGGTTAGTCATTATTTTTATCTTTAATTAATTAAATTAATTAATACATTGAGAACATCAATTCGCTGAATATATTGAATTTATTATGAAACTAGTAATGCTATTTTAACTTATATCAATATATCAGATATATAAATATGATCATATAAATACGTTTATCCAAATGCATATTTTAGTATGCACAAATACTGGAATAAAATTATCTGAAACTAATTATTTATTTATTTCAAATTTTGAATAAATAAGCATATCTATTTATTAATTTTGCTCATTTACACAATACTATTTTAATGTACATATAAATATATAACTATGTATTTATATAAAATCTTATTTACATCTATTATTAAATATTACTTGAGCTCCATCACAGATATAGTAGCATTATTACTCTAATTTTTAAAAAATAGATATAATTATCGAAACAACAAGAATCTATATAAATCAAATAATCGAGACCAACTTAGCCTGATGCTACCATTTGACACTTCAATAAACTATTTAATTTAACACAATCTGGTCCTATAGATAGACCAATCAAAAGTAACGCATTGACATGGAAACCCCTAAAAGGCATAAGCAACACAATACACAATTATATGAATTGTTACAAGTGTCAAACACACACAACCCAAGGCAGTCCTACATGAGATGTAATGAACCTGATTTTAAGCCAGCACAACAAAGTAACTAAAATAAGACTAACCACTAGTCTCAATACATCTGACTCACACATCGAGTTTAATGATACACTCGATACACTAGTGATCCACATGATGACACATCATTGAGAAAACACTGTCAAACTTGAAAAGGGTATTAAAAAATGATTTATGAGACAATAAGATGGAAAACACCTTCCAAATTTTTTAAATAACAAAAGTGAATAAAAATATATATCTAATTATGCCAGAGGTATTTTCATTTGTAAAGCTTTACGAAATATACAATTTGAATATATTTTTATACATATCAAACCTCTCGACTAAAAGTTGTCTTGGCAATGTTTTTGTCTTACAACACCTATCTAAATATGAACCAAAACATTAAGTGGTAATGGTGAAATATGCAAAACATTTAACCAAAATAAAACATGCAAATAGTGAAATATTTTAAGGTGAGCTTAGCACTAATGGCGAGGGGTAATGGTAGTTTATTTTAGGTGGTATCATACACCAGAGGGCCATATTATACATCAAACCTAGATTTAGATTATCTATTTGATTCACATGACTAACACCCATTGCAAAGGGGTCCACAACTTACAAGGTGATAGTATCTTTGATTAGTCGATCAAGGGTGGATGAAGATGTCATAAGAGTTGATTTGATTATAGCATGGCTTCATGTCCAATGGTCAGCTTAAATCAATGAGGCAATGCTTCTAATGTGGAGATAAGGAATTAAGGTCTCAAATTCTATCTTGTAGATTTCACTTTTCTATGCTTTAAATTACCTTAACCATTCATTTTATGTGACCTTTAATTGAATTTTCTCAATGTATCAAATGTTAGAATATGAAGTCATTATTCACAAATCACTATTCATGATGATGTGGCCTGATGATGATGTGAATGGTTAATGATGTACCTTATGAGTGATGTAGTAGGGGCCCATGGAGGATATCCCATGAGTGATCAATTTGATTTTATGGGAGTGGGGCATATCGCTCCACCAAGGCACATGGGTTTGTCCTTGGTGGTCACATGGTACAAAAAATAAAAGGGTTGGTATGGGTCAAATTTATAAGAGACCCCATGCTTCCTATGTGTGGAGATAGTCAAAACATGATTGTAAGCATCTTTTAGACTCATGTGATCACATGGAGAATGAAGAAAAAAAAGTTACTAGAGCAGATTGACCTCACGTGTGTGGGAGACAATGTTTTTGAGGCCACATAAAGGTGGCACATGTTCTTGTCTAAATTTAAGATGACTTGAAGACTTTTTACACAGGAAGATAATACCACCACCATTACAAAGATCACATGACACATGACTCATGTGTGGGTTAAATTTATTGGTGTCATTATTCATTCTCTCTACACTTTCTCTCTCTCATGTTGTAAAATGCATAAATATGCATTAGCTCTCTCATTATAAATCATTCAATTAGTGGATCTATGCAAGCTTGGGGCTTTGCATGCTTGGAGGTTGGATCCTATAAACTAGATTATTCTTGGTTCACAACCTAAATACTTCAGGTGGAAGCATTGAGTGCTTGTATGTTAGCACTGAAGGAGTTTCTATAGAGTTGTTGTAGAAGAGAGATTGATGTTGTGTTTTAATGAAGTTTGGAAGATATCATTTTGCTGATGGTTTTTCCTTTCTCATTTCAAGGTTTCCACATAATCTATTATACCATTATAAGTTTGGAAGATACCATTTTGCTATTGTGTCCTCTTGCTTGTCTTTCTTTTATGTATCTTGTTTTTTGCATTAATTTCTTACACAGTAAAAACTTTATTTCTAATAGTTGGTATCTTAGCTTTGGTTATGAATCTTTGATTCTTAATATCTGGTATCAAAGATTTTATTATGAAGATTTGATTTCTAGTAGTTGATATCAGAGCCATGGTAAAAAAATCCATGTGTGAGTGTTTTTTGTTATTGGCTAGTTGTGTGCAAGGTGAAGCTACTGTGACAAGAAGAGAGACTTGAAAATTAAAGAAGAAGAAGAAATAGGTGTTTTGTTTTTGTAGTTATCTATCTCTTTATGGATCATGGTGGAGGATCTCTTAGTGAAAATCTTAATCTCTTCAAGTTACTGAGGAGAAACACATAGATGAGTGGAGGAGAAAGCTAAAAAATCTTTTCTAGATAATTCAATAGCCTACATAGTGTTCCTGTTGATGGAGAAGCAAATTTATATCTTGAGGAGCAAGTTGGAATCCTTTAAAGGTGTAGACAAGGCATGACCTTGTTGTGGTTCTTAGAAATAAATAGAATGGGTTTTGATGTGGTATCTTACTGATCACATGTTGTTAGCTGAGATACAAAAGAATAAAAAATCCATGAAAAGAAAGGAGGTATAGAGAAACCTGAAGCTATACCTATTTTGAAGTGGTTGAGGAAGAGGAAGATGAAGATGTAGATAAATAAGACCTGGTATTCCTAAAAGGAGAAGGTTGGTATTGACCATATGATTCAGGGTGTTGGAGTGTTATGTATATGGTTGTGGTGATTGGCAAGGTAAACTGATGCATGGAATAACACTGGAGGCACATGATTTGGTGCTTTGGAAACATTCGATAGAGCAAGGTGCATTTCAAATGCTGACTAAAAAAATCAATAGTTGTAGTAATTCACTGAGTAGTGCAATGCCATCTTAAGAGCTGCAATTGGTCTAGTATACTTATGTCATGTTGATAGCTTTAAAATCTATGTGGAGAAGTCTAGTATTGACTTTTATGTCATCTTATTTCTTCACTACTATCAAGAGTGTTACATGGACTAATTTTTATTCAAGGAGTTAGAGAAACATTATTCCTACATGGTGATCTCTCTTTGTGAGAGATAAAGACAAAATTGAGTTAAAGGTATTATTGGTTTGCATGTTGAAGAAGTCATTGTATGGGGTTGTGTAGGTGTAACACATGTAGTAAATGATATTCAATACCTTAATGAAGAGCCAAAGTGGATAATAGATGTTTCTGTTATAAGTTGTGACATATTGGATGCAGGCCCCAACATGATCATTTTTTTGATGGCCCAGTTAGAACACATGAAATGAAGGTGGTATGGAGGAGCAAACCAAGGATAAAGATGCATAAGGACATGAGAGCAAGGAATTACCCCACTTCTTACATTTTGAGTTTTCTTCCCTAGAGAGTCTTAAAAGAAGAGAAGACATGTTGTCCTATGTATTAAATTCATTAGGAGTAGGAAGCCTCGTGTTGCCATGGTTAGCACTAAACTGGATATTCCCAAGTAGTGGGAGTTGTGAGTGGTTTATAATAGAATGTCATTGTAGGATTAGTATATGTGTAGAGAAGTGATTGGTCACTTTAGTGATACAATCTTGTATTAAGGAGTAGATGTTGACAAAGTCAATAAAAGACAAAAAATATTAGTAATGCAAGAAAAATTCTACTGGGTTTGTGTTAGGGTAGCAAAAGGAATGGATGAGTAGTTGGTTATAGAATACTCAGATGTGGTAAAAGTATATGTATATTGACTTCAAGTGGGATAATGTTAGGATGTGAAGTCACTATTCATAAATCACTATTCACAACCACTATTCATGGTCACTGTTCATGATGATGTGGCCTAGTGGTGATGTGCATGGTTAGTGATGTAGCTTATGAGTGATGTAGCTAATTGATGATGTGGTAGGAGCCCATGGAGGGTATCTTATGAGTGATCAGTTTTATGTGATGGGAGTGAGGCATAACACTCTACCAAGGCATATGAGTTTGTCCTTAGTAGTCACATGGGTGGTTTCATATGGTGCAAAAGATAAAAGGGTTGGTGTGGTCAGATTTCTAAATGACCCCATGATTTCCATGTGTGGAGATAGTTAAAACATAATTGCAATACACTTTTGGACTCATACGGTCACATGAAAAATGAATACAAGAAATCTATTATAGTAGATTAACCTCACATGTGTGTGGACGACAATGCTTTTAGGGCCACATGGAGGTGGCACATGTTCTTATATAAAGTGAAGATTCCTTGAAGACTTTTTGAATATAGAGACAACACCACCACCATTATGAAGATCACATGACACCCCACTCATGTATGGGCAAAATTTATTTGTGCCACTATTCATTCTCTCTCCCCCTCTTTCTCATGTTAAAAATGCATAAATATGCATTAGCTCTCTCATTGTAAATCATCTAATTAGTGTATCCATGAAATCCTTGGGCTTGCATGCTTGGAGATTGGATCATGTAACCTAGATTATGCTTAGTTCACAACTTGAATGCTTCAAGTGGAAGTATCGAGTGCTTATATGTTAGAACTAAAGGAGTTTCCATGGAGGAGTTATTATAGAAGAGAGATTGATTTTGTGTTTTAATGAAGTCTAGAAGCTACCATTTTGCCCATGGTTTTTTCTTTTTCATTGTAAGGTTTCCACGTAATCTCTATGTAATATGTCCTCTTGCTTGTCTTTATTTTATGTATCTTGTTTTTTTAATTAATTTCGTACATAGTAGGAACTTTATTCCTAATAGTTCGTATCAGAGCTTTGGTTGTGAAGCTTTGATTCCAAACATCTAGTATCAGAGCTTTAATTCTGAAGCTTTTATTCCTAACATCATAGAATTAAAAAATTAAAATTTAAGGCTTGAAAATACACAATTATTTAAATAAATATATGTCTATTGAAATCAAAGAATATTTATTTGTACCAATTTTTTGATTACACTATGTGATTTGGTATTAGAGATATGCAGATAAATATTAATCACAATTTTTTCAATAAATTTCTTTTTCAAAGATTTGTACATTGTCCATTTATTTGTGCTTATGATTTTATTTTTGTTAATACCTAAGAAAATTGAGTTTAATATAAATTTAAAACTTTAGATCTTATTTTTTTAGCTTTTGGGGAGATTTGAGGCTTTCATAGTCAGTATTAAGAGATTTATAGAAAAGTTACAATAAATATTTTTTAGTTCACTTATTTAGAGAGAGTTACCAATACATAATGTTATAAGATGGTAAACACAAGGTTGGGCATTGATTATCTACCATATTTTCCCAAATTGCTTTACCATAATGGGAAACATACATACTTAGTATCATACACTAGAGCACCCATGTCGTACATCAAATTTGGATTTAGTGCAGTTGTTTGGATTGATATGACCTCCACCCATAGGAAATGGGTATGTAGCTTGTAGGGTGGTGGCATATTTTATTGGATATTTTCTATTTTCAAGGGTTGATGAGGACATCACAAGAGTTGATGGCAACATCTTTGATTAGATATTTTCTATTTTCAAGGGTTGAAGAGGACATCACAAGAGTTGATTTGATTGTATAAGGGCTCTAGCCAGATGTGCACCTCAAATCAATGCCACAATGTCACTAATATGAGGAGAAGACATTGGGGTCCCAAAATCTATCTTGTAGGTTTCATTCATTCATGATTCCAATAGATTAAAACTCGAGCAATTACATCAGGTTTAAGAACATACATAAATACCATACTTAGACCCTTGGAATAAATTACATGACCATACAAAATGTGTAACTAATGAAATATTTCAAGGTGAGGTGAGTGGTGATAGTGAGCATAAATGACAAGGTATTTTAGGTGATATCATACATTAGGGGGGAATATTTTACACCAAACCCAAGTTCAAGATAATTATTATATTTATATGACCAACACCCATTAAAAATGGGTTCATAGATTGCAAGATGGAGACATATTTGATTGCTCATTTTATATTGTCAAGGATAGATAAGGATGGCATGAGAGATGATTTGATTGTGGTAGGGCTCCACATCTGATGTGTGGATTGAATCAATGATACAATGCCACTAATGTGGAAATAAGATGTTGAGGTCTCAGAGTCTATTTTGTAGCTTATGTTTGTCCATGATACATATTACATTGACATATGTGAAATTTAACTGGCAAAGCCTTAGGGAGTATTTGTCTCTATATATACTTTGCTATGTGTTAGAGATCTTGATCACAAGTTATCATTATAATGTTTATATCTCATGACACATGCATGTAAATACAAACAAATAAAAACATGGTTATTTTTTTCCATTGAATTTCAAATGTTTTGGCATGTAAATTTTTATAGAGATGTAAAATATCTTGGTTGTTTGAGTGGGATTTATTGGCCATATTAAATTTTCATTGTCAACAAAATTTGCACATTTTTTATCTATTAAAAATTGATCAGTAATGCACTATGCAACAACTTCATGACCAAAGTGCATGACACTTGATCCATCCCCAACCAACTCCTTTATTGATAAGAGAACTAATTCAAGGAAACCCACACTATGCCTCACGCTAAAACTAACCCAACTTGGCCATACATCTATATCCTTCATCATTATTGGTTCCTAACTTAGGCTAGTGCCATAGACACAAGTTGGACTCATTACTCAAGTCACATCCTTACTTGGTTTCTAAACTTAACCTAGATCCACTTCATGAACCCCAAAATACAATTTTAACAACCATCCACCTCAACCACATAAACATTTTTCTCACTAGGAAGTGATTTGTTCAACTTCCCTAAGTGATGGTTTCTGTTTCAGTTAATTTTTATCATTTCTTTTTGGAAGCAAGTAATGAAATTAGTAATAGGGTGTTTAAAGAGATACCTGATAAAGTGTACTCATGATCTAGATGATGGTGAAAACTCCTATTTAGCTTTGAAGGAATAACCTATAGATAAGAAATACACTAGAAAAGGAGTTTGTTAGATGGATGGTTGAGTGGACTGCCTAGTGTGAGCTAGATCCAAGAAGCTTATGCATCAATCCACTTTTTATAAAAATTAAGTTGATATAAATGAAAATAAAGAATACTTGAATTGAATAACTATAAAATAAATGCATGTAAGATAGGTGAAATTAAATTCCTTGTTAAATAAAAACACTAAATATAGCAAAAGTGGGTCAATACTCATGCTAAGATAGTTGGGATCAGGTTCAGAAAATAAAAAATGTCTTTGTGAATAGGCAAGAACACAAAACATAGGGTTTGGTTGGGGTTAATTAGGTGAAAATAAATTGTTTTATTTTTTACCATAGTGACTATTGGTAGTTAGGTGAACCGTTGACGGTTGGGCTAATTGTTATCGATTAGGTGACCATCGATGGTTGAGGTGATCATCAATAGTTTGAGCTAACCATCGGTAGTTACCTATATGATTCTAGAAATGATCAAAAAATAATTATAGATTGGGAAATTGAGAAAATAGAGGTCTATTATGGATTAGTGGAATGGAAGATAAGATACAGATGGGTCTGATAGGGCAGGGAGGTTAGAAATGGAACATAAATAAAAGAAAATAAGAGATACATGTAACTCAGTAGTGGAAGGCTAATGAAATTTGGCTAGAGTAATAACACTTTGGCATTTAAAATTAATTTTTATAGAGGTATGGGTCTCCATTGATGATACTTGCTTGTTGAAGGCATGTTGGATACCTATATGCAAGATAGCTTGGGTGTGGATTGATCAATTTTTGGATTTTTTTCACTTTCTACTTCTCTCTTTTTATAGGATGAAGTTACTAAATGTGTAGGAAGAAGTTACTAATTGGGTAGAGGATAAAGTTGTTAATTATGATACTTTAAAACTAGTTTTAATCACATAATAGAAGTTGTTAAATATGTCATGCTTATCTCATATAGCTGGTAATGCTTTAAAAGCAAGCTTAGAAGACCTGACCATTGATGATCAAACTAACCATCGTTGGTTAGGCTGATCATTGATAGTCAAGGTTCTAGAGGAAAATGGGTTAAGATGGAGTGAATTAAAAATTTAAGTTAGTAAATTAATAAATGGGCTAAGTCAACTAGGTGGTCAACTAGCCCCAGCATTAGGTAGGGGTTCCAGGCATTTCAACATCTAAAATTGTGAAGTTTTTAAATGTCTACATTTCCCCCCTTTTTGTTATGTGGATTTGGATTAACAAGGTGTAAAATAAAAATGAATACGTTACTGGTCATGGTCTAGTTACCCTGAGTATGGGAGGAGGTATTCCCCCTCAAACTTTGAGTCAATGAAGTGAAGTTGAAATCAAGTCAGGGTTTGATAAATGGTAAAGAAATAATCACAAGGTGGGTAACATAAAATGGTTGGGTATTTAAAATGCAAAATTGTGCATAAAATACAAATAAGGGTGATAGTCAAGATTGTGTAAAGACTAAAGTTGCCAATGTTGAAAAAATAAGGTCGGGGTCTACGGAGCCACATGATAGGGTAACCAAGCCACAACATTGGCCATATCTAATTGGGTCAATCCTATCAAGTCATCCAGATAGGGTTGATGTTGTGCATAGGTATCTGGGTTAGAAAGCGCTCCTATGGAACAACATAAATGGTTGGGTAACACATGAGGTGGTGTGAATTGCAAAATTTTAACATGGCAAGGTTGGTCAGTGTGGCCAAAATGACCAAGGTAAGGTTAACACAAAACATGTAAATGTTTGGGTCAAAAATGACCAACATCAAGGTGGATGTGATCAAATAGGTTGGTTGAAGAAGGTAATCTCCAATGGGTCCAATTCTAGTTTGGTAGAGATTAGGCAATCTACTAATGTTAGAACCTAGGTGGGGTGCATTGAAAAGGTTTGAAAAAGGTGGGGGACCTTGATCATCGATGGTTATGGGTTTACCTAGGGTCGACCATCAATGGTCACCTTGACCATCAACTGTCAAGAAAACCCTAAAAAGATGAGAAGATAAAATTAAAATGTAACTTCATTTTTAACTATTTTACATTTGGCATTTTGGTCTCTGGGTATTTTGTTAGATTTATTGCTTGTGCGATAAGCTTTCTAAGTTGGTGGTATTCAATTAGTTGATGGCATGTTTGAGGGTACACTAGATAGATGGTCGATGAGGACATGGTAGAGTAATGGGATGAGGGATTTTACCATGTCAGTGATTGTGAAATGAGGTAGGTTATGTCTTAAATTTGATAGGATAATGTAAGTTATTTGATGTGGAAGTGGTAGATGAATGTTGGTGAATGATAGGGATTGGGGTAGGGTTTTTAACTAGTCTTAGAAAATGATGCCATAGGTTATGTTTATGTGGAATTTATGAAAATTAAGGGGGGAAAGTGATAGGTGTAGGGTGTGTGGAGATATAATAGGGTTTTAGGATAATTTTATGGAAGGAAATGTTGAAATTGGGATGTGTTGAGGAAGTTTTTGAGGTTTAGGGTTTGAGGGTCACACTATTGGTGGTCACACATAGTGACCATTTTCTATTCAACCTAATCATCAATGTTTAAACCCAGGGGAACAAGCATCCCTAGGGACTGTCAATGGTTCAAGGAACTGTCGGTGGCTGAAGGAAAGTGGTGTTAAAAGGGGAGTTTGGGGACATAATGTTCAAAGTTGTTAAAGTTATGTGAAGGGTTTATAAAGTTTTCAAGTTTGTAAAATGGTAAATTCAAAATTTTTGAAAATTTATTAAAGTCAGGTGATGCCATATAATTATAAAATATTTGATAAGTTGAAAAGATTTTAAAGTGGTAAATTTGTAAGGTGTGTACAGTGGGAGGAAGGTATAAGCACTGTAGAAAGGTGTTATAAAGTTTGGAAAAAAATAGGTAAGAATTTGGGAAAGTGTGTAGTTAAGATGTGCTTGAAGTGGTTAAGTATTTGAATAGGTACTGATAGGGGTGGTGTGTAAAAGGTCAAACTCAAGTTAGATAGAATGAGGGGTTGATGGGTAGAATGAATAGAAGCTTGTAGGTGTTTTAAAAGAGTGTATTGGTGTGTTAGGTGTAGAAGTAGAGGTTTTATTGATTACTAGGGGTAAGAGGGTAGATGTAGTGGGTTATATTTGAAATAGATTGAAAAGATGAGTGTAGATTGATAGTGAACTTGAGTTTGACAACTAAATAGGCAAGCTAATGTTTTTTTATTATAGTCCCATGACCAGATCTAGATGAGGGACTAAGTCCCTAGGATCTATGCCAAAGTTCAAAATGGGATGACAGATACTAGGTGGAGGCATATGGAGGAGATGGGCATAGGCTCCATGAGACACTACTAGTACCTACCACATGATGAGAATATGATCATGGCTCTCATCAAGAGATGGGACCCAACCACAAACATTTTCTAACTATCAATGAGGGAGATGATGATCCTCCTAGAGGATATTCAATGTATCACAAGACTACCCATTTGGGGGGAGTTGATTTATCATGTAGAGAGCGATGAGAGAGATTATTTTATGGACCTGATATATAAATTATATTGGGTTTAGGCCAGATATAATGCCAATGGGGTTTTTTATGGTCCCTTATACCAAAGGGCCCCAAGGGATAGATTCTTATTAACTATGATGATGATAGGGATGCCTTGCTTCATATTTTCATATTAGAGTAGTGAATGATTCCCATGTCTACTATTAGGAGTACTAGTGGAGATGCTACTAGGTAGGACCATGTTTGTTTTGGCCCCCATATTATTGTGACAAATCTAGAAGGAGCTCTAGGCCTTCTGAGCACACTGATGATATAGGATTAGTGTTAGGTTTGTACTCCATTGGTAGGTGTATGAGCACATATAAGTGTTGAGACCTTTGGGGTTTCCTTGGGATGGGTATGTGTCAACTGACTATAGGGTTGTATTTATGAGATAGAAAGGGGATTATGTGTTGATAGGGGCTAGTGGTGGTGCCAAGGATTTAGAATGGTTTAGATATAGTTTGGATGGTTTAGTGGTAGGTAATGTAGTGTTGAGGCTTTTTGTGAATTGTCTAAGTTGGGCAGGGTATAGCTACCACACATTATCACTATAGAGTTGGCATTCGATCTATGGGAGGAAGGATGGCAAGATAGGGCTTAGCTTGTTTGATTAAGTATGGATATAGTTTGGACTTGTACAAAGGATCCCACTAGATTCCCCTAGATACAGGAGCGAGGATACCAAGTTCTTGCTCCTAGAGCTACAACCATAAGACGTCATGTTAGATTAGGAAGAGTTACTAATGAGATCTCCCATAGATGATGCTAGTGTTATAGATGGATATGTAGCCTAGTACTAGGCTAGATATGTAACAGTTGACTTTAGATTGGGTGATAGTGGTTAATAACCTATGGATGTGGATCTTGTTGGGGTATCATTATAGAGTGGTGGACCAAATGGATAGACACAAGTATCATTGATAATAACTTAGGCCTAAATCATGGGATTATAGGGACAAGTGACCACCTTATAGGGGTAGGTTACTACTTTGACTGGCAAACATGATCAGGTGAGGATCTCTCTTGGGTTAGTGACTAATGAGAGAGGTTCATTGAGATAGAGGGTAGGAGTAGCCATAGTATAAATAGGAAGACCACCCAACACAATTTTGAGGATATGATACTTATCCACCATTTAGAAACTGAGATATGATAATGCTGGCATAATTACCACTAGAGATGAGATATAGGGAGTATAGGGCTAGCCTAGCAGGTGGTCCACCTATAACTACACCAGGATAGTGGTCCTCCATCGTCAGTTAGGTAGGAGTATTCGGGGGACTACAACTAGATGGGAGTGTAGGTGCAGGTGTAGATGGAGCCAATGGGAGTGGTGCCCTAGGGGCATGAGTTTTATTGATATGGATGGATATTGTTTTGACTCTGGATTGCATGCCAAAGATGTGAGATGTATATGAGAGAGATAGGTACATTATGTTATGTATTTACTTATGGATGTATATGATGATCATGTTGATTAGTTGTTGACATATTGACAATTGATTCTATTGATGACATGATTTGATTATATTCTGATGTTTATGATGTTTATTGGCTATATGTTGATGTATTATTATTATGATGATGTTATGAGGACCTTTGTTCATGAGAAGATATGTAGATTGATTATTGTTGTTCACATTTTGTTCATGTGATGGATATGATGTCTTATGATGATGGATAGGATGAATGGACTTATGATTATGATGTTGTATACGATGTAGGTATGTATGATGTTAGATATGTGATGATTGATTTGATTATACTATTTGTGATGTTACTCGTAGATGTATATGCTTTGTTCATTAGATAGGGTTTGAGTTTGGTCATAGAATGATGTTTATTCATGATGTGATAATGGATATGAAATAGATGATTTTATGTATATGTGATCAAGGTGACTTTATGTTGGTGACAAATTATTTGAGGTATAGATGTTGATGTAAAGAGAATGATGATATAGTTCATAGATATGACATGGTTATTTCATGGCTATGATGGGGTTTGTTTATAACGTATATGGTAAATGGTATGATGACATGGCTTATGTGGTTTGTTGTCATGAGGTGACTGTGGCGATAGGATTGTGGATGTGTAATTTACTTTTATCTCATTGGTTGTGATATTGATGAATGTGTATAATATGTTTTTTCCTAATGCTTTACGATACAAGATGTGTATATATGAGAATATGTGAAATAGACAATATGTTGGGTCTTGAATTTTGATAGATATGATGTGATGTTTTATGTAAGGATGAGATGAAATGTGGTTTGTTATTAGAGGTTTGAGTGTGATATTAATGAATGTGTACGATGTGTTTTGATGCATATATGGGGGTGATGTGTTTGTTCATGATGATGGATAGGATGGTTTGATTTGTATTTTGTGTATATATGATGGATGCATGTTTTATGTTTGCTTGTGGTGCATAGATGGGATATGGCTCATAATGTTGTGAGGCATACAGATTAGTGTTGTGATAAAAATGATGTGTTGATTGTTTGGATATGATATGTGATATTGGGATATAATAAAGATACATAAATTTGGTAAAGGTAACAAACTAAATGTTGGAAAAAGATAAAAGAATCATGAGACACATGTCTTCATGAACTAATAATGAGAAGGTAAGAAAGGCATGATGTGTTCATTGGTAAGGGCCTTAAAAAAACTGAATTTAGATTGGTTTAATGAAAATAAGCCTTTTGAATGCTTCACATGAGCATGTTGTGATTAAAAAATAAGGTATCAAGATAATTTTGTGTTAATTAAGATCATATTCCCTTTATTTTAGAGATTTTAAGAAGGTAAAAGTAGGTGATAGATAATTTGAAGGGAAATAGGTAATATGGTAACTTGATGTGGGTTACTTTGCCCCTTGTATAGGTGACCAAAAAACTATAATATACAAGTCCGTTCCTTAGTATAATATGTATACTGATCAATGCAGGAAGTCTATTAAGTATATAAGGAGTGATTACGGCCCTTTTGGGATAACTCACTTTGATTTTGATATAGGGTGCCTCTTTTTCATGTTTTATTATTTTTTATAAAGGGGGTGAAGCTGATCGATGTGAGAAGCTTCAAGTGATTTATTTGACAAACTTAAGTTATCCATCCTTCAAGGGAGTGGTTTAAATTTGTATTTATTTTTATGTTGTAGCTGTCCTTCAAGGGAGAAATCTATCTTTTAAGTAATTGAGTTCATGGGCAGTTGTCTTTCAAGGGAGTAGTTTGTAATGCTAGAGATATGGACCCAACTAATATTTTTGTATCCCAATTTGATTTTGAATGTTATTTTCAGACATAGATAAGTCTATTTAGGCATAGAGGTCTACCTTTATAGAGGTAAGACTTTTATCAAAAAAGGCCAATCATGGTAGATGAGGGAAAGTGGTTTGAGAGACAACTGATCATGGGATTCCATCTGATGGGACACGAAAATTATCCATGAGAACCATGCCATGGAAAGGCTATGGTATTAATGCTTAGGATTAATCTATAACTGTGACAGATAATCACATGGTTCTATGTTGTAATCAAATGTCCTCAAGAGGTATAGGGTGAAGGTATAAGGGGAGTGAAACTCTCATAAATCTAGGGATGAGATTAAGTTAAACATTAAGGTGAGTTTGATCCTTGTTTTAATAATAAAAGGGACGTATATGTGAAATTTTGAGAATCTCAAGTTTTGGCTTACCTTCAAGAGAATAGAAATGATAAGCTCTTGATCCATACTCATGTGTTATGATGTAGGGTCCAAGCCAATGGAAAGAAAATTTTCCTCTCTTCCTTTTCTCCAAATTAGGTACATGTTGATTTTCATTAAGGATGAGGTATTTGATATTAAATTCTGGATCTTTTAGGTGTTTATTATATGCATGCTTGATTCATTTTTGATAGACATGAAGATGATTAAGTGTTGTGAGGTGATGTTAGTCAAAGAATTTAAGACTTGCAAGATGTTTCTAATGATAATCACTCTTGAAAATGATGTCATAAAAAGATATGCAAAGAGAATGAATCTTGACTTTGAGAGGAAAGACTGCTTATGCTTCAAAGATGAAAGAGAAAGGGGTAGCACCCATAGAGGTTTTAATGCTAGTGTGATAGGCTCATAAAGTGAAAGGGATATGTAGATGCTAATCCTGGCCTGAAGCACTTACTACTTTGGTTAACATTTTGTTAAGAATATTATTAGAGGCTTCTACCTATCCATTTGATTATGGATGATAAGGAAAGGAAAATATTCATTTGATGCCAAAAGTGCTGCAAAGAGATTGGACTTTATTATTTTTAAAGGATTTAACATTATCATTGATGATCTTATGGGAAACCCCAAAGTGGCAGATGATACGGTGATTGATAAAGTCGATGATCTTTTTAGCTTTGGTGGAGATAAAAGGAATGGATTTCACCCACTTGGTGAAATATTTAGTGATGGTAATGATATATTGGTGTCATTGTGAAGAATGAGGATTAATTTCCTTGATGAGATCGAGACCCTATTGCGAGAAGGGCCAATATTCTATAGATACTCAAAGGCCATGGGTAGGTACATGATGTAAATTCGCATGTTATTGAAATTTGACACACTTATTTACATAAGAAAAACAATATTGATTGAGGGTGGGATAGTAGTAGCCAAGGTAAATGATACATTTAGTGATGACTAGGCCACTAAAGTATCCCCCATAGATTCCATCATGTGTTTCTTTGATAGCATGGGAAGCTTCATGACTATGTAGACACCATAGAAAGAGGCCATCAAAGCCACACTTATAAATAATTCCCCCTGGTATGATGTAATGAGAGGTACTCAAAACAAAATCTTTTTAAGAATTCTTCTAAAGCTTGAGAGGAACAATGCCAAGGTTAAGGTAGTTAAAAGTTTGGTTGTACCAAATGTTAGAAGGAGATGCTTCCACATTACAAATGGTAGGAGGGTTAGAACTAATATATGAAGGTGTGATAAATCAATGGATGGTGACAAATAGTTTAGATTCGATAGGTTGAGATGATATTTGGGAAGCAAGGGAAGCCATCGTGTCCACAAATTTATTGGTAGATCAAAGAACTGACTGGATAAGGTAATGATCAAATGATGCTAAGAGTATGTCCACTAGTTATTTGTACTTCAATAAGACATCATTTTTGCATTTATAGGATCCATTAACCTAGTTGATAATAAGTTGGGAGTTGTCAAAGACACTAATTATTTTGAGCCCCAAAGATAGATTGGTTTGGAGACCTATGACCAGGGCTTTGTACTTAGACACATTGTTAGTGCATTCAAATTCAAGTTGAAAGGAAAGGGGAAGAGGATCTACATTAAGGGGAATGAAAATAACTTTGACACTCCCACCACATTGGCATTTAGAGCCATTGAAAAACATGGTCATTTGGTAGGTGGGTTCTTCCTAAGAAAGAGTTGTAATAGACATGTCGAGACACGCAAGAGGGAGTAGTTGATTGTTCTATAGAGGATCTTCAGCCAATTAGTCAGTGATGACTTGACCCTTAATATATTTTTGTTGCTAAAACTTAAGATCAAATTTAGCTAGGAGCATGAGCCACTTAGCCATATGTTGATTTTGGTATGGTTTAGAGTCCAGGTACTTGAGTGGGTCAATGTTAGTGATGACATAGGTTTTATGATTGAGAAGGTAGTGATGAAGTTTAGAGGCCATAAAGATGAGTGTAAGACAAAGTTTCTCAGGATGGGTATATCTAGTCTCATACTCTATGAGGGTGCAAATAATGTAGTAGACAACATATTCTTTATTTTATTCATCATGATGAGCGAGCATTGCCCCTAAAGAATAGTCCATGGTAGATATATAGAGGTATAAAGATGGTCCTCTTTAGGGGGAATAAGGATAGGTGGAGAAAGAATGTCTCATTGATTGAATCAAAGGCTTGTTGATAGTCTTGGTCCACTTAAAATAGGTGTCTTTCTTAAGGAGATGGTGAAATGGTTGACATCTATCTGATAGCTAGGAGATGAAGTGATGAATGGACTGGATCTTCCCCTGCAAGCTATAGAGTTGCTTAAGATTAGTATGAGGAGGCATCTCCAAGATTGCTCTGACTTTGGTAGGGTCTAGTTCAATTCCTTGAAGAGAGATGATAAATCTAAGAAGTTTTCTAGATAAGACCTTGAAAATGCATTTTTTAGGGTTGATTTGACATGGTAATGGATTAGTTGATCAAAGATGATTGTGAGAATGGCAAGGTGATCTTTGTGATGTTTTGATTTCCCAAAGAGATTATCCACATAGTCCTCTACAATTTTATGGAAGATGTCATGAAAGATATAGATCATAGCATACTGATAGGTTGCTCCAACATTCTTTAGACCAAAAGGCATAAACTTGTAATAAAATGTCCCCTATGGGGTGATAAAGGAACTCTTATGTTGATCTTTGGGGGAAATCAAGATTTGATTATATCCTGAGAAACCATCCATGAGGGATAACATCTCGTGACCAGTTGTAAGATTAATAATTTGGTCGATGTTCAGTAAAAGAAAGTCATCCTTTGGGCAAGCGAGGTTGAGGTCATGAAATTCAATATAGAGGTAAAGTCACCCAGTGGGTTTGGTAATGGGAATGGTGTTAGAAACTCATTATGGATAATCAATGGATTGGATTAAATTAATAAATAAGAGACACTAAAGTTATTATTTAACAATAAGGGTGATGCAAAGATGTATCCTACAAAGCTTTTGCCACACTGGCTTAACCTCAGGATGGGTGATAATGTTGTGTAGGGCAATAGAAGGGCCAATTCCTAGCATATCCTAATAAGACCAAGTGAAGGCTATGATATGGTCCTGAAGGAAAGAATGGTAATCTTGTTGTTTCATGAAACTCAAGGATTGGCCAATTTTGGTGATATAAGGGTTATCTTGAGTCCCTAAATTAACATCAATGGTGGACTCATTCAACATAGTTTGGTTCTTAGGAAGAAGTGATTTATGAATAGAAGAATTCCTCACATCGAGGTAGGTGAGAATGGAATCATCATCTTGATGTTGGATTGTGTTGATGATAGGGGAATAATTCTCAATCATTTTAGGATAGATGAGAGGAAGGGTTTTAGTTTGGTTGCCTTTTTGATAGGTCAGGGGGCCCAAACTAATGATGTTGAATAAAAAAAGTGTGATGGGATGTTATCAGAGTCTTCAAAATTTGAGGGAGATGGGGTATGAACCCAAGGTCAAATAACTCATGAGGTTTTTTAGTTTTGATTATGGGAAGCTCATGAGGTCATTGTTCATAAAGGCTGAGACCAAATCCCTTCCAAGCACACCTATAAAGGTAAGCTTTGGCAAAGGCTGGTTTGTTGAGAAAAGATAATTTGGAGGTGAACGGTCAAATGGATGAGGTAGTGGTGGGAGTAAGAAGTGGCTGATAAAGTCCCCCATAAATGAAATTTGTTTGATGGTTAAGGAGCCCAAAAGGGATGATGATTTTAATGTTATGTAATAAGGGTTGTGTTTGAGGTTCCCATACTCTTGGGGAGTAGGGAAAGCATACAAGGCTAAAAGGCAAATTCCCCAATGGAGAGGTGTTGAAATGTGGACTCCAAGGGGTCTTCTAGGAGAATATAAGATGAAGGGATAAATGAGCTAGTTGAAGCTTCATCACTATTGTGAATAGGGGTGTCATTGGTTTTAGTTGGTGATGAGGTGGTGTTGGTATTAGTTGATGGTGTGGTAGAGGAAGGAAGAATAAGAACGTCATTAGGTCTATATGTCATATTTTAAGAGGAAAAAGGACTCTGGTCAACTTTGATGGTAACAACTTGACCTTAATGTTTAAATTTAACACATTGATGTAAGGTAGAAGGGACATAACTCATGGCACAGATCCAAGGGCATCTAAGTAACACATTGTATTGGAACTCACCTTCTATAACATAAAATAGTTTGATAATGGTGCGAGGTCTAAAGTGAATATGGAGGACAATGGTTCAAAAGGTTATGGCCATGGTATCATTGAAGGAGTGAAAAATTGTTGTGCTTTTTGACATGATGTTCTTAGGTAGTTGTAATTGGTCATTAGCATGGGAGGAAATAATATTTATGTTATCTCCTCTATTAATCATTACCCTTTTGACATGGGTGTGATTGATATATGTGGTAATAAAGAGAGGAGGATAGGAATCCTCAGGATAAACAAGATGTATTTCAGAATCCTAAAAGGTGATGAAGGCAAAAAGTTAGAGGGATCCAATAAAGGGTGAAAGAAGTTAGGGATCATCTAGTTGAACCTTTATATATTGCATAACTTCTATCAGTGTCTGATGATGGTGAGGTGAGGTGTTGATTAGTTCATAAAGGCTCATTTTCATTAGTGTCTGGTGAAGTTGTTTCAACATGATACATTAGATGGATTCAGAAGGGTTGGAGGGAGAAGGTCTTAAAATAGATACCTTAGGGTTTGGTGGTTATGAATATGAGGGTAAAGGTATAGGTGATTAGTTTTGGTTAGAAGGCAGATTGGTTGAAGGGTATATCCAAGGAATGGAGACTCTAGCTTTTCCCTTGTTCTTCTATTGGGCTTGAGATCGGGTAACCATATGAATAGTGTGGATGAGGGCATTTGTTGGGTTTGATTGTTAAGTTAGTTCCTCTTCCTCACATTTGGGTGAAAGTAGGGGAGTAGGGAAAGGTTGGGTAGGTTGGGTTGATGGCAGGATTGGTAATGGGGGTAAAAGAGGCTTATCAAATAACAGATCATCCTCATCTTATAGGCTATGAACAAGTTCTTGGAGAGATTTGTAGTTATTCATGTCATGCCTCGATGCCCTATGTTATGCACAGATAAAGTTATCAATTAACCAAGAGGGTTTGGTATTGGAAGGATAAAATGGTTTGATAGGTGGTAAGCTAAAGAAATAAGTATGATAAAACCTTTATAGGATGGTTGAATAAGATTCATTCAAACGTATTAGGGATGATGGGTTTATAGGTTTAGGGATGAGAGCCTTTTTAGTAGTTGTCACCTTAGAAGTTGTAAGTAGTGGAATAGTTTTGGTTGGGATTGCTTAGTTATGGTTGATTTTGGGGTAAATTATTTGAAATTAGAAGATTTAGATGATGAGGGTTTGATTATAGGTAGGAAAGTAAAGGTGGATAGATTAGTTAAGAATGAAGGAGAACTAGAGGATTTGGTAGGGGTAGGTGTAGGTAGATAAAAGGGAGATGGTTTATTAGAGGAAGAATAGGTAATTGGGATGGTAGAAGGATGGGGTCCTAAGATAGAAGGAAAGTGGGAAGGAGGTGGTATGGGTCTAGTTCAAGGTTAAGGTTTGGGAAACTCTACGTTCTTGATTTTTTTAGTTGGCGGTTCTTTTGGTGGACTAGATGGTCTTAAATCCAACTTCAAAGAGGGGTGAGTTTGGCTTGGTGTGGGAAGAATTCCTAGATTCTTGATATGTTTGGTAAGAGAATCATGAGGAGATTTGGTTATGTTAGACAAAGGTAGTTGGGATGGTTCTCCTATGGGTTTAGAGGAAGAGGTGTTAGATGAGGAGGTGATAATAAGTTTAAGGGTATATTCAAATGAGGTCAAGGATTGATATTTATTTTGGTAAGGTAGCCCAAGATGATGCCAAAAGGTGGCTCTATCAAAGTTGGGTTGAGAAGTGAACTATAAAATTTGGAATAGTATAGATAAGGGCTTGTAAATGGGTTGGTTCCTTGGTCATTGGTTTCAAAAATTAAGCCCTTGGGTGGAGAAGA
Source organism: Torreya grandis (assembly GCA_037957365.1). Classification (NCBI taxonomy): domain Eukaryota; kingdom Viridiplantae; phylum Streptophyta; class Pinopsida; order Cupressales; family Taxaceae; genus Torreya; species Torreya grandis. The sequence continues at coordinate 4,286,952 of JARHVA010000135.1, forward strand.
GGGGATGGCTCCTTCATCTATGTTTTTGATGGGAGGTTCCAAGACTGGTCATTGGGTGGATGAGGTAACCTTATCTTATGAGATGGTTTCAAAAGAGGGAATGGATGGATCTATGATGGGATAAGTTGGTGTAGTGTCCTCAAGTGAAGGAATGGATATGGTTGCTCCTTTGTTTGGGTATCTGAAAGAATGGAGGGTAGTTCTATGACTTCAATGGGTGGAGTGGAAGAAGAGGAAATGGTTAAAGTAAATGTTTCCTCCTTCAATGTTTCCATCAAAGGAGAGGTAGATAAAGTTAAGGTATCATTAAGTGAAGAGATAAGGGTGGTTGATTCCTTCATTTGAGTAGTCAAAAGAATGGAAGGTGAGTCCACTACTTTATAAGTGAAAAAGATGAATAAGGACTATTTCAGATAATATGGACTCATGTCTCTAAATTGGACAAGAGATAATATTTGAAAATGAGTAGTTTTTGTGTTTTGTGTAAGTTGCACGTGTAGAGTATGGTGATAATTTGGATTTATTCCCCATTTATTAGATTGGAGAGAATTTAAACCTATAAAATTTTGAATAATGTAGGCATATTATTGATATTTGTTTTTCAGTTGGACTATAGATAAGTCCAAATTATCTTAAATAGTCCCTAAGTGGTTTAGGTAGTGGTTTCCTCAATAATGGGCTCACTAATAATAACATTGATTGTATGTGCCTCATGAGAGTGAGATGATTCTAGTTTTCTATCATGGTTATGGGTAGAAGAAGCATGGTTGGGAAAAAGTTGTGGAAGATGTCAAGGGACTAATTAGGAGGTGCATTGGGATTATCAAATGTGAGTTCTCCAGTATCAATTAAGTTTTGGACTAGAATTTTAAAGGTATTGCAACTATTGATGTCATGTCTAATAACTCAGTGAAAGGCACAATGGTCATTCTCATTATACCAACTAGGCACGGGGTGAGAGGCATCAAATTATTGGCATGGTTTGATAGGTGAAAGTTGAATGAGGTTATCTTTGAGTAAATTGTCCAAAATTAAAGCATAAGACTCCCCTATGGGATAGTATTGTTTTGGAGGAGCTCGGTTTTGGTTTTGGTTTTGTTGGTAAGAAGGGTTGGAAGAATTAGTTTGGTGGGGTTGGTTGATAGTTGGTGGTGGAGAATTTTTTTGGACAACTAAGTTTGTAGATGATTTTATTTTAGTATTGGGATGGTTTGATTGGTTAGCATCTTTGGAGGATGGAGGGTCATTGTATTTAAATATAGAATTCTTATTCCACAGTTTCATTTTCCCTTCATCAATTTCTTAGTTCTCAAGTTTGCATGCCATGGTGAATGCCTAATCAAAAGATTTTAAACTTTGAACTTAAAGAGTGGGGGCAATATGTTTGGCACAACCCTGAGAAAAGAGATCAATCAACTTAGGTTGGGGTAGGGAGAAAGAAAGTTGGTTGATGAGACCTCTCCATCTTGCTACAAATTCGGTAATTGATTCAACATCAAATTTCCTAATAGAATAGAGGTTGGTAATAGAAACATTTTTAGATATATTTATCGAGAAATACTCTAAAAATATTTGGGCAAATTAGGAGAATGAAAATATGGAGTGCTTGGTAAGGGCACTATACCAATAGAGGGTTAGTCCCAATAAAGACATGGATAAGGTATGAAGGAGGAGAGCATCATCATATGCAATCAAATAACAAGAGTGATGAAATGCTCTCAAATATTTTTGGGGGTCCTCCTTAACTTGGAACATGGAAAACTTGGGTAATTCCCATTGAGGCAGATATACATGAATAGGAATGAATGGATTGATGGGTTCATTACATATTTAATCATAAGATAAAAGGTTATGAGTCCCAGAGATAGATGATTCCAGGTTGGTCATTTTTGACATTAACATCTACACCAATTTTGTTTGAGGTTAGGAAGCTACATATTAAGATGGTAAGCTTTATTGTGGTTAGGTAGCATTAATGTATGGATAAGTGATGGAGGGTGCTGAAAAATTCACATATTGGTAAGTGGTCATAGGATGTTGGGATAGTGTTGCATAAGGGTTGATTGGCATAAATGGTTGGGTGGAAGGTGCTATGTATCCTTGTGGGTTAGACACATATGGGTAAGATGTCATGGGTTCTTATTAGGGGGTTTATAGGGGATGTATTAGACATATGTTTGGGTTGGTAGATGGTGGAATGGACATAGATTGGGTTAGTGTATGAAATTTCTAGTTGTTTATTGGTGGGTGGTAATTCTAGTGCTAATAGGTGGGAGGGTTTGACATATAGAAAGTACCAAACTCTAAAGTGGGGCAGAAGTTGGTGGGTTGGTTGAACAAATGGGAATGGTGGAAATAAGGGTAGAAGATACCCCCATGGTAAAAGGAGTATAGCTAACAAGGGGAAAATTTTATCCAACATTGGAGGTATTGGTTGGGGTAGTAAGTGTTTGGTTACTTGTTGGGATGTTAGATGGAGTTTGGGGAGTGGTAGTAGGTGGGACATTGGAAGAAGAAGATGCTTCAATAAGCATGGGTTGGGTTAAGGTGGCACCGACTAGAAGGTGGGGAGGCATATCATAGGGAGGATCTGTAAGAGGAACTGAAATATGAAAGGTATGGTTAGGTAAGGTGTTTAGGTAATGCCGAAGAGCCATGGGGTTGCTATCAAGGAAGGCAGTGAAATATGGATCACCCTTGGCAATAATCAAAGGCCTGGTAGGAGGGGGAAAAATTAGGGTAATCTTCAGCATCAAAGGTATATTCCATAGAGGAAGAATAATAATGTTGTTGTTGGTTTTTTTAATTCTTCAACTAAAGTCTAGTAAAGACCATGAGAGGAAATAGGAGATAAAATGATGAAACTCACACCTCAAACAAAGAGCAAGAAAAATAAATTAACTCAAAGAAATCAAACATACACTAAAGTGTGTTCAACAACCTAGGGTTATTTTTAAATCACTTTTGGCTTATGCCTTAGAAAGTGTTAAGAAGAAATCAATTTGCAGATCGAGTACTAAAGAAGAAATCTAAGGTTGGTTTCAGGTTATGTTTACGTGCTCAAGAGAGAAATATGTATTGATCCTCAGTATGTGGCTTGGTATTGGGGCTTACCCCCTCACTTCACACATCACAATGATAAGGGTGTTGGGTGTTTAGCCAAAATATACCAAATCTCAGAGTTTATAATCAGCCAAAGAGCTAAGTTGGTTCTCCCCTTGGTAATGACCTCCAAGTAGGATTGTCAGGAAATGGTAAGGTTTACTGTTAGGTGATGAAATCCTAGTTGGGCCTTATCTCAAATATGTTTTGATGTGTTGATTAGTTATGCAATTTGGCAAGAGTGTGTGATACAAGAGTGAAAACTATGATTAATTATTTTTTATTTTAAGTTACTAGATAAACTAAGACAAGAAAGCAATCAATGTATGTAAATGATTTATTTTAAGCCCAAAATAAATTTTGATTTCATTCGATGAGCATACAATAAAGGAAGCAAAAGGGATATTGTGCCCCATCGGGCATGCCAAAATGTTTGACTTAATTTTGGCTCATTTTTTAATTTGGAAGTAAGTAATGAAACTAGTAATAGGGTGTGTAAAATGATACTTGATAAAGTGTGCACATGATCCAGACGATGGTGAGAACTCCTCTTTGGCTTGGAAGGAATAACCTATAAATAAGAAAGACACTAGAAAAGGAGTTTTTTAGATGGATGGTTGAGTGGAATTCCTAGCATGAGCTAGATCCAAGAAGCTAATTTTTTTTAAGAGGTTGTCAATCCATTATTTATAACAATTAAGTTTATATAAATTAAAATAAAGATTACTTGCATTCAATAAATAGAAAGTTAATGCATGTAAGATAAGATGAAACTAAATTTCTCGTTAAACAAAAAGACTAAATATATCAAAAGCAATTCAATACTCATGGTAAGATAGTTGGGGTCAGGTTCAAAAAATAAACAAAGTCTCTATGAACAAGCAAGAGCACAAAAAACAAGGCTTGGTTGGCATCAAGAGGGTGAAAATAACTTGTTATTTTATACCATAGTGACCCATCAATAGTTAGGTGAAACATTATTTTTTGGGCTAACCATCGGCAGTTGGTTGAACATCGATGGTTGAGGTAACTATTGGTGGTTTGAGCTAACCATCGACAGTTACTTGTGTGATTCTATAAATGATAAGAAATTGATTGTAGATTGGGAAATTGAGAAAATAGAGGTATATTATGGATTAATAGAATGGAAGATAAGATACTGATGGGTCTGATAGGGTGGGGAGGTAAGAAATGGAACATAAATCAAAGAAAACAAGTAAGAGATACCTATAACTTGATAGTGGAATTCTAAAGCAATTTGGCCAAAGTGACAGTACTTTAGCCTTTGAAAGTAATCCTGACAAAGGTTTGGGTCTCCATTTATGTTGCTCATTTGCTAAAGGGACACTGGATAACTATATGCAAGATAGCTTGGATGTAGATTGCTCAATTTCTGAATCCTTTTCACTTCCTACTTCTTTCCTTAAATAGGATGAAGTTACTAAATGTGCAGGAGGAAGTTACTAATCAGGTAGAGGATAAAGTTTCTAATTATGATGATTTAAATTTGGTTTGCATTGAAAAATGGAAGTTCTTAAATGTGCCATGCTTATATCATACAACTGGTAATTCTTTAAAATCAAGAGTGGAAGACCTGACCATTAACAATCAGGATAATCATTGGTAGTTAAGATGACCATTGACAGTTGAGGTTCTAGTGGGAAATGGGTTAAGATGGAGAGAATTAAAAAGTTAAGTTAGTAAATTAATAAATGGGCTAAGTCAACTAGGTGATCAACTAGCCTTTGCATCGGGTAGGGGTTATAGGTGTTTTGACATCTAAAACTATGCAATTTTTGAATGTCTACAATTTCCATCCCCTCATATACTCCCCCAATTATACTTAAAAACACCCATAGTTCTAGTGTGGCTTATATTAGAGCCTTGCACAAGAACACTAGTGTCACACAATAGGACAAATATTTGTGCAACAGTCACAATAAGCCTCTCACTATTTTTTTCCTTATTCAATCACCATCACCTCATGGCATAAGTTCACTATGTACAATTCTTGGAAAGTCATCACCTTAGTCATTATAACTCTCCTTCATGTCTCCAAATTCACCCCTCATGCCCCAGAGTTAGTCCTAATTTGTTATACCAAGTTACTCACATTAATGTTCGACATAATCCATATTGCATTCACCTCTCCACTCCTTACATCTCTCTCTAATTTGTGTTTGATTCAACATCAACCTTATTCCTTCACTGAAACTCAATTCATCTTATTTTTACTTACTTCATCGTCATGTATCCAACACTCACTTCTCAAGCGTCACACACTTGAAGGAGTATTCACTCATCCAACCCTTATTTTGGGTAGGATGCATCACCCTTCTCACTGATCCACCCTATCCACTTGTCCACACAACCACATGGCTTAGTCCTCTTAGTTTCATTATCTAGAAAATTCCCATACCATTACCTTATAATGGTTAAGATAATATTCATTTTCTTATTTACAAATAATGTTATTTAATTTGTATTATTATTATATATTTGTATTATATAATTATTATTTATTATTATGATGTCAAAAAACCTCAACACAGTCTTTATAGGATGAACAACTCAGTTGATGTGGCCATCAATGTCGAACAAAATATTCTTACGGTTTCTCATGGGACTGACTGTAGCTCCAACTCCATTAGCCACCTATTCAAATATTCTAGCCTTAGCCCCATTTTATCCAATACTGCCACTAAATCCATCAACCTCTAATTTTTTTTATAATTACTTCTTCACTTCAAGTAATTATTTGATACAACAATATCCTCTATCACTCTTCACCATCACCCATGATTTGTGTTGTATTTTTCGGTTATCCTCAAGTTTCAACATTCCTAGAAATTAAATGACATTATTTTATTCACTATTAAAATGATCCATAATGTGTATTTATCAAATGATGTCCAACAACTTTTATATGTAGAAAGTTTGTCATTATCTAGGTTTTTTGGTGTTGGTTTTTATTTATATTATTTTTTACATTTTTCATTTTTATTTGTTATTACCCATTCTATTGTAACTCATTAAAAACCTATTTTAAATGTCATAGGGTATTCATAAAATAAGAATCAACATTCACCTATTGTATAAATCAACATATCTGTATTATTTGTATTTTGGTCCTTGTATAAGGTATTTAGTCATGACTTACATTTTCCATGCTCTAATTTCATATTGGTTTTTGAAATTTCTTAAATGAATTTTGAGAAGATTTTGATGCTCATAGATAAAAAATCAAGAATTTTTTTAAAAATCCTTAAACCATATAAATACCTCTTTGGGAATTGTAGTCAATAGGAAATTTTAAAGCTTACTCCAAATACAACTGGTTTACCTAAATTTTTTATATTGAATCACAACAAGACACCATGATATACATACCTTTTACCATGTTAATATAGGATGACATCATCAATTTCTAGTAGTTAGTAACTTCATTTAACATGAGGCGAGACACCTTTTCCCTAGCGACTGTGTTCAGCTTTGAGTCTGCTGTCACCACCATGGAGATATGGTATTCTCTCCACCACTTCAAGTTTTGAAGGATCTAAGGAATGCACCGCCCCTAATAAACTATTGTGTTGGGAAGAAAAAGCTATAGCATTACCATCACCATGGGCAAATTTGTAGTATTATCATTGGTGCTTAGTTGTTGGCCTTCATTTTTGGGCCTTGTATTTTCACCTTGTGGCATTCACAACTTCATGGCTTAATCAAAGTTGAACCTAGCACTACCTTCTCCATAATATTGGAATGCCTCATAATATTTCATAGTTTTGGGGCCACCTTGACACCACTCCCATCATTTAAGCTATATAAGGCCTCCAAACTAATGAACAATTAGACTGCTAGTAATTCTTGTATAGATAAATATTAATTAAAAGTCAAAGAAAATGAACACATGCGACTAAACAATGTTACTATCGCTATATGACATTTTTATTCTATAATTATGATCAAGCCGTTAATTTTCCATGATTAACGACTGGGACTTTTATGTGATTAACAATAACTGAAATGAAATTTCCATGAAAATAGAGAATACTAGATAATTTGGAATTATCTTCATTTTTCATCCTAATAATATAATATAATAATATTAAATATAATATTATACTATTTTAATATAATATAATATGTTATATTATAGTAATTTATATAAAAATATTATATTTAATATACTATTTATAATATTTATAGAGAATATATATATATATAATAATATATAAATTATATAAGTATTAAATTAATTATATTATTTTTACATGCCACTGAACTTTGCACATGTACTTGTCTAGGCTTATTCAATTTCAGCACCTAAAATACCCTGTCATTGCCCCTCGCCATCTCTACCCAACTCACCTTGAAATATTTCACCACTTTCATGTTCTATAGGGCCTTGCCCTTCCCCACCATTTTACCATTGCTTAAGATCATTATGAAACATAATGTCTCCTCCCAACACAATTCATTGTAGTATGAAGGAACACACAACCTAATTCTCCACCATTGGCTCCACTATGTAATAATATTGTATATAGTTGTTATTAATCCTACGTGTCTTGCATAGGTGTTTCACTTTTGTCTTATTCAATAAGTTTTCCATTCTCATAGGAATAGGAAATGTCAATTTTGGGAATGTGAAATGAGAAACCTTCTTGGCTTATTTATTGTAATGTTTTCTCTCCTTCAATATTGAATCATGAAACATAATTTCATGTGCATTTTGTCAATAGGGGGTAACAATATTGTATATAGTTGTTATTAATCCTAGGTGTCTAGTTTTTGTCTTATTCAATAAGTTCTCCATTCCCATAGGAATACAAAAGGTCAATTTTGGGAATGTGAACTGAACAGCCTTCTTAGCTTATTATTTTAATGTTTTCTCTCTTTAAAACTTAAATCATGAAATATAATCTCATGTGCTTCATCAATAAGATCTCTAGCCTATCACACTAGAAATTTCAAATTATTATTACTTAATGCTTCGTGCACAAAATGTGATAAGGGGTCAATGGCCATGGGTTTTGATTGAAGTTACACTCTTTCACTATATAAAACCCTAATTTACCAAAACATAGAATTAAATCCCTTCTAACGTAACATGCACCTTTGGGGCAACTACTAGTAGTGTCAATGATATGTCTTGAAGGTTGTTTGTCATTATTGTATCTAGCTCTGTATTTGTTTTCATAACTATTATTTGATGTAATCTTATTTTTAGTTTTGGTCTAGGATTTAGGTGGTCTAGGTTAGGAGGTGAAGAGATAGTTATAGAGGCTTTGGATTTAGGTTAGGCTTATGGCTTTTTTTTTGAGTTTATGTTAGGATTAAGGCTTGGTTTTGTTTTAGGTTTAGATTCAGGTTGTTGATCAGTCACAATTCTGATAAAAATGATGATTCAATTACCTAGACATATCTAATGGTATTAATGATATGTGTAGGAACATTATTGATTGGAACTATTTTTTGATTCATGAAATTATAATGGTTAAAACTTGAGTTATGCAAAATGCAAGATTCTAGCCCTAGGTTAGTCTTAACACAGGATTGAGCACGAAAAAACCAAAGAAAAAGTTAAATATTGAGTTTTAGGACATTTCAAACCAAACCAAGACTTAGATTAGGTCTATATTAACTTGTTACACTTTTTCCAATAACTAGTTATGCATTATCAATCTCAATGAGCTCCCACTAAGAAAATAAGCAGAATTCTGCATATAAAAGAGGATGTGTCATGGAAATTGAAAGTTTGAGATGAAAACTACTCATTATAGATGGAACGTAGAATGTATAGGATCTTTGTAACCTTATTATAACTTATCCAAGAGTTACTTGACCTTAACCAATCACTAAGATCTCCATCACACACTTAGACCTAGTTTTGAATGCACTAAGTGGGATTGTGTGTAGAATGCCAAGAGAATCTTTGTGTCATGTTTAGGTCCATTGAAGGAACATTATCACCTTAGGATTATCTTAACATCTTATTTAGGAATGAATTTAGGTGTAAATATCCTATTTTCAACAAGAAACTAATCATTTTTATTGGTTTCTTAAGAAGGTTGAATCCACAAGCATAATTTCTCTTTTAGGCCTTTGCACCTATTAGACCTTCTTGAATTCCATTACCTCAAAGACTTAGGAGATCATTAGTGACATAATTTTAACCTAAAAACATGAGTCATGGTATATTCTACATGCCTAAGACAAGGCAAGTCAACCTTAGTATCCCAATGGATCACCATGAAGTTTTCCATAATCATACTAGTCAATCCTACCTAAAGAGGTATAAGTGAGCATTAGTATTTTTGGGTCTAATAAACTTAGTGTAGTCAAACACTACATTTTAAAATTACTCCCAATAATTGTATCAACATGAAATGACTCAACATACTCTCTTTTGGGCCTTCACAATATGTTGGCAAGATGTTTATGTAGGTTTATAGGTGTACATTTTGAACATGAAATCTCATTACAATCCCATTGAAACCTTGAAGTGGAGTGGATCCTCTGCATTAGATGGAATTTTATAGTATTTAGGATAATATAATAACCATTTATCCTTCATTAAAATTCCTTTAGATGCGAAAATGCACAACCTTTGTTAGGAACCTTCTTTATCTCACACACTAGAAGAGGGCATTTAGTCCTCTTCCACATTTGGGCAATGTTGGATCGTTTCTAGGCATGTGGATGTGCCTATAGGGGAAATGAACCTTTAGGATTTAAAGGGATAGATCCTTGAATTTGTCTCTACAAGACAGTCTCTATTTAAACTAGTTGAGTTAAGTGAAAAGAGTTAGAAGTTACAGAAGAGGAAAACCTATTCTAAGGGTGGTGATACACCAAAATTATCTTCCATGCAAATTTCATATCCTAGTGCATGATGCAGCAAAAGACACAAGCTATTTCCAAGCTCTAAAGAATCTAACATAAGTATTTCAACATAGAGGTGAGATGTGTAAAATGTCACAAGGTAAATGAGTTTGAAAAGCAAACTTTACACACTCCAAATTAGTAATACACATGCAAAAATTTAATACACTTAGACACACTCTGTGTGACTTGTTAGAACCAAAATCCTTGCTTAGGCATGAAGGAAAAAGGATAGAAGGATGATGACCATCACTTGTTGTCACTATTTGTCACTTACACACTCAGACAATGTTTAGAAGTTCAAAGAAAATCTGACTGGTAATAATGCTTAAAGGCAAGATATCATTCCAGCAGGGTTTCATCATACACTATGTGTATGATTCTTTACTAGCTAGGGACTGTATATATAGCTAAAAGGAAGAGAGAGAGGAAATATTTTGGTGCCTGTGATCTAGAAATTTCACTCAAGAGAGGATGGTTAGTATGGTGTTAGTTCTAAAATATAACAAGATGAAATAAACACACTAATAGCATAACATCTCTAGGCCTAGACACTAGGGAGAGCTTAGTTAACAATCATGAATGAAACCCACAATTAAAATGCAAAATAAAACTCTTTTACCTTTTTTGGATGCTCCAAAATGCTTTTTGTTGTGGCTTGCTTAGCTTGTGCCCATGAATTCCTTGGCAATGGAAGCTTGACAACCTCCATCTCTCCTTGGCACCTTTGGCTTGTGGACTGGCTTGGCTTAGAATCAATTTGGCATGGTAACACTAGTTTCCTGAAACTTTTGGAACCAATCCTACATTATAACTTTGCACTAATTAAGCTTAGAAATGATGTTGTGAGGCCTCCTATTTATATATTTTTGGATTTGATCAAAATCAACTTAAACCATCCATCTCAAAATTGAAATGTGTGGTTGAGGATTGATTCAATTTTTGAAATTAAGATTTATAATTATCCTCACCATGGCATTGGAAGAAGGGGCAATTAAGAGGCATGGAGGGCATCATGGAAGGCATTGATGAAGCATGGAGGGCATGAATCCTAATATTTGTGGCATTTATGGCCTATGGTCTTCCCAAGAAATGAGGTCACTTGATGATGCAAATATTCAATATTCATTTCCAAAAATAAGTTTTCAACAAGTTTCCATGGAATTTATGATTAGGCCTTGATTTGGGTTAATTATCTCCTAAGCATGATTAAGCAATTTATGCACAAATTACTCCAATTGATCAAAATGCCTTATTATTGGTTCTAAATTTGACTGGATTGGAATTAGAAGTCCACATAATATGCATTGGATGCGTATTCCCATTTATAATGTTTCTAACAATAAATAACAAAAGCACATATCTTGTGCTAAATATTTGATAGGAAAGAGCAGTCTAGAGCACGCAAGTGCAATTTTGGAATTTTGACTCAAAATGAATTGATCAAAGTCAGCTGGCCCATAAATTGCATTGCCCCATTTAGGGGTACCTTGGACAAAATCAGAACTTGAATATGTCATTTTCACATCATTTTACATGGTTTAATACTTTTAGGTCAAATTATGCATTTTATATGGAAACTATCTAAAACCCTGATTGGAGGTTATCGATGGCTAGTTTTAGGTGTCTACAGCACCAAGGAGAGGAATAAATTTGTTTCAAGTCACCATCTTTAGCTAAACCATCTTTACAAAGGATGCTTGCTTGGGCCATTTAGTTGATCCATGTCATCACAAGTTACACATTTTGTCCTACTCTCTCAAAGATGCTTTTATAATGTTTGCATAACAAAATAAGGATATTCTTTGTTGAGTCATGGCATCAAAATGGTTTTATAAAGGAGTCCACCTATTGCAGATTTGCCTATTTCATTTTATTTGGCTTTGTCCTTCTTCCTTAGTTGGTTGTCATGAAATGACATGAATCTTGGTCGATCAATGGTGATATGGGCTCTCTCATTACTTTGATGGATGAAGGACATGAGCCCTTGGATTTGCTTGAATCCTCTTGTGTTGAACATTAATGCTTTTTATTTATGGCTTATTGGAAGGATTGTTATGGATAAAAATTCTGAAACAATTCCTTTGGACTTCTTGCAAAGGTCACTTCCTTTTGGAATGATCCCTTCAAGATTGAAAGTGTCCCTTCAAAATTTTTTTGAAGGGCACTATAGAAGGAAAGTGACCCTTCAGAACTTTTTGAAAGGCACTTAGAAGAGAAAGTGTTCCTTTGAAACTTTCTGAAGGGCACTTTGGAGGAAAGTGGCCCTTTAAAAAAGTTCTGAAGGGCACTTTGGAAGGAAAGTGACCCTTTGAAACTTTTGGAAGGGCACTTAGAAGAGAAAGTGTCCCTTTGAAACTTTTCAAATGACACTTTGGAGGAAAGTGGCCCTTCAAAAAAGTTTCAAATGGCACTTGGAAGGAAAGTGACCCTTCAAAACTTTTCAAAGGGCACTTAGAAGATAAATTGTCACTTCAAAACTTTATGAAGGGCAATTTGGAGGAAAGTGGCCCTTCGAAAAAGTTTCGAAGGGCACTTGGAAGAGAAAGTGTCCCTTCAAAACTTTTTGAAGGGCACTTTGGAGGAAAGTGGACCTTTGAAAAAGTTTCGAAGGGCACTTGGAAGAGAAAGTGACCCTTCAAAACTTTTCGAAGGACACTTGGAAGAGAAAGTGTCCCTTTAGAACTTTCTGAAGGGCACTTTGGAGGAAAGTGGCCCTTGGAAAAAGTTTTGAAGGGCACTTGGAAGAGGAAGTGTCCTTTCAAAACTTTCTAAAGAGCACTTTGGAGGAAAGTGGCCCTTCAAAAAGTTCTAGAGGGCACTTGGAAGAGAAAGTGTCCCTTCATAACTTTTCGAAAGGCACTTTGGAGGAAAGTGGTCCCTTGGAAAAGTTTTAAAGGGTACTTTGTAATGAAAGTGATCCTTTGGAACTTTCTAAAGGGCACTTTAGAGAGAGAAAAGACCCTTCAAAAAATTTCCAAAGGATAATTTGAAGAGAGAGAGAGACCCTTCAAAAAAGTTTTGAAGGGAAAAATTTAAAGGGAAAAGACAAAGGAAGATAAATCTTTCAGAGTTTATGTCAGAGATAAAAAGTTTGAAAGAATTCCTAGGCTTGGATAAAAAACTTGAAACAAAGGAACCTTTCCAAAAGAGATAACACTTAGGCAAAAGGGTTGAAAAACACTTGAACAAGGCTAAAACAAAGCTTCTAAATAAGAGAAAATAATTGGTTTATTTCATGAGTCCTTTGAAATTGAATTGAAAACAAACAAGAGATGTTGAACTTAGACAAAGGAAATTTCAAGACAAGGGTACCTAATTTGGCTAACATTCTTGGTGATTCCCAGGGGAGGCATGCCTCTATGCCAAAGACCAGTCACCTAAATCCTTCCATTAGGCATGGAATCATGCATATAGGCACTTCAAAGAGAATTGAATAAGCTTTGGATCAAAAACACACTAGCTGGATTGATCACACACACAAGGCAAAGACGCACACCAAACAAAATCAAGGAAATACACCTATGCTACAAAGTGCTTAAGGAACACAATAATGAACAAAAGGAGACACACACATCTAAACTAGTATTTACAAAATGATGAGAAAGGTATAATAGTAGGATTTCAAGTGTATCCCATTTACAGGGATAAGCAACTCTTCTCCATTCATTTTGGATAGTTGAAAGGAGTTGTTTTACTTGCACTTGCTGATGATGTAAGGGCCACTCCACAAAGTGTCAAACTTTGTATGTTTGCCTAGCTTTTCTCTGTCTTCATCCCACTTCAAGACCAAGACACCCTCTTTGAACACTCTTATACTTGTTATTTTATCAAAGGACTTCTTCATGAGCACTTGATGGTGTTCCATGGCCATGTGGGAATCATCCCTTGCCTCTTATAGTTTCATTAGTTATATCAACTTGACTTCCATTGGAGTGTTTTAAATTAATTCCAGCTATTGTGCAAGTTTCATGGTAGGTAGTTTTTGGGATATGGGTAACCTATCTTCTCTTCCATAAACAAGTACAAAGGGAGAGTTACCAATTGATTTCTTAGGAGTAATTATATCTACCCATAAAGCTATCTTCAACTTACTATGCCAGGGTCTTTGATTGTTCTCCAAGGCTTTTTAATGATCTTGATGAGGTTCTTATTGGTAGAATCAATCAATCCATTAACTTAATGGTAATAATTGGATGAGGTACTCAAATGAACCCCATTCCTACCTGCCCAATCAAAAATTTTGGCACTTATGAAAGTAAGTGCATTATTAGAAATGTTGACATGAGGAACTCCAAACCTTTTTATAATGCTATCATAGAACTCCAAGATAGAATTTTCAGTTTCCTCTTTTAGTGTAACAACTTCTACCCACCTTTTGAAGTAGTTAGTAGCAGTTAATAGCCATTTGTGTCTAGCACTTGATGGAGGGTTAAGCATACCAATGAAATCAAGGCCCCATTGCATGAAAGGTTGGTCCACTTGGATAGGATTTAATATAAGGGTTGAAAGTTTCTAGTTGCCTAAAAATAAGGCACATTGAGGACACACCTTAGCCTAATGATAATAGTCCTTAAAAAGACTAGGCAAATATTAATCGATCCTCATTATTTTTGTAGCTATAATTTTAGGAGAGAAATGACCTCCATCTGCACCATTGGGAGAACCTTCTAGCAACATGTCAAACTGGTCATTGTCAACACATCTTAAGAGCACACTATTTATGTCCTTTGTAAAGAGAACATCACCAGAAAGGCAATAGGGAGTGGTCTAAAATCTAAAGTATATCCTTTGAGACTTGCTCAAACCATTGAGATACTCACCATTTTGAATAAAATTGATGGTTTCTTATGTCCAGCTTTGAACTAGAATGTGATCAACTGATTGGGGTTGAACTTGGTTGAGTAAGACCTCTTATTTTGGCTCCTATAGATCTAAAGCTAAATGTATACATAATCTTAGTCCTCTCACCAATTTTTTCACCTTGATGTCCATGTCATACTCCATCACCTTTGTGATCTAACCAACTCAATTTTTGTTGAGGTCTTTGCTTAGGAGAAATTATTTGGTGTTGGGATGAGAAAGCATGACATGTATCTTATTGTTTGAGACCATGTGCATAATTTTTTTCAATCCCCTTATCATTGTCAAAGCCTACTTTTAAAAAATGTATATCTGACCTCATAGTCTTCCAATCCTTGGTTGAAGAATGCAATTGGTTGCTCAATCTCTTCATCATTATTTTGCATCAGCATGGCTGAGATTGTATCAAGGTTAGCAAAGGTATAGAGTATGAAATCCTTGTCAAATTTTGGGTTCAGGAGAGTATGATATTTTTTAATTGCTTGTTTGATTGTCTCAAAACTACTCTTTCCCTCTTTTGACCAAGTAAAATCTTGGTTCTTTTTTGGCATGGTTGTGATAGGCTTTACCATAGCTACAATGTCTAGAATAAACCTTCTAACAAAGTTTATTTTCCATAAAAATCTTTGTAGTCCCTTCTTGTATTGAAGCAATGACAAGCCTAGGATAGCCTCAATCTTTTTGAGGTCAATAGACAAGCCTCCTAAAATAATGTGCCCCAAAAGCTTACCTTCATGAACAATAAAGATACACTTCTTTAGATTAAGGGTATGCCATACTCCCTACATTTCTCAAACACCTACCTTAGATGTTTCATATGATTAGTAGCATCTTTTGAAAAAATAGTTACATCATCTAGGTACACAAGTAGAAACTTATTGATCAAACCTTTAAAAGCCATGTCCATTGCTCTTTGAAAAGTGGCTCCAACATTGGAAGACCAAATGGAATATTCTTATAGGCAAAGGTTCCCCACTTTATAGTGAAGGATATCTTGAACCAATCCTCTTCATTTACTAATATTTTGTTATAACCTGAAAAACCGTCAAGAAGAGAGAAGCATCGAGAACTTAAAATGAATTACAGAATTTGTTCTAGGGAAGGTAGTGGATAATGATCCTTGAGAGACACTCCATTAAGATATAAAAAATCCACACACAACCTGATTTCTCTATTCTTATTTTTGACAGGCACAAGATTGGACACCCAAGTTGAGTGTTTGATAGGAAAGATAATCCTAGACTGAATCAGCTTGGTTAGTTCCTTTTTCATGAGTTCTTCTATCTTGGGATTAATCATGGCATTTATTTTTGCCTGAGCTCTAGGTTCTAACTCGATGGTATGATGAGATAGACTTGGATCAAAAACTTTCAAGTCTTTATACTCCCAATCAAAGATGTCATGAAACTCTTTGTACAATTCAGTAAAATCCTGCCTCTCAGGCTGAGAACATACCTTGCCAATTTTCAAAAGTTTGTCCTTAAAAATTAGGACTCTTTCACAGTTATCTTCCTTTTTTGACATGCTTTCTCTTTCTTTCTTCTTCTTATTATCCTCATTGAAAACACTATCTAAGGTAATCATCCCCTTAGGTATCTTGTTTGTCTTCAGTTGAATGATTTGTTCTTCATATTGATCATGTAGTCTCCTTTGGTTTTTTAAGGAGAAACTTGCCTCATTTTACAAGAAGTGTGTAATGCGTTCATCACTTTCAAACACTTACCATGATATTTCATTATTTGAAATAGAAGGCCTCATAATGATCTTGATCCTTCTCTTTCTCTATCAGAGTTGCTGCCAAAATCTGGATAATGTGAGTGCAATGGAGACGTGATCACACGAGTTGAAGCAAGTGCACACCACATAGATGCTAAAGCAATTTGAAATTAACACAATAAAATAAATTACACAAGACAAAATGGAGAAAACCAAAATATGATTAACATGAGATGGCCAAAGTGAGGAATACATATAGGAGAGTACGTAAGTAACTCCTCCACAAAAGGTGGACAAGACACCCCAAGAATAGACAATAACTCCTCCATGAAAGGTGGTGACAAGGTGCTAATAATAGAGAAGTAAATCCCATCAAGGGAGTTACTTATGACATTCTTATGACACCTATGACATATCTATGACACACACCTCCACATAAGCTAGCCTATCCCACAAATGTAGGAAAACTCCATGTATGCACAAGAAATATAATTTCCCTAATTAAAAAATAGGGAAAAATAAAAACCTACACTAATCTCCCCCCATAAGCGCAACTTAGGTGGGCAGTGTGGAAATATAAAATGGGTCTCAGCAACTAGGCCTGATGAGGTACCCATGTATAAATGTAATCTCGCATAAGATAGAGAAAAGGAGAAAACCCATAGGAAAAAACTCCCCCGCAAAAGAGAGACATAAAAGACAGAAGAGGCTAGTGGGCCCACCTAAAGATGATGCTACTGTAGATGTGGACCGCACCCCAAGAAGAGCTCGTAGATGAATGAACTTGCTCTCAGTGAAAGGTTTGGTGAAGATGTTTGTAACCTACTCTGAAGACTAGCAAAATATCAAGTCAATGACTTGACTATGAATAAGCTCCCGAATGAAATGCATGTGAATCTCTATGTGCTTGGTTCACTGGTGCTGAACTAGGTTCCTACAAATTTGAATGGTACTCTAGTTGTCACAATAAATGATGGTGGGCTGACTGATAGGAATGCCAAACTTAGAAAGAATCCCTTGAAGCCAAATAGCCTCAGTAGCTGCATTAACAGATCCCCTGTACTCTGCCTCTGTGGATGATATAGCAATAGCATTTTGCTTCTTGCTAGACCAACTGATAAGACCAGAGCCTAGAGAGAAACTGTAACTAGAAGTGGACTTGCGAGTTTGTGAATCACCAACCTAGTCTAAATTTGTATATCTAACCAGGTCAACCTCTATGCCAAATCTGTAATGAATCCCGTATCTATGTGAACCTTGTATGTAATACAATATCCTCTTAGCTGCTTTCCAATGCAGCTCATGAGATTCTTACATGAATCTAGAGACAAGTCCCACTGTATATGATATGCCAGGCCTGGTGTGAGTCAAGTAGACGAGACTACCAACAAGTTGTCGATACCGAGTGGCATCAACCAATGGTGAAGAACAATCAGCCTCAAGCTTGACTCTTGATAGAAAGGGAGTCAGAGATGGCTTGCAATCAACCATGTGAAACTAAGCCAATAAGTCAAGAGCATACTTAGGATGTGTAAGAGAAATCTCTGAATCTAACTGTGAGATCTCAATGCCAAGAAAGTAGTGAAATAAACCCAAGTCTATCATATCAAATCTATCCTAGAGAGATGCCTTCACCACTGCAATAGATGATGAAGAACTTTTGATGATCAAAGGTTCATCAACATATAGAACCAAAATCAAGAGTGAATCATCCTGTCACAAGAAGTAGACATTGGGATCAGAATAACACTTAGTGAAACCCACTCTGAGAAATAAGGAATCCATCTTGGCATACCAAGCCCGAGGGGCCTGTTTGAGGCCATAGATATATTTTTTAAGTCTGCACACTAAGGAAGAATCCTGAACAAATCTTGGTGGCTACTCCATGTAGATCTCCTCTTCTAGGTCTCTGTGAAGAAAGGCACTCTTCACATCCATCTGATGCACATCCCAACCATGTGTTACGGCAATAGCCAAGGTGAGTCAGATAGAACTCATCTTTTCAATAGGTGTAAAGGTCTCTGAGTAGTCAATACCTGCCACCTATGAGAAACCCTTGGTGACAAATCATGCCTTGTACTTATCAATTGACCCATTTGCTGCAAACTTGGTTTGATATATCCACCTACATCGAACCATCTTTCTTCCCTTAGGAAGTGAAGTCAAATCCCAAGTGTGATTTTTGATTAAGGAAGAATATTCTTCCTCCATAGCACTATCCCACTCAGGTACCCCTGATGCCTCTCGAAAAGTCTGTGGATTTGAAACTAAAGCAAAGAAGGCATGTGGATCTCTTTGAAAATCCCCCTAGTACGTCTGTCATCTGTGGGATCTCCTACTCAAGTGTTATCACTCTCAAGTGTCTGTTTGGCCCAAAGTGGCCCAGAAGTGGGTGAGTCAGGTGCTAACTCCTCATCCTTTGACTGACTAGAGGTGGATGACTCTGCATCACTGTCCTCACTGTCTGAACTCAAAGAAGAAGAAGATGTCTCTAGCTCAAGAACCTGTTGTGGCTAATCTGAATCTAATGAGGAATCATCATGAAGAAGTAGATCCAATGAGGGAGAGGAAGTGTCAAGTGTTGAGTCTCTAGGACTATCCTAAAAATGAACACTTCTCTCGATGAACAACTCATGAGTGACTAGATCTAGAAGGTGATATCCCTTAATACCATCTAGATATCCTACAAAGATGTAAGGCTTGGACTGATGTTCCATAGCTTTGTGTTTATTCTTTGGAATGTAGGCCATGGTTGGGGATCCAAAAACTCTAAGGTGCTCAACATCAGGTTTCTTTTTATGCCAAGCTTTAAAGGGTGTTATCCCTTTCAAAGCTTTGTGAGGAACCCTGTTTTGAATGTAGCAAGTACAATTGATGGCTTCAACCCAGTATTGTGGTGCTAAGGATTTGGAGTGAATCATATAGCTACCCATCTCTTTCAAGAACCTATTCTTGCATTCTGCAACCCTATTCTGTGAAGGACTATAAGTGATTGTGCACTACAAATCAATCCCCTCTATGGTGCAAAACTACTCAAACCTGATGCTGACATACTCCTCTCCATTATCAGTTTGAAGAACCTTGATGGATTTCTCAGTTTGTTTCTCAACAAGAGCCTTGAAGTTGATTTTTTTTTCAAACACTTCAGACTTTTGTTTGAGAAAAAATATCCAAGTGTACCTAGAGAAATCATCAATGAAAGTGAGGATGTACTTGGCCCTTGTGAAAGATGGTTTGGGAAAGGGTCCTGATACATCACTGTGGACTAACTCCAAATGTTGTGAAGCCCTCCAAGCTTTGACTTTGTCAAATTTTTCTTTGGGATGCTTCCTAAGGGAGCACCCCTTGCAAAGTCCTTTTGAGAATTGGACACGAGGCAAGCCAATGACCATGTCATGTTTGCAAAGTTGCTCAAAGTAGCGGTAGTTAAGGTGGCCAAACCACTCATGCCATAATTTGCTAACTCCATCTGAATGAGTCAACAATGTTGTTGGAGAAGAATCTAGTGCAAAATGTGAGGTGTATAACCTTTCTTGGTGATCTGCCCTACCCACTGCCACCGTAGTATCACTATGTAGCTCCCTGATAGCCACTAAATCTAGTGAAAACTCAACACTCATGCCCCGACCAATGTGAGTGATTTGGTACACTGATTAGAGATTGGTTGAAAGAGAATGAACACTTAGAAAATTATTGAATGTTCCTCCTTCCATTTCAACTGACCCTCTCCCTACAACAGAAACTGATGTGTCATCACCCAAACTAATTAAAGTCATGCTACAAGGCTCTAAAGATGAAAACTCAACTAGTGAAGAGCCCATATGGTGAGAAGCACCCGAGTCGATGACCCATGAAGATGTAGAAGTTGTTGTAGCTACAAGGGCCTTCCCCTTTTCTTTCTCCTTACCCTTGCCTTTTTCCTTAATAGAATCTTGGGTAGATGAATTCTGCTTGATGGACTCAGGAACACCTATGTTGTTTTTCTATAGAAGATGAGTTAGGTGATCTATTTGTTTCTTCATGCATTTGTGTTTATCATGCCCTATATTTTTACAATAGGCACACTTAACCTTCTCCTTCTTAGGTTTAGCATTGGAAGAGGAAGTCTCAGTGTTGTTTTTGGCAGGATTGGTGTTTTCTTTCTTCTTCTCCTGGTCCTTGTTCTTTTTCTTCTTCTCCTTTGTTGAAGTCTTATCTTTACCATTTCTAGCTATCAAGGCTTGGGGTTGAGTAGACTTCATTGTGCCCATTTGAATTAGCTTATCTTGATCCCTAGTCAATCAGTAATGAATGAATCCAAAGAAGGCATTTTCCATGTAGTGCCAAGGGCACTTTTTATGGCATGGAAAGTGGAGACAAAGACTGAATAGCTTGGACCTAACTTTGCGAGAGAATAAATTATGAGTTGATCATATTTATTCTCTATATTGCATTCTTTCAATTACAATCTAAGGGCCTTAAAATTAGTGAAGAAGTTCTGTAGGGTGTCAAAGTTGCTAGGACTTAGACTTATGAGTTCATTATCAAGCTCATGACCTCTCATCTCATCAAGCTTCCCAAATAAGTTTTATAAGGTGTCCCGTATGTCATTAGGAGTCTTGGAGGATTCTAAATTGAAGAGAAGTTCTGGAGACACAGACAAGCTCAGTAATCCATAGGCTTCATCACTACAGTTGTACCACTTGACCTTTTCAGCATCAGTGTTGGGTTCTACTTCAGTACCCATGGTGATCCTATACAACCCTTTGCTTCTAAGAATGATTGACATTTTAACCTTCCATTCATGATATTTGAAGGGTGTTAGGGGTTTAAGTTGAAAAGAATCCATTTTTAGCTGAATTTAGGTGAAGTTGTGTTGATTGCAAGTTGTGAAATTATGTAGAAAAGAGAATGAAATCAAAGATACGTAAGTTGTGAAAAGAAATCATATCCCCCCAAAATATTGAGCCCCCCCAAATATGAAAGTGCATGCTCAAGAGATGTTGGGCTCAGCTGAGAATGCATCTTAGAGCAATCAGTGCAAGACTAAAGCAAACAGGACATCAAACTCAGCCAAAAATGCGTCTTGAGAGACCCAAATTTTTGGCACTTTATAAACTAGTGCATTTTTGACAAATAACAAGCCTAAGCTATGGATAATTGAATTAAAAACACTTTCACAAAAAAGGTAGCCAAATCTGAGCTGCAGTTTGCAAGATATTAAAGGTTCAATTTTCTTGTAAACTAGTGTTTTTGCAAAAAAAGCACTTAAACATTAAAAAAATTCCTATTTTGAGAGAGAAAGTGGCCTTCTAACCACTCATAGGATTTGGCACAGAACAAAGAATTCAAAGTAGGTTTGTGTGAGGGGGAATTGGCCTCCTGCCAACCCTAGCCTCACCCTTCGTCTTCGACAGGCGAAGATACAAGTTTAAAATGAAAACCCCAAAATTACAAAATTGTCTATAAAACTAAATATTTAGTCAAATTGACTAATTTTTGTTTTAAGAAGTCAATTTTAGCTAAAAATATTAAAGTAAAGATAGAATTGAACTGCTGGCCAAGCATCTAAGGGTCCACATGGGATGCCAAGTAAGGAAGGGCCGCCCAAAAGGACACAGTCAGAATTTATCTTGCAAAAAAGACAAAAAATAGACCTACTGGAAATGTCGTACGGCCTGGCACCTTGGTGGAGAAAGGATAGAAGACCAGAAGCTAGGCACAAAAAGAAATATGCTTGCAAAAAAAATGAACCTGCAAACTTGCGTGCCGTACGGCCTGGTCAGGTGTTGAAGCTTGACGTGGTAGGACAGAAGTAATTTTGCTAAAGTTGGCACATACCAAAAGGTGTTGAGTGTTGAAGGCACCTTATAAATAGAAAACTAGTAAAAAAAAGGACATCGTACAGCTTGCTGAAGGTGCCTTGCTGCTACTTGGCATGCAAAGTTGACTGTTGACCAAAAGCTAGGCAAAGAATGCAGAGGCTTGGCATGGACTGTAGCAGAAAGTATGCTCTACCAGATGAGAGCTGCTCCTCCCTCTACTACTCCACACAACAATGGTGCTGAAGAATAGAACCAACACCTAAAGTGAAGATATCCAAGACACCCAAAGGCCAAGGATCCCAAGGAAACTAACCAGAAATGATATTTTTTTATTATTTTAGATCAAATCTAGAAAATAAAAAAAACAAAGAGAACTCCACTCCTCTTGATTTCAAAATGAATTAAAAGCATAACCAGACACATGATTACCATTCTTGCTCTAATACCATATCAGAGTTGTTTCCAGATCTGGATAATGCGAGTGTAATGGAGACGTGATCACATGAGTTGAAGCAAGTGCACACCACATAGATGCTAAAGCAATTTGAAATTAACATAATAAGATAAATTACACAAAAAAAATAGATAAAACCAAAATCTGATTAACATGAGATGGCCAAAGTGAGGAATACATATAGGAGAGTACGTAAGTAACTCCTCCACAAAAGGTGGACAAGGCACCCCAAGAATAGACAGTAACTCCTCCATGAAAGGTGGTGACAAGGTGCTAAGAGTAGAGAAGTAACTCCCATCAAGGGAGTTACTTATGACATTCTTATGACACCTATGACACACCTCCACATAAGCTAGCCTATCCCACAAATGTAGGAAAACTCCATGTATGCACAAAAAATACAATTTACCTAATTAAAAAATAGGGAAAACTAAAAACCTACACTAATATTCCCTACATTAGTAGTTGTGTCAAACTATGCTCCTATGGCAACCAACTTATTAGCATGTTTATTTAAACCCATTGGGATGGGCTATATGTTGAAGGCATCAAAGTATTCAAGTAGGTCCCATACCCTATGCTTGTCTAACTTAAGAAAGGTATTATTGGCTATATCCTAATTTATTACTTAATGGATGACCAATTCACTATCTTTATAAACTTTTAGATTCTTGATCCCTCTCTTCTTTGCCCATTGGAGGCCATGAATTAGGCCTCATATTCTACCACATTGCAAGTACAACAAAAGTGGAATATGTATGAGGAGTAGTATTAATTCCTTGATGGATAAATTAACATAATGCCAGCTCCTACACCTACTTTTATTCTTGAGCCATAAAAAAACATCTCCCATATGTCATCAAGTTCATGATCTTCATTAGTGAGTAAAGGAACAGAAACATCTTTCTCATGGATACAATAAACTCCCAAATCGGTCTCTTTTATGAATGTATATGGATCAAATCCATGTGTTTTAGTGCTATACTTATCAAGAAAAAGATCAAAAATACCCTTAAAGGGAGAGGATACTTCACCATCTATAACACCTTCTTCTTCTTTGCTGATTAGACAATTTTGACTTGAACTTGGTTTCATATATGGCTCGATATGAAACCTTACTAGGGGATAAATTAATATAGTCAACTTGGTCCCATATCTTGTTTTAAAATATATAAAATACCAATAAGTAAAAAGGTACCCTCCTATCTTAGCTTTAAAATCTCTTGACAAGCAAATAGTAAAATGGTGCTTGAAGGTCCACCACCACTACATCCTGCATAATTGGAAAACTTGGGAAATCATGTAGAAAGACCTTCAGACTTTTGAGTAGTCCCGTTGTCTTAGTTGGAGACCTATCAATCTATAATACACCCTTGTTATGTGGCTCATATTTTAATCCTAGCCTATCAGCCACCACTTTAGGCATAATAGTGGTATTAACTCTACTATCACAATGCAATATGGACCAGCTTGTCTCCCATAATGAGGGTGAGATAGAAGGGTGGAGGCTTTTCAGACTTGGTGGAGGGATCTAATACATGGCTTGAATAATTGGTAAGGAATATAGCATTATAATTTGAAGTTTGAGGGGCTACATGGATACTTGTTAGCTGCTCTTGAAAAATCTCCTTTTGACCAATCATATGTAAGACTTCCCAATGAGATATACTTGTCTTAGTACTCTTCAAAGAATCAATGATGTTTAGAGAGGGATAATTCACATTTTCTTGGACTCTTGAAGGTATTGAGGGGGCTTGAAATTTCTGCATTGAAGGTTTGATAACCCTACTTGCATTCTAATTTTGTTGAGGATCATGACTTGCAGCAGGTACAACATTAGGATTCACACCTTATGGCCTTTGAGAGGCATCACTTGGAGTTACATGCACTCATCAATCTTCTCCAAATACTCTCTTCTTAGATCTTGTGTTAGCTATAATAGGCATGTTTTAATTCAACATGTAATTATCCTTCACTTTAAATTTCATCATACCTATGCTTTGGCTGCTCCCCTCTCCACAAACATCCCTT
Organism: Torreya grandis; assembly: GCA_037957365.1. Taxonomy (NCBI): domain Eukaryota; kingdom Viridiplantae; phylum Streptophyta; class Pinopsida; order Cupressales; family Taxaceae; genus Torreya; species Torreya grandis. The sequence goes on from JARHVA010000135.1 coordinate 4,311,810, forward strand.
TGCATGAGGTTTGTTTCTTTTGTTATTACGTAGGTATTAGATTCTTCTTATGTATTCAAAGCTTTGTTGTCTTCTCCATTACCGTATTTGAACTAACCTTGAGGCTGTCCCCATTAGTCCAAATGATCCTCTTTTTGGACTAGATTAACATGTATTAGAATAATAACTTTAGTGGAAGGTGTAGGACCAGGATTATAGGCATTGGGCTACATATTGAAACCTTTCTAACCTTGTCCTCTTCCTTGGTAGTTGTATTTGGGTGGATCTCTATATCCTTGTTGAGGATAGTATTGATGGTTAGGTGGAGCACTTGTCTAGAACTGATTGCTTGAGCTAAGATCGTAATGACTAGATATCTTCATCTTTGTCCACAACACTATCCACTTTCTTGGGGAAGGCTCTTGGCTTGACATTGGTGTTAGGAATTTCAGCTACACTTGGAGTTATCATGGAACTATGAGACAAAAAGGGTATAAAAACTATTGGAGGTAGATTTCTAGCTTGTATCAAGCTATTCTTAGCTTATATGGATATCTCATATGCATCAGGCAGAGTAAATCTTCCCATATATTGTAACATCATTTCTACATCAATATCCATACCTTTGAGATAGGTGGGGAACACAAAGCTTGGAGGAGGTCTCATGACAGGCGGTAACCTATGCCATATCCTTTGAAATCTTTCATTGAAATCCCCCATAGATTCATTAGGACCTCTCTTTATCACATTTAGTTTATGGATCAGTGAAGTGTGGTCACTCTTATTTTCAGAACTAGTCACTAACAATTCCCCAAAGCCATCCCAACTTGTAATGAAACCACCTTCCAAAGTCTTATACTAGTCAAGCGCTTTGCCTTTTAGAGACATAATAAGTAATCTAATGGCTATGTTGGCTTAGGTGACATTGTGAATATTATATAAATTTGAGATGTCCCTAATATACTCAGATGGGGTAATATGACCCTCTCCATTGAAACTAGGGAGACTCTTGGTAGCATTGGGAGGAATAGGGTCATATGCAAGAAGGTCAATTGAATTTTATGTGTTAAAGGTTGGGAAAGGTTGTTATCTCTCTATTTATCTTCTTTCCTCTTGATCTCCTATTTCTCCAACTTCCTCAACTTCTTCTTCTTCTTCTTCTTCTTCTTCTTCTCTAAAACCCCCTTTCCAATGATCTCTAAGCGTTGGGAATTGTTCAGGGCATTGTTCTTCAAGAAGAGCTTTAGCTAGGGGGGATTGATTAAAAGTCCTACATGACCTAATGAGGACCATGAAGTATAATGTGGGAAAATTGATATATAACCAGATATTCTCACCTTTTGGAGTTGTCAGATGCTATATTAAGAGTGAAAATTGAGGTTTGTCAAGACCAACATTTACCTTGACATGTAAATAACCAGGAATTGGGGTCCTATTGGGCGTACCAAAACTATTGTCTCCAAATCTTACACCCTAGAAGGAGGTATTCAGTCCTCTTCTAGATTTGGGCAATGTTGGATCATTTCTAGTTATGTGGGTGTGCCTATAGGAGAAATGAACCTCTAGGATTTAAAGGGCTAGCTCCCTGAGTGTGTCTCTACAAGACAATCTTTGTTTAAACTAGTTGAGTTAAAAAAAAAAGAGTTAAAATTTTAAAAAAAGGAAAACCTATTTTAAGGGTGGTGATACACCAAAATTATCTTCCACATAAATTCCATATCCTAGTGCATGATGTAACAAAAGACACAAGCTATTTCTAAGCTCTAAATAATCTAACACAAGTATTTTAACATAGAGGTGAGGTGTGTAAAATGTCACAAGGTAAATGAGTCTAAAAGGCAAACTTTGCACATTCTAAAAAATTAATACACATGAAAAAATTCAATACACTTAGACACACTCTAGATGACCTATTAGAACTAGAACCCTTACTTAGGCATGAAGGACAAAGGACAGAAAGATGAATACCATCACTTGTTGTCACTATTTGTCACTTACACACTTAGACAATGTTTATAATTTAAAGAAAAGTGAACTGGTAGTAATGCTTAAAGGAAGGATATAATTCTAGCAAGGCTTCGTCATACTCTATGTGTATGATTCTTTACTAGCCAAGGGCTATATATATATATATATATATATATATATATCCAAAAGGAAGAGAGATAGGAAAGCCTTTGGCATCAAGGAGATGAATCAATTTGTTTCAAGTCACCATCTTTACAAAGGATGCTTGCTCGAGCCATTTGGTTGATCCATGTCATCAGTGGTTGTTACACATTTGGTCTTTCTCTCTCAAATATACTTTTCCAATGTTTGCATCAATAAAATAAGGATATTCTTGGCTGAGTCATGGCATCAAAATGATTTTTACAAGGAAGTCCACCTATTGTATATTTGTCTCTTTTAATCTATTTGGTTTGGTATTTTTTCCCTAGTTGGTTGTCATGAAATGACATGGATCCTGGTCGATCAACAGTGATATGGGCTCTCTAATTACTTCGATGATTAAAGAAAATGAGCCCTTGAATATACTTGAATCCTCTTGTGTTGAACACCAATGGGTAACTCATTATCTTCAAGTTGACATTTGTGCAACCATCATTTTACCTAGCCATTTCCTTTAGGCATCCTTCCTTTTGGATTTTTGTTTATGGCTTGTTAGAAAGATTGTTGCAAACAAAAAGTCTGCAATAATTCCTTCAAACTTCTTAAAAATGTCACTTCTTTTTGGAATGATCCCTTCAGGCTTGAAAGTGTCCCTTCGAAAAAGTTCCAAAGGGCACTTTGGAAGAAAAACAACCCTTCAAAACTTTTCGAAGGGCACTTGGAAGAGAAAGTGTCCCTTTGGAACTTTCTAAAGGGCACTTTGGAGGAAAGTGGCCCTTCAAAAAAGTTTTGAAGGGAATCTTGGAAGGAAAGTGACCCTTCAAAACTTTTTAAAGGGCAGTTGGAAGAGAAAGTGTCCCTTCAAAACTTTTTGAAAGGCACTTTGGAGGAAAGTGGCCCTTTTGAAAAGTTATGAATGGCACTTGGAAGGAAAGTGACCCTTCAAAACTTTTTGAAGGGCACTTTGGAGGAAAGTGGCCCTTCAAAAAAGTTCTAAAGGTCACTTGGAAGAGAAATTATCCCTTTATAACTTTCTGAAGGGCACTTTGGAGTAAAGTGGCCCTTCAAAAAAGTTTTGAAGGGCACTTTGGAAGGAAAGTGACCCTTCAAAACTTTTTGAAGGGCACTTGGAAGAGAAAGTGTCCCTTCAAAACTTTCTAAAGGGCACTTGGAAGAGAAAGTGTCCCTTCAAAACTTTTCGAAGGGCACTTTGGAGGAAAGTGGCCCTTCAAAAAAGTTTTGAAGGGCAGTTGGAAGAGAAAGTGTCCCTTCAGAACTTTTTTAAGGGCACTTTGGAGGAAAGTGGCCCTTTGAAAGAGTTTTGAAGGGCACTTTGGAGGGAAGTGGCCCTTCAAAAAAGTTTCAAAGGGAACTTTGGAAGGAAACTGACCCTTCGTAACTTTTCTAAGGGCACTTTAGAGAAATAAAAGACCCTTCAAAAAAATTTTGAAGGGCAAACTTTGAAGGGAAAAGATAAATGAAGATAAACATTTAAAACTTTTTTCTGAGAGAAAAATTCCAAGACAAAAAGTTTGAAAGAATTCCTAGGCTTGGACAAAAAACTTGAAACAAAGGAACATTTCCAAAAGAGATAACACGTAGGCAAAAGGGGTGAAAAACACTTGAACAAGGCTAAAACAAAGCTTTTGAAGAAGATAAAACAACTAGTTTCTTTCATGAGTCCTTCATAATTGAATTGAAAACAAACAAGAGATGATGAACTTAGCTAAAGGAAATTTCAAGACAAGGGTAAGAAATTTGGATAAAACCTTTATTAGGAACCTTCTTTATGATCTTCTCACATACAAGCTATACACAGTCACCTAGTACCCTTGTTAGCACAATTCATTTGCATTTTGGCCCTAGTGGTTCCTTAAAAAGGTATGAGTGGACTTCATGAAGTATATCATACTAATAATAACTTATTTTCCATTTCCTTCATGCATTAAAAACCCCATATTGCCAGGATTCTGCCTAACAAGTCAAGAGTTTGCTAAAATTGAGGTTTTCTACCTATATGGGTTTGATGCATGAATTTCATGAATTTAATATCTATAATATGGTATTATAGGGACTGATAGGGGTATAAATAATTCTCTTCAATCAATAAAACTCATCCATCAGCCTCATAGCTACTTTTGTATTGAGAAATTGACCCTTTGGGGTTTAGTAGGGTTTAAGAGCTTCTTGCACTCTTAGAGATGGTTCATAAAGTAAAACCCATGAAACCCTAAAAAAAATCATGGAATTTAAATGGCATAGGGACCCATATCTTCCCCTAATAGTCTTTTATCTAACTCATTTTCATATTCATGAACAATTGTTATGTATCTAACACCTCTTGGTGTGCCAGTGACCAGAAGGAGTTTATTGAGTGAGAATTGCCCTATTTTGAGCTATTACACCTTATTAAGCATGGATATGACCTATATGGGTATGGATGATACTGTGAAGGAGCTTCACCACCTAGTGCCATGATCCTCTTAAATGAATATGTTCAGTTTCATGCATATAATCTTGCAAGACTCATCTAAAGATGTTCTTAATGTAATGGAATTTGATTATTTGGTTGAATACCCTATTGTATTATTATGAGATACATTCATGGAGTCTTTTAAATTATGTATAATGTAAATGTAACATATAAAACTCATTCACTCTCCCTAATATTTCATGTTGAGACATGATTAAAATCAAATCAAGGAATAAGAGAGAGTTATAAACTTGATATGCATTTGAAAAGAATGTTTTGTCACATTTTAAATCTTATAAAAACTCTATGAAGTATAATCCTCACCCTTAATGAGTGACACATGGACTCAATTTATTTCTCTTTGCATGGTGTAAGCCTTTATTCTTGATACTCTTTAGTGAAGTCACTTTAACATTGCAATAAATTAACCTTAACCTTCTCAAATTACCTTAACATTTACAAATTTACCTTAAACTTTGTTAAAAACTTCATAAGGACCAAGTTATGATCACTAGTTAATCACTTAGGGATCATGAATTCACATTATGACAAGACCTTGTATAAAACTTTGAAACAACCTAGAACATCATTACAAGACCCTATCATATAATAGTCTATGACATCAAAACCAGGGGATACTAGAAGCTATCAATAGGGTTGAAAGACTTGACAACAATTTTTTGAATGATACTCCCCTATGGTAGCCAATATTGTCTAACATCTTTAGCGACCTCCTAGGATTGTATACTTGTTATGCACCTTAGACTAGTTGCCTTATATATCCATTGGGCTATGGAGTCACCCATCACTTAAATTCAGACATGATTGGACCTTGAACCTAATTGTAAATGTATTGAAGTAAGAAAATACAACTGATATACCTCGAAAACACATAATAAGATAAGAACAACACACTAAATCAAGACATACACATGTGTTATAAATCACTTAGGGAAATAAAAGCACAAAAATGCTAATAAATACAACTAACCTTAAGGCATATTCCATATGGATCAAAAGGGAAGTTTATGAAAACACATCCTCCATGAGATCAACAATGATGTAGAGCAAGCTGCCTTTTGAACATAATGTTTTATGGATTAGACTCCTTGATTGCCAACTCTTTTAGCATACTCTCAAGTGAGTTAATAGCATTAAACATGCTTCCTTTTAGAACATACTCATCTTGTGACTCAAGACTCAACTCATGTTTTTCCTTGATATTTGAACTAACCTCAATAGTAATTACCTCTTGGCTTATAGGGGCAACATCAACTTTAGCTTTTAGTGGATCCATGAAATGATGGTATTGAATGGCTTCTTAAGGACTCTCACATTTCTCTTTAGGGAGGAGAGAAACTTCAAAAACATCTTCAATCTACCCTATAGGATATGTAGGCTTTTTAAGAGCTTCAAATTCATTGAAAATGTCCAAGTACTATTGCCACATGTTTTCAACATCCTCTTGACTAGCATATTGATGGGATACAACTTGAACCACATCTTCACCTTTATCTTTAGGGTTCATAGGAGTGTCAATAACTTCAAAGTCATCAAGAGTGTCAATAACTTCAAAGTCATCCATGTGATCATGGTGTAGCTATAAGTATACTCTCTTAAGCTTTGCTTCTTGCTCATTAAAAGCCATTTCAAGCCCACTCAAGACCTCATCTTGTTCACTTGGGAGGTCTTCCACTTCAAAATTAGTTGTAACCCAATCTTCATCTTTTTGTTGTCTCAAGAAATTAAGCTCACTCTCTTGTATCTTGTTTTCCTTGTTGTCTTCATGTTCATTTGTAGCTAAAACCTCTTCATTAAAACTCTTTAGGCAAATGCTTCCCTATGGTTCCTCTATTTCCAATTCACAAAAAGAAAGAAGGTCACCATTCTTGATCAAACAATGGAGTTCAAAATGAGATTTTACATTTTATTAGACACTTGAGACATCATGAAAGATTTTTAAACGAACCTCTATTACAACTAGTTGTTCAAATTCATCAATAAGCTTCAAGAACTATTATTCTTGGTCATCTATGATCTCTTGGAGATGACTAACTAGTTGGGCAACTACTGCAATTATATCATTTTAACTTTGATCACATTTAGGAGTGCTTTCTACCTCAAGGTCTATTTTCACTTCATCCATATAACCCTTCCTTTCATATTTAAAGATTGATTTGCTTTACTCTTCACTAAGAGTTGTTTCAATGATGATTTATTCATCGTATTCACTGGAATTATCTTCATCACTTTCAACTACAGCTTGATATTCTTCATTTGACTCCCATATAATAGGTTCTTACTTAAAAATGGAGATGGTGGGAGGGAAATAAATATGTTAATGAGTTGGTTTGGGAATTGAGGGAGCACTCTTACAACTTGGGATCTTGGGGATAGTAGACTCTTTTAGGAATTATTAGAGAGAGAGAAAATTTAATTGTGTTATGGATGTCCTATTCTTCCCAACAAGAACTTCTTTCCTCTTTTGAATTCCTTCTTAGATTTAACTCCATGATGGAAATATTTGAGTTTCTTAGGGGGGGATGGATGGGGCTTGGATGGGAAAAGGTTCTTCTTTATATTCAATTCTTCTATTTAGGCATTTTTCATCTTATTTCTCCTATGACTCAACTACTTGCATCCAATTTAGAATTTTAAACTTAGGTATCTCCTCTTGATGATATGTTGCAGCTTAAGGGGTGGGTGAAGGGCTTGGGAAGATTGGGAAGTTTCTTGGCTTGGATTCCATCACCTTCTCCTAAACTTAGAATGATATAAAAGTTTTGAATTCAATTTATCTTGTTGTTATGATTGACTAAAATATATGTTCATTTTCAAACTCAATCTCTCTAGCATGCTTCAAATTCAAGTCTTATATTTTCAAAACTATCTTTATGTTGATTAGAAGGAGAATGAATTTACTAAGCCTGATTAGGATCATGAGAAGGGGGTATATAAGGTTGATGGAAATCTTGATAAGATTGGTATGGAGGTTGAAAAACTTGATAAGGATGTTGAGGAAGAGAGGAGGGGTAATATTCTTGATAGCAAATCTGGACATATTGATAACTAGAGTCATATGGGGGATAAGTAGGGTCATTTTAAGACTAATATGGATTAACATAGGGCTGGTATGGATCAACATAGGGATGATATGGATCATTAACTTGAGTAAAATTGAAATTTATTCCAAACACATCCATGAAACTTCATGTAAAAGGTAAAATACAAGGAGTACTTGCCTGAAAGAATACTTGGCTGCTAAAACCATCTGAATGAATTTAGAGTCACCATTGGTGTTTGTGTTCATGCCTCTAAAGGCTAGTATATTGAAGAGAAACACCAATAACTCTTCAATGGATGAAATCCTTGCCCCATTAGGCATGCCAAAATTGTTATAGCTTAAATTTTCACCCTTTGAGAGGGTGTTTCAAGTATTCACAATCTAAGCTACACATGGGACCAATCCTAGGTTGTGGGTGACCTAAAAAGTGGACTGAACCTCTAGATAAGGGCTAGCTCCCTTGATGCATCACTTTAGACCAATCACTAATCTATTAGCTTGTAAGGAAAAGAGAGAAATAAACATTAACTAAGGAGGTGATACACCAAATTTTGTAAGCTCTACCATTGATTTGCATGTACACTAAGGCCTACATGACTATAATAAACATTCAATTTTCCTAAAATAACTTATTACATAAATGATTTACAAAGAGATAAGACAATATGAGATTATAAAGGAAGATATTTTCCATTTCTAATTCACGTGAATCCCCTGATAATACTCTTCACAATATGTAATGGAGAAACAAACTACAATAAGGCAAGAAGAATAGGTCAACAAAATAAGGTGAGTTACTTATACACTTTTTTAAATCAACCATTCAAATATTCACACTACATATATCCATATAAAGAGGTAAAAATAGTCATTTATTAATCAATAGGCATACAAAAGAGTAGGGATATGCCATACTCCTGGTGTAAGGATCTTTACAATGCCAAATAAGGTAGTATATATAAGAGAAATAAGAAGTGAGAGAGAGAGACAAGAGGTGTCAAAAACCAATGATGATTTACAAAAACTCATGAAACAAGTTACAAACAAAATAACTTTCCAACGGACAATTTTGAGATCTTCCTTCAATATGTGTGCACTTCACGTGATGATGTTCTTCTTAAGGTAATATAGGAGTTTTGTCTTTCTCGATGATTTTTCCTTGAAATCTTGAAACTACCCCTTATGATTGATATGGAAGTGATAAGTAATATTATTAGAGTATAACTACTTATTCTTTCCTTAGACACTTGTTCACTATCCATAACCAATCATTTTTCCACCTCTATTCTGTAATTTCATTCATAACTTTCATATTTTCTCTCTTCAAGCCATATTCCTTGTAGCCATATTTAGGCACAAATATAATATGTTTGAAATATCTATATAACTTTTATGAATACTAAATGCATATTTTGGTATCTTTTATCTTGCTTCAACTTTACCTAAACTTTCATAACTCAACTCCCAATGCAAAACTACTAACCCAACACCCTCTTCCATTATTGGCTTAATTAGGCCTAAAGCAAATATAAAATACTAAAGACCATAAAATGTATTATATGAAACATCAAATAAGTTTAGGTGACAAAGTTTCATGCAATTCTAAGAGTTAAAACTTGAGTTATACAAAATGCAAGATGCTAGCCCTAGGTTAGGCTTAACACAGAGCTGAGTAGGCCAAAAGCAAAGAAAAAGGAAAATATTGAGTTTTAGGACACTTAAACCAAACAAATACTTGTATTATTTCTTTATTAACTTGTTACACATTTTCCAATAATTGGTTATGCATGATCAATGTCAATGAGCTCCCACTAAGCAAATAAGCAAAATTATGTGTATAAAAGAGGATTGTGTCATGGAAATTGAAATCTAGAGATGAAAACTAATATTTATAAGTGCATTTAATAATTTATATGGTCTATTCCACCTTATTAAAACTTATCCAATAGTTACTTGACCTTAATCAATCAGTAAGACCTCTAACACACTCTTAGACTGAGTTCTAAATGCACTAAGTGGAACTATGTGTAGAATGTCAAGAGAAGCTTTGTGTCACTTGTAGGTCCATTGAAGGAACATTTTAACCTTAGGATTATATTAGAATATTCTTAATTTATTTATTTAGGTTAAATATATATTTATTACAAAAATAAACCAATCATTTTTATTGGTTTCTTGAGAAGGTTGAATCCACAAGCATATTTTCTCTTTTAGGACTTTGCACCTATCAGACCTTCTTAAATTCCTTTACCTATAAGACTTGGGAGGTCATTAGTGACACAATTTTAAATCAAAAAACATGATTCATGGTATGTCCTACATTCCTAAGATAAGGTAAGTCAACCTTAATATCCCAACATATATCCATGAAGTTCTCCACATTCATACTAGTCAATCCTGCCTAAAGAGTCGTAGATGATCACTGGTATTTTTGGGTATGATAAACTTGGTGTATATTAAAACTATATTGAAAAATGACTCCCAATTAGTCTCTTATCATGAAACATCTCAAAATACTCTCTTTTAGGCTTGCATAGTATGATGTCAACATGTTTGTGTAGGTTTATATGTGTACATTTTGAACATGAAATCTCATTGAAACCCTATTGAAACCATAAATTGTAGTGAATAATATAAATAATATGGATTTTTATGGTATTGAGGATAATATAAGATCCATTTATCCTGAATTAACATTCCTTTAGATTAGAAAACATACAACCTTTGTTAGTTACCTTCTTTATGATATTCTCCCTTGCAGGCTGTACATAGGGACTTGATACCCTTGTTAGCAAAATCCTTTTGAATTTTATCCCTGATGGTGACTTAATAAGTTCTAAGTGTGATTCATTAATTATATAATACTATGAATAAATTATTCCCCATTTCATTCATGCATTGAAAAACCCATATTACTAGGATTCTACCTGCCAAGTCAAGAGACTTCTAAACTTTAGTTTTTTTGCCTATATGGGTTTGATACATGAATTTCATATATATAATATAGTGTTATAGGGACTTATATAGGTATAAATAATGTTCTTAAATCACTAAAATTCATCCATCAATCTCATATATGCTTTTATAAGGAGAAACTGACCCCATGAATTTTAGTAGGGTTTAAGAGCTTCTTGCACTCTTAACATTAGTTCATAAAGTACAACCCATGAAACCCTAAACTAATGCATGGAATTTTAAGGGTATAATGTTCCCTATCTTCCCCTAAGATCATTTTACCTAACTCATTTTCATATTCAAGAACCATTGTTATGAATTTGACCCTTCTTAGTTTACCAATGACCCAATGGAGTTTTTTGAGTGAGACTTACCCTGTTTTGACCTGTTACACCTTATTGAGCATAGATATGACCTGTAGGGGATGGATGATATTGTGAAAGATATCAACCACCTGGTGCCATGATCTTCTTGGCTAGATAATTTTAGTTTCATGTATAGAATCCTGTAAAACTCATCTAAACACCTTCTTAATGTAATGGAATTTAATTATTTGGTTGAGTTCTTGTGAGAGACATTCATGGAGTCTTTCCATTCAGGTATATTGCAAATTTATTATACAAAATACCTTCAATATCCATTTTCATGCCAATATTTCATGTTGAGACATGATTAAAAATGAATCAAGGAATAAGAGAGAGTTACAAACTTGATATGCATTTGAAAAGAATGCTTTGCCACCTTTTAAAGATTTTACAGACTCTATGAAGTATGACATCATCCTCCATGAGTGCCACACATCCTTAAGTGACTTTTATTTGCATGGTTTAACTCCTTATTCTTGATGCTCTTTAGTGAAGTCACTTTTACATTACAACAAATGAAGCTTAACATTCTCAAATTACCTTAACATTTCCAAATTTTCCTTAACCTTTTATAAATACTTCATAAGGACCAGGTTATGAACACTAATTAATCACTTGGAGACCATGACTTAAAATTATGACAATGCCTTGTATAGAATTCTAAAAAAATGTAGAACATCATTACAAGACCCTATCATATAACAGGCTATGACATCAAAACTAGGGGCTACTAGAGGATATCAATGGGGTTAAAAGACTCGACAACAAAGTTTTGAATGATACTCCCCTATTGTAGCCAATTTTGGCTAACATGTACCATGTATAGAAATTTTCCAAAAATGTATATCGAAATCATATAATTGTGTGCTTTAGTCAATTTAGACAACTGTGTAAGTTTGGAGGACATGCTTCCAAAGCATGCCCCCACTATATATGGAGAAATCTAAAGTTGATATAAGTAATAATGTGGAGGACATGTTTCCAAAACATGCCTCCATTATAAACTAGAGATGTTGAATACTAAGTAGGTGTGGAGAATATGCTTCCAAATCATGCCCCCATTGACTCTATGAATCAATATAAATACCATATTAGATAAAATGTGTAGAACATGATTCCAAAGCATGACCCCACTGAATCTAAAACCTCTGAATGTGTAGAAACCATGTCTATATGACATGCCCCCACTAAATCTGAAAACTATGATAAGTATTGAATGTTGAATAAATGAGTATAACATGCTTCCAAAGCATGTCCCCAATGTAATCTAGAAATAGTGAATGTGTGGAAGCTATGTCCATATGACATGCTCCCGTTGAATGTGATAACCGTGTAAAGTGCAAAGAATATACTTCTTATGCATTCCCCAACTATTATTCCCCATTTTGAGGTGATGGAAAAATAATACCTATAAGATACCTCACCTCAAAAGGGGGCATATTACTGGGGGAATACGTAGGAAGTATATTCTTTCCACTTTACACAACCTAGAAGTTACCTCACCTCAAAATGGTATGATAACTGTAAATTTTATGAATGTAACCATGAAACATATAGAAGGTGTAGTAGGAAATTTGAGCAATATGGATTTGAGATCATGCAATTAATTTAAATGTAATCAAACATCAAACTACATAAGCAAGATCTAGATCCATTAGGATTCAAATGTAACTAGATGAATAAACCATTCAAATCATCATTCTAAATCCTAAAGCTAAATTCTCCAAAACAACATTAAATGGAAAAAATATGAAGATTGGATTGAGATTACCATAGACTCAAATTTTTTTGACATTATGTTGGCCTAATCAAGGATTGTTGATGACAGATTCAAGGATTTGTTTGGCATAGGGACTTCATGGACTTGATAGATTATTTTTAGTTAGTTGTTAATTAGTTTAACCATGGATAAATGGATTACTTATATATATTTGGAGGAAGGAATTAATGGTTTAAATTCAAAGTTGGCTTATGGAGATCAAGGGTTGGGGATTATTCAAGGAATTTAAAATTCCTTGAAAGCCTCTAGATTTAGAGGCTTCTAGAGAAGAAAGGTGAGAATAAAGAGGATTCTATAAGCCTCTTAGAGATTAATTAAGCTTAGATATGGGATTATATAGGGATTAAGTGGGTGATTAGGGACTATGCGTGTAGGAGAGCCTAGGAATAAGCTAGTAGGTGGGCCATGGGAATTTAAAATTCCCAAATAATAAATAAGTGGGGATTAGGATAAGATAAGAGTTGATTAGGGGAATTGATGAAGATGTGGGATAAGACTATAGTTAGTGAATGAGGAAATATTGATGGTGGATATGAAATAAGTGAGTAGGAAGGGAATAAATTAGTGGGATAAATTAGATAAGCAGAATTAGTGTCAATTAATAGGAATATTAATGACATTAGATGAAGCGAGTAGATTTAGGTGCATACAAAAAGAAAAATGTCTAGGTAAATATATAATTAAAGTGCATAGAACCAATGTGATCACATGTAGGCCTAAGATGCATGATAAACATCATGGAAATGTCTAGATATTAATATTACAAGCTCAAAAATAAGCACACACATATGAACACTTAAAATCAAGTCAAAAGACAATGGTCCAAGGAGACCATAAATAAGGGGCATGTTTAAATGCCTTAGTTAGATGTCCACAAAGAAATGAATGACATATTCAAATTACATACAATAAGTAATGACATATTTAAATGTTCAGGAAGGAAAACATATTCATAGGGGCTGCATATAATAGAACATAGTCAAATGCTTGAAAAAGCAAGACAATATCAAGGCAAAACACTCAAGGAAGTGTGTAAAGGAAAATCACAAGCATCCAACATAAACATGTCATAATTTCACATGGATAAAATGTGTTAACAAAAAACATCAAGTACATAGCATATCAAGTAGCATGTGCAAGATATAAACGTGTATAAGGCATGCGTAATTACATATGTAAGATTATACATGATAGTGTAAAGTGATCATTGAATCATATAACATGTGTATATCAAAATCATGGAAGATGGATGCCCCCAACATCTTGGTGATATGAGTAGAGGGAAACCCAACCCATAAGTGTATCATGTATCTATGTATGCCTATATATATGTATGTAGGAGTAAATGATATGCTAGACCACAACATGGAACTAGCACATAGATGCCAAGGATCTAATAAAATATGTAGGTGACAAAAAAGTTTTTGGATTTTTGAATATTTTGGTTTTTTTTAGTTTTTTTGGTTTTTTTAAAGATACAAAATCATACTATGATCTCATCAAAGGGATGATCATATTTATCTCCACAATCAAAACTTGGTGAAAGAAACTGATAGTACTGCTAAGGAGCGTTTATAGGTGAAATATCTATCATTGTAGTATGTGTGATACTCGACGTATGTATAATAAGACTCTTAGGTCTTGAAATACTACTAAATGAAATAGGGGTTCTTATAACCCATATCTATATAATCTACGGTTTATTTTGAATATCAATAGTAGGAACATGTTTAGGTACTCCGAATTTTTGAATATGGTGAATAGAAGATAAGGATTCTATGGAACCCACTTTCTATTTTTGATGTAAAGGTCTCTCAAGTACTGAGTTCCTAATAAAGGGGATTTTTTTTTGCTTAACCTTTTGTAGTGTATTAGCCTTATCATGCTTGATGATTAAGTGCATGTATATGAATTTCACTTATTCAATAGGATGCTCACATGTAATATCATAAATTATAAATACTCGATTGCCATAAATGCATTTAATACACCCATGTACTGTAGAAGGTATTTCTCAAAGAGTGTGTATCTAAGGTTATCACAAAACATTTAAAAGACACCTATATAAGGTATAACTGATAAAGTAGTAACCACATGCATAGGAACTACCTATAAAGGTAGATCGGTCTCGCTAATAACCTTTTGGGAGGTCCCATCGAATGCTCTAATTGATCTAGTAGAGGGGTGTAAATCATGATGAGTATAACTTGAATGCGTAAGTGATGTCATGGTGCAAACATTTTCACTTTTACCATTATCAATCATAACACTACATATAGGGTGTTTATCAAGGTATGCTCAAATGAATAGAGAATAAAGATCAAAGTCACCATTCGTAATTTCACTATAATCAAATGAAATGGTAGGTTTGTGAATCATAGGAGGTATATGTAACTTGTAAGTACCAATAACCCATTCTAGTTGGTGCCCATAATATGTGTTAGAAATATTGTTATTGATGTCAACGGTCTAATAATATTGGTGACAAAGGCTCCATAGCATTTAATGTCTAAAGGTGTTTTTAATGATCATATCTTGGTTAAAGTGTGTTAATATTAGTTAAATATTAATGAATATATTTTTGGTTGCGTAAAGTTAAAATAGGGCCCATGAGGAAGTCAAAGAGTCACTAAGTAAAGACAAAAGAGGGAAAGGATGCATTTTCCCATGAAGGGTCACCCTTGAGGAATTTGAAGACTCAAGAGATAAAGACAAAAGAGGGAAAGGATGCATTTTCCCATGAAGGGTCATCATGTGACTTGTCATATGAAAGAATTCGAAGGGTCATGCAAGTTTGGCACCATCTTCCATGTGAATTGAAAGGTCACAAAGGGTAAATTCCAAAGGTCATTTGGAATGCTATAAAAGGAGGCTTGGGAAGCCATTTGTAATAAGCAAGGAAGAGCATGGTTTTGTAATTGCTATATCTAGCTTAGAAGAGCAGAGGAGAGAAAAGAAAGAGATGTAGTAGTGTGTTATCATTTGTTGAGAAATCAAAATTGAGAGATAATTTATGTTTTATACACAAAGGGGTTGGTACTCCTTTGGGTTGGTGCTCAAAAATCATTGTTGTGTTGGTGCTCAGCAAAGGGGTTGGTGCTTGAGAAAATTTTACACTTGAGTTGGTGCTCATTTATATACTTGAGATTATTCTCTATGTTTTTTCCCACTTTGATTTTCCACACAAAATCTGCTCTCTCTCTCTCTCTCTCTCTCTCTCTCTCTCACACACACACACACACACACACACACACACACACACACACACACACACACACACACACACACACACATATGGTGCATGTTATTGTTTTAAGTTTTATTACATATATTGAATGCGTGACTAAGTGGTTAAAGTAAAGGAATTTGGTTAAATAAAAGATATATGATATACTATGAATCAGTATATCCCATGCTTAACAATTGGTATCATAGTAGGTTCCTTCATAAAGAGTTTAATAGCTTGAAGGTAGATTGGGGAAAGCACAAGATGGCCAAGTAGCTAAGGAAGGAGAATCAAGTGTTGAAATCTGTGGTCAAGGCTCTTAAGGAGCAAGGTTGTATCTTGGAATATAAGTTGGTTTTAGAAGCAAAAGAAGATAAGATGTCTATTTAGAATTTTAAGAATCAGCTAAAGGTAGCATTTTCAAGTTTGAGATCAAGAGAAGAAGAGTGTGATTAGTTGTAGGTTGAGTTAGGTTCTTTGAAGGATAAGCATGAGATGATCATAGTTAAGGTTGAGAAAGATCATGAAATATCAGTCCAAGGTAAGAAGGATGCAAGTTTAAAGGGAAAATTGAAGAAGCCAATCAAGCAACCCACTGCTTTTAGGTTTTCAAATTATTTTCATGGCCATTTTTTTGTTTGTCATAGGGCAAGAGACTGTTTGAGGAGAAGCAATCAGTCAAAGGGAGATTTTAGTCACCTTCAAGCAAAAGGTATGAAAAATGTTGTTTGCTTTTGTTGTCATAAGGTTGGACATATAGATAAATTATGTCCAAATGGAGTAAAGAGATCTTCAAGGTATGTCAAAGGCTATTGAGCCCCTAAAAGGTATGAGAAGGGCCAAACTCAGGTTTGGAGACCTAAGATAGTGAATACTAGTCCTAAGCAGCCTACATATCAAAGAGAATATACTGTTACTATTGAACATGAGCCTTGTCAAGATGATAGTGCATTGAAAGGTAAGATAGTTGAAAGAGTTGAGAAGATGAACAACATCATGGATGTTGAGGATAGTGAGTCAAAGAAGTTAAACATGCCTAATCAATATTATGGATGAAAAAGGATCAAGGAAGTAATAAAAAAGATGTGAGCATCTTCTAGGTTCACTTTTTTCTAGGACCTTTTGTGTGGGGTGTCTCTTTTAAACTTTAAGGAAACACTTTACAAAAGAAATGAAGCATTGTGGATGCATGTTAGGTCTTGGTTATGTTGCATGACAAGAAATTCATGAAGGTGAGTTGATAGATTAATTTTTATATCAGTTGAGGGGGAGAAGTACAAGAATAGGTACAAGTTCAAAAAATAGGATGCTAAATTAAGGGGGAGTTACTGTATGTTTTTCAATTGGCAGTATGTGAAAGTTGGTATGCGTAGTACAGGTTTTGAGATGTGGTAGTTTTAGTTTGAGGTTACCATCAATGATAAATGGAAATATTTTTGGAAATATTATCATTGATGTCAAAGGTTTAACAATATTGGTGACAAAGGCTCCATAACATTTAATATCTAAAGGTGGTTTTAATGTTCATATCTTGGCTAAAGTGTGTTAATATTAATTAAATATTAATGAATATATTTTTGGTTGCATAAATTCATAAGAGGGCCCATGAGGAAGTCAAAGAGTCACCAAGTAAAGATAAAAGAGGGAAAGGATGCATTTTCCCATGAAGGGTCACCTTGAGGAATTTGAAGAGTCGTGAGATAAAGACAAAAGAGGGAAAGGACACATTTTCCCATTAAGGGTCACCATGCGCCTTTTCATATGAAAGAATTCAAAGGGTCATGCAAGTTTGGTGCCATTTTCCATCTGAATTGAAAGGTCACAAAGGGTGAATGCCAAAGGTGACTTGGAATTCTATAAAAGGAGGCTTGGGAAGCCATTTGTAATAAGCAAGGAAGAACACGATTTTGTAATTGTTATATCTAGCTTAGAAGAGTAGAGGAGAGAAAAGAAAGAGATGTAGTAGTGTGCTATCATTTATTGAGAAATCAATATTGAGAGATAGTTTGTGTTTTATTCATAAAGGGGTTGGTGCTCCTGTGCATTGGTGCTCACAAATCATTGTTGTATTGGTGCTCAGAAAAGGCGTTAGTGCTCCTGCAAGTTGGTGCTTATGAACTTTGTAAACTTGAGTTGGTGCTCATTTATATACTTGAGATTGTTCTTCATGTTTTTTCCCACTTTGGGTTTCCACGTAAAATACTCTCTCTCTCTCTCTCTCTCTCTCTCTCTCTCTCTCTCTCTCTCTCTCTCTCTCTCTCTCTCTCTCTCTCTCTCTCTCTCTCTCTCTCTCTCTCTCTCTCTCTCTCTCTCACATGCGGTGCATGTTATTGCTTTCAATTTTATTGCATATCTTGAATGTGTGACTAAGTGGTTAAAGTAAATGAACTAGGTTGAGTAAAATATATATGATATATTGTGAATCAGTATAACCTTAATGCATAAGTAATGTCATGGTGCAAACATTTTCACTTTCACCATTATCGATCATAACACTACATATAAGGTGTTTATCAAGGTATGCTCAAATGAATAGAGAATGAAGATCAAAGTCACCATCCTTAATTTCACTATCATCAAATGAAATGGTAGGTTTGTGAATCATATGAGGTATATGTAACTTATAAGTACCAATAACCCCATCTAGTTGGTGCCCATAATATGATGGAGGAGGATGTGCATTATATGCCATTTTAACTTTTGGTTCTTTATTAGAATGGTTTTGAAAAATATTGTTAAATATCTTCTATTTATGGTGATCACCAAGTTGTGAACTAGATTCCTTTAAAGGATCATCAAATGTAATTTTTTAGTCATCGATGAGGTCATGGATCTTATGCTTCAAGGTAAAACATTTGTTAGTAGAATGCTCAATGCCTTGGTGATAATCACAATAATCATTTGCATCATGTCCTTTGCGTAGATGTTTATTTACTTCAAACTCTATAAGAGGAGAGAGAGATATAAGATGACACTATAACAACCATGGGAGTAATGAATCAGGAGGCTCATGTAAACGTGTAAACTATCTCCTTGGTGCATTAGATAGGACATGTCGATTAGGTTGTGTAACTATGTTAACCATGGTTGTTATTTCCTTTTTAGGCTTAGAAGGTTTTACCTTATAACTTAGTTTAATTATAATGTTTTTACTAGATGTAGATAAAACTAATGTGTTTGCTACATACTTAAGCTTATTTAATGACATAATCTTCATTTCACAGTCACGTACAACATGGCATAAGTCATTGAAATATTAAAACTTTTTAAAAATAATGGACTCATGTAAAGAAACAAACAAAATTTGCTTGAATATGTCTTACAATACTTTGTCTACCATAGGATTGGTCATTTTGGATAGCAATGTCTTATATCTCAAGACATATTCATTGATTGGTTCTTTGGTTCTTTGTTTGATCTTTGTAATTTGAGCATAAAAAACCTTTTTGATAATGTTAATAGAAAAGTGTGCCAAAAAATGATCTGCAAGAGGTTTGAATGCTTTCACAGATTGGAGAGGTAAGTCATAGAACCACCTCAAAGCGTAGTCCTTGAGGCTCCTTTGAAATAATTTGGTCAAAATTTAATCATTAGAAGCATAATAAAGGCATGCCGCATATAAGGTATAAATATGTTGTTCAAAATCACCCTTGCCATCATAAAATGTGAGCTTAAGTGTAACAAATCCAGTTGGCAAAGGGTGCAAAGAGATCTCAAGTGCAAGAGGGTTATGCAACGCATCTTATGAATCTATAACATGTGAAGACTTTGAAACCTTTTGTTTAATGCTTGTAACCTTATCTTGCAAGGTATTTATGACTTGAAGGAGTGATTAAACTGTAGCCCAGTGAGATTTTGATTAGCAATCTGAGTTGTCACTACAAAGGATGGAAACATGTTTTGAGATGTAATAGGCATTACAACTAGTATTTGTGTTGAAACAATGGGTAAGTTCATAATAGATGTATTAATAATAGTTTCAAGGAAAGAAGGTTAGAAGACATTATTTGTGCCCCATTAATGTATTAATTTGTAATGTGTTTGAGGGGAAGGATGTATCCACTAAAGTTTTTTCATTTTTAGCTTCAAGTATAGTTTTTAATAATTTGTCAAGGTCTTTAGGGTTTTATCGAATGAAATCACAAAACTTTGTGATTGCATGCACTTAATTCTTGTCTACTTGGTTATTTGCATATGCTTTTGGATTTTCATTATTAGAATCTTACTTCTATGATAACCCTATCAGATTTTTTTTCATTTTCAGCATGGGTATCATCATGATCCAAGGTATGAGATCCCTCATTGGTTTGAGACATCTTGGATGGGTTGAGGGGAAGCTCAATATGTTCAATAGACACACTCCCCAGTCTATGGCTATGCCTAGGTTGCATGTAAAATAATACCAATAGAAAATGAAAAACTACATCAATTCAAAACCCTAGATGGTTTAACACCCTAGGAATAAAAAAAATTACATTCACATGGATCGGGTTCACCAAATGTTTAACCCTAAAATGAAATGTGTTTGGATATGTATTTCACTTTAAGGTTAGGGTTAAGAATATAAAAATGATAGGGCACATGGGTGAATATCAAATATATAATAGGACAATTAATTTGTTAAACTCAGTTGTACCATATGTTGAATTTATTAAACTAAGATAGGCTATTAATGAAAGTACAACAATGCTAGATATGGAAATGACACAAAAGAGAGTAGTTAGGTGGTTCTGATATTAATGTAGATCTGGATTTGGTACATGTAGAAAGTAGATAGGAAGACAATTTTGGATAAATCATTAGATTATGGATCTGGTACATCTAGTTCTCTAGATAGTTACGTCAGTCTAAGATGGTTGCATCGACACTAGTGTCTAGGTTTGATGCTAATGTTCTATATAGAATATCATTTGAAATAGGATGCAACACCTAGATGCTTCTAGGTTTGGTTTTGCCTTCATTTAGGTGCATTCAGATCTGGGTCATGGACTGTCACTCTTGGAAAAATGATAAAATCTTAGCTTTTCATATTCAATGTGACCTTAAGGGAAATGGGTTAGTGGGCACACGGTGTTGAGCTGACCCGTAATGACCCTATTGTCAAAGGGTGTTGCCTACATAGCCAATACTCTTGAAGAAGGCCTTAGACTCATGTAGTTCTCCCCTATGTGTTGGCTTGTGAGTGAATCATGTAATGTGTGTAATGAAAGTACAACCATGACCTAGCTTGTAACTTGGCAAATATGACCTCATAATGCTCCTTTACTACTTCAAACATGTAGCTAGGTTATTCCTTTGATTGATATCAACATAGGGTAGAATAGGAAATCTTTTGGTAACTTGAGTGCTCTTTTGGTCTAATTGTTAGGTGAAGAATGAATGAGGGTTGATATTATATTTATACCAATCCTATCAGGAGATAACTCATATTAAAGCACTTAGGACGACCATTGTAATACATTTCATTTACAAATTGGATGTCTTTAAGCCATTTGACACTTGTATTGGGATAAGACAGTAATGTCGACACTACTATTAGTCTCAGATGTTAGTTTCCAAGGATAAGGAAAACAATCACAAGCTCAGAACTTGTAGAGGTGTAAGATAACTACATTTTAAGCATTCTAGGCAAGATGGGATGTCTGTGTCATCAATATAAGGCTGGTCAGACTACGAGATAGGCCAAAGGGCACGAGATAGAGTAGATGCGAGGCTTACAGAAGCAAGGCATGTGTAGAACTAAGAGGAACAACCAAGGTCTGAGTTTACCAAGTGTACAAGATTGAGGTACTACATAATCAAAAAATCTTGTCTACAATATGACCTAAGATATTTGAGACCCGTTATATTTCAACCCAAAAAAAATGTGCGTGTGAATAAAATAGCATGGTCCTTACAAAATTGAAGAGTATCATAAACTAACTTCTAAGTTTAGATTGTTTTTCCATCAACAATGCTAAACTAGATTATGCCAAACTTATTTTTCAACGAACGTATATGCCAAACTTTAAATCTAACAAATTCCACACCAGGAATGGATAATGAAAAGTATCTAATAGAAGACTTGAAGGTTATAAAACCTGCTTTCGACAAGGTAATAAACATAAGGTCTCTTTGTGCATTTTAAGGGTGGTTTCAGTTTTTGATACTACACATACAACTAACACAAATACAATAATCATTTACAATATTTGATCATGCCAC
This sequence comes from Torreya grandis, assembly GCA_037957365.1. Lineage (NCBI taxonomy): Eukaryota > Viridiplantae > Streptophyta > Pinopsida > Cupressales > Taxaceae > Torreya > Torreya grandis. The sequence goes on from JARHVA010000135.1 coordinate 4,333,965, forward strand.
ATTAGACTAAATAATCATTTACACGTGGGAGTACTGAATGGTAATGCGAAGCAATTATTAAATCTTCTTTGTGTTTTCCATAACACCATTTTTTCCTTTGCACTATCATGGACTAATGAAAATCCGTTCATTTTCTACGTACTACCATATTAAATCCATCTAAACTCGATAAATGCCTAATCACAAACCTTTCTTCGATTTAAACTCATTGCAACATACACTCTCTTTCGAGTTGTCAATTTCATTACCTTGACATGGAATTTAAGTTTTCACTATCGTCTGAAAAAAAGATCAAAAATCTATGATACAACTAACTTACAAATAAAAAAAGAAATTATTTATCATTAAAGAAATATCATCTATATTGCTCACAAAAGTGAAAACGATAACTAACCAATATTTAAAATGCAATGTAAAAAAATCATCATTATCATACCAAATTATTTTAATAATTATTTACTAACTATATGTATCCCACATCCATAAAGACTAACCATTTCATAACTCCTATATAAAATGAGGACTTTCACTTTCAAGGTTAAGTTTCGTAAAATCCTCATGATATGACTATTCAAAAATAATTGATTTTTATAAGTAGTGGATGTTATTGCCTTGACTGTTACGTTTCCCATCATGGGATTAAAGGGTATAATAGTTACTATTCCATTTCGCTTTCTAGGGATAAAGAGATGTATAATAATCATTTAAAAAACAAAAGCCACCCATAGATAATGGTCGTTCAAGTTCACTTTTATAGATAATGGATATTTCTGCCGTCAATTTTATTATTTAACTTTATCTTTTTATTCAATATCTCTATAAATACGAGATATATATGTCTTTATATTATGAATCAGCACAAACAACCAATACAAATATTTAGAGAAGGCATTTGAGAATTTAAAGAAATCTTCAGAATACATAGTATTTACTATTATATTATAGGAGAAATCAAATATTAATTATAATATTAAAAATTGTAATAGATAAAGTATCTATCATAATAAAATGTTTCATTAAATTATATTTTATTTGGAATTTTATATTCTATATTATATATTATTCATAAGTTTGATTAGTAGTCATTGTTTAAAACTTTTTAACAAAAGTCTCAAAACATATATTTTTCTTATCCTTTGAATATTTAGTTCCCTTGTTAAGGTTTGAAGAAGTAGACTAATTTGCCATAGACTTATGTGAAAAATAAAAAAGGCAAGTAAGGTTATCAAAGCTCTATACTAGACGATTATATTATAAGAAATGAGAAACAAAAAAACATGATCGCAATAAAAACGTTACATATAAGAAATGAATTTTATTTTCACATATAATTTTTATTATTAAAATATTTATATTTAAACATATGTTAACTTTAAATTTTATCTTTTTTATTATTAATACTTTAGTTTTTTATTCATTTTTAATAATTTTATATTTATAACATATAATATAATTAAAAATATATTAAAAAGAATACAAGTACAAAACATAAATAAAATAAATCTACTTCAAAAAACTATGAAGAAAAATGCAAAACTAATTCCCAAGAGGTGTTTCGAGGCAAGTAGTTCCCATATACATTAACACTAGTGAAATTTACTCATATAAAATTAAAACTAAATAAGCTCAAATATCTTTAAAAAATTAGAAATATGAAAAAACGTAAAAATAGCCATTTCTGTTTTGTTGTCAGTTTTGACCATTAATACATACTATAACTTGTTACTGTTGCATTTCTTGCTACATGACTTAACAATCACAATCGTTAAATTATATTATTTTTGTCTATAAAAACATATAGTGGATGGTTATGATTGTCATAAATGTCAAATGTACAGTTTTAAAGAAGTGTGCATGTTATTACAATTTTTTAAGTTTTCACTATCTTTCCTTAAAACCCTATTTTTAATTTAATATTATAATGATTGTTTTCAAATTTAAAAAATCAAATATATCACTAAACTCTCACTTTATCAGTTATTAAATTATAAAATAAATCAATAATTAAATATGATTATGAGCATTAATCTCTTACATCTAACTAGTATGCACATATATAATTAGTGATAAAGAGAGTCTCTTGTGAAAAATAAATGTTTGTTCCTCCTCACTTTCACCACTTCTTCTTTAGTTGAGGATGAGTTGCATCAACTAGTAATGATTGAACTTGGGCCACAATTTTATAGGGTTTTTTTTCCCAAAAGGGGATAAATATTGGGCCTCAATTTTATAGGGTCTTTATTGTATAAGATAAAGGAAACAAATATTGAGTTTTAAGAGATCTAATATTTATATGTGATTGTATAAACTTTGTATATGAAGAAAATTACATATTGATATGGATGTCGATTATGAATTTAGAATTATCAATTAGATTAATGGTCTTATATATTATGATTCTTTAAGATTATCTAATATAGAAATATCGATTCATATCTTAGAAAATGATTGTCAATATTATTTAGTAAAAAAATATTTTGAGTAACATTCAATATAATTACATATTTCCAACATCCCTCTTTCAACACAATTACGAATTTCACTTCCATATATTGAGTGTTTCCACAATGTATCATTATGGGATAGAAGAAATAGTATAAAGATATATGACTTTTTCTAGTAGTTTTAATTACTAAGATAATTTTTTTGTTGTGATGATTCATGCTATGCGAGGTTCATTCTACTGATTCCAATTCTTTTGTTTTACATTTGTGATCATTACTTAATGTAATGAGTATCAAATAGACTATTCATATTCATTTGAAATAAGTTTTTGCAAACCATTAGTTATGAAAGATGGGTCACAATTCACATAGATCGACTTGATGATAAATATTGTACTTGATTCACTAACAAATAAATTTCTGTAAAGTCTTTTAGACAAAATTAGTTCTTTAAATTCTGTTAAAGTCTAATAGAGAAAATGATGAGAGTAGTGCCAATGATAATGACTTTAAAGTCTTTTACACAAAATTACTTTGTAGGACCTCTCAAAATGCATTAGTGAAATATACCTGAGTTATCTTTATTCATTATGATTGCTGTGATTTTTGTCGTCCTCATCTATTATATCTTTATACTCTAAAAACATTTTTTTAATGAAATGTCATCTTTCAAATTATCAATCGATATTGTATTTCTTATCTTTCTCCTCGTTATTTTGATTCTTCATGAGTGTAGGATATTAAAGTGCCCTACAAATTTAAAAATAACCATTATCTAAACATATTTTTATGAATTGAAAGATTATAATTTTTAGGTTACTTTAGATATGTAGGAACCCTTATGAGCAGTCCAAAGATGGGTTCTCTTTTTCATTTAAATTTGTACGTTGTTGAGACTCAAGCCATTTAGGACTCCCAATGGGTCTCATACGAATGTGAAGAGTGATTAATTTTTCCATTTAACTTTACAAAAATAGATACAATCTTGGTTTTTCATTTAACTTCACACATTTCAAAGACTCAAACCACACTCATGAGCCATTTGGGGGTCCCACTATAAACATAGAGAGGCGTTCAACTTTCCAATTAACTAAAATAGATAGAGATGTTCAATTTTTTATTTAACTTTTAAAATGTAGAGGAGTTTGTGTTTACATATAACTTTGCATATTATTGAGACTTGAACCAAATTAAAGAACTTTTAGATGAGTTCTTTTATAAATGAAGAGGAGATATTATCGAGATTAAAACTGCAATGAAACCCACTATAAATATAAAAAGAGATTCAATTTTCTATTTAATTTTACAAATGTTAAAGGAAAAAATCATTCACATTTAAACATACACATTATCGAAACTGGAACCACATTCGAACCCTCCCCCCCGATCCTTCTATCATTGGACCCTCTATCATTATGGAGAGTAGGTTACTTTTCCATTTAATTTTACATGTATTTTGAAACTTGAATTCAATTCACATTATAAATAATGGACCAATTTAATTGCTTGCTCTCATATTTCTCTATTTTTTTAAAATGTTAAGTTACATCAAACCACTCACACCATAAAAATAGGCGCATATCAAATTAAAAAATCAAAAGTGAGAGATAAACAGATAAAGTTTGTTCATGCGTGTCCCAATCAATTTTAAAAATATTTTGGCCCATCTCACCCAACTTTGAAGAACCCTCCAAATTTAACGATTGTGAAAGCTATGGCAAAGGATATAACGAGGAGATTCCCTCTCCACCATAGAAATTTCAACATACGATAGTTTTAGCAAATAATTAAAATTAATTTAAATATATTTGTTTATTCGAAAAAGATTATACATATCAATTTCAAGGTATTTATTTTAGATTTGTGTTATAGTTTTATTTATTTAAGGGTTTGACATTTATTTGTAATTTTATCATTTTTCTGATAATTTATCTTTGAAGGGTTATATCATTAAATTAATTATTTAGTATTTAATGTGTTTTATTTTCTTGTCTCTATATACTCTTAGTTTATATGTTTATGTTTGATATTATTTTCTTATTTTCCTTGTGTATTTTGTATGTGTCCTTGACTTTCTCTATTTATTTTGTATGTTTGCATTTTTTTTTTGTTTCTCTGATGTGTCATTCTTGCTTTTACCATTTATTCTATGTATCTTGTTTTCTTTGTTTACCTTGTGTGCTTTTATCGATTTCTTTGTCTACTCCATGTGTGACATGATTACTTTAAATTTGATATGATTTCAAAACACTTGTCATATTTTATCTGTGTCTTCACTACTTCAAGTATTTATTATTTGGTTTGTCCTCTCTGTTTAGTTTGTATGTGATATGTTTTTTTAGTTTTTATTGTTACGTTGTGTTTGTTGTGTGTTATGGTGCCATGATATTTTGTTTTGTATTATGACGTCTGATCTAAATCAATTAATTCTCTTATTTGCCATGATTCATATCATGCAAAAAAAATTGAGTCTTGGCTATATTGTCATAATCTATATCATAGATTTATCAGGGACAAGGCTCCATACTTGTGCTCAATATTCATGTATCCACTGCTACATTACTTATTAATTGATTCCCATGCACAGCATATTACTCTTATGCTTATATTGCATGCATTTTTCCAACATGGGGAATCTTACACTTGTACTTATATAAATTACATCACAAACCCATACAAGGCAATTTATTTATAATATACATGCTTCCAAAATAATATATTTCTATGTTTGACATCATTGATTTTATTGCCTATCTTATATATGATGTGTGTAATCCTTTCTTTCAAGATATATGCTTCACATGATTCACCGTACATCTCAAAAGAGGGTAATATATTCCACCCATTTTAACTTTAGACTTCAAACTCTAGGGCTTCAAACATTCAATATCTTTTTTGCTTCTCTAACTGAAGGTAATTACAAGGTATTTATTTTTAAACATGTCCAACATGTGACACATGTTCTCATAATAAAATACATATAAGGCATTTTATAGCCTCAACCTTTTTTATAGTACATTCAATTTGTTTGGCTTTGATTTTTGATCACTAAAATTGTATTTAAAATATATGCAATATATAGCACATATTAATAGACATATACTTTTACATGGGAATTCTCATATCATCAACAAAACAAGGATTCAATGCAAATTTAGAGATATATGGGTACCCTCACACCACCAACAAAACCACATGTATCATTTGTAGTTTTTCCTTTATAAATTTCAGCAAATCATTGGTATGGGCACTTACTAATATGTGGATGTTGTCACTTTTTTAGGATCATTGCAACAACTACATGAGATTTAGGAGGGAAATTTTTTTCAATCCACCCTAAACTTGTTTTAATTTGTTATATATTCACACATAAATCAAAGTGGGATATCATGGAAGCACCTAAAAATAGTCTTTGGGTATTTATTAATCATAAAATTGTATTATTCTTGGGTACCTGTGTGTTTGTCTTTTATTGGTCTAGATTAGGTTCTATTGGAATGCTTTTACCTATGTGAATGGTTGTTTCCCATCATGTTCACCTTTTATTTCTCTCTCATATTTTCTTATCCCTCTTCTATTGTTTCCATGAGTTTTTGTTATCCTTCTAAAAAAAATATTGTACATTTTTAAGGCCTAAAAAATATGCAATGTATGTTTCTCGAAGTGCACCTTACTTTCTCAATTTTAGGTCCTGTGAGGTTGTGGAACCTAATTTATCAATTTTTTTCTCTATTGTGTGTCATCTTGCATGCCAATGGGGTTGTAATTTGAAGTCAAGAAGTCTATAAATACACATTTAATACATACCATGAATGAGGACATAAAATCAATGCAAGCATTTCGAGAAGTCATTTAAGAATCTAATGAAAATTTAAGAACACATATCACATACTACTACATTATAGAAGAAATTAAGCATTCATTGTTGTTCTGAAAATCATAATAGACATGCATTGTATCACTAGACCATATGAATAAATTACATTTTACTTGACATGTTGCATTCGATATTGTATATCGTTGAGGTCCTTAATAAATATATGGTGCTCAAAAACTCTTAACATAGGTCTCAAAATAAATATTTTTCTTATCCTTTACAAGTTTAGTTACTTTATAAAAAGTTTAAAGAAGGTGGTTAATTTCCCACAAACTTATATAAAAATTTAAAAAATCAAATGAAGTTATTAGAGCCCTATACACGACGATCACAATTACAAATTAGATTATCCTCATCTACAAGAATATATAGTAAACAATTCTAATCACCATAAATGTCCATTCTATAATTCCAAAAAAATATTTAAATTACTCCAACTTTTTCAAATTATCATTATCTCATCTTAAAAATAATAATTTTAATTTAATAATATAACAATTATTTCTAAATTATATAAAAATTAAAATATATATAAAATCTCTCTTTATCAATTAATATATTGTAATAAAAAAATAATACTTAAATATAATTTTATTGTGTATATTTGATTAAACTTGATTGCCATATTTGTGAATAAATGTGACGAAATTTGATTTTAATATTCATTTTACACTAAATATAAAATAAAAACGTGCCTAATTATGATTGTAAAGGTGCTCTCTCATGATAAGATAAACTGGTCATCTAAGGTGCTCTCTCATGATAAGATAATAATATAACATAAAAATTTATTCCATCCATGCGCTTAAATAAAATTTCCATGAAGAATTTTAAAGTCCGACCAGATGCATAGAAGCTTCGTGTTAAGACAGTTGGAAGAAAATTAAACTATATTGTATAGTTAAGATGATACGATTTTTGAATATATCTTTCTAACTAATTTTTTTTAAAATAACATATATTTAATTTTAAATTTGTTAAGTATAAATTTAGTATTTTATCTATTATTAAAAAAAAATAGAAAAAAAAATAAAAAATAAAATTATATATATATATATAAAATATCAGATGTTAATATATATAAATAATAAGTGTAGTAGTAAGGTAAAGTATTATAGAATGAATTATTTGTTTTTATGTTTAATTTTAAATTTGTTTTAATTGTTATATGTTAATTTTAATTTTAAATTTAATGTTTATTTGTATTTCATTTTCAATCATCACATATCAATTTCAATAATTATATGTCAATTTTATTTTTAAATTTAATGTTTATTTATATCTGATTTAAAAGTTATTTTAGAAATATATTATTATATCATATAAATAATATATTATTATATCATATAAATAATATATTATATATACATATTGGATATTCGATGATTGTAATAACGATCTGTATTCGATTCATTAAAAATGTGATTCCATGTCATTTCAAAGAGAAGCAGTGTCTTTCCACTTCACTAATTATGCAAAGATAAAATAAAATAATGTAAACACAAAGGACGTTAAGACCACCGCAAAAAATGGCAAACACAGATTCTTTGATTTTGAAAAATTTACCACATCATCTATTTTCTCATCCCATGAGTTGTATTATTTTTATTCTTTAATTTACCAATATTTATTTATAATAATAAACCATTTAAAAGATTTAAACAATACCTAAAGAATCTAATGGAAAATGTATTCCTGACTATATTTTGTTTGCCTCATAACATTATTACCCATTGTTTTCACACCCTGGCCACATGTCTCTGCTTCAATTCAGATATGCTTTTTGCTTGTTTTCATTCACATACACATAGCATCTCACATATATGTGTCCCTATTAAGAAAGCAATTTTATTCAACAAAAACTTAATGTTAAGATAACAGGTACATTTCCATCATACAACTATGATAGATATCTTTCGCTGGATGAGAATATGGAACAAATGTTATTCATCTTCATTTCCAAGCTCCTTAAGGATAGCTTTTTTTTTTTTTTTTTTGAAGTTATGGCTTCCAAATGTAAGCATTTTGTTTGCTTATATTTCTACATGTTTTTTGTATAGTGTTTAAAGTATCTTCAATTTGTATTCTTTCTTGAAAAGTTGATAAATGCATTAACTTCTATGTTGTAGTTTGTAAGGATTGTATTTATCATAATCTTGGAGAAGAAGACTTGTATTAATGTATTATATGCCAAGTAAAACTTTTTTAACATATTATTTTATACATTTTTTACTTTGTCATAGAACAAGCTAATTTGGTACGGAATGATTGTGCTTAGTTAGTAAGAGATTATGCAAGCTAGTGTGGAAACAACAACTGAACAATTGCATGAGAGCTGGGAAAAGAAAATCAAGTCCATATTAAAAATGGAGAGTTTTAATTTAGCACAAATGCATGCTAGAAAACACGGTCTTATAGTGATGTGGAGGTATGGTTTAGTTACCATCCCGTTGCAAAGTATTTGGCCTTTCATGAAGAAGCATTGGGCAGTGGACTTGTGCTCCTATGCATAAACCTCAACCCTGGTAGGATACACCCAATAACCTGCTATGGAAATATTTCACATGGAACACAACTTACAAAGGAAGACATAACCATAATTTACCTGCAGCCCGGTGTTAGCATTTGAATGGTAAAAATGGAATATTCTTTTTTCTTATCTCTTGTGAGATGAATCTAGGGGCTTCACCCCTCAATATAAGCATCCAGCTAATTAATTCCCATGATACATAAAAGAGGTCTCTCATCATAGCTATACAAGAGTGGTCATTTCCAAGTCGTGCTACTTGATCATTTTATAAAATATTTCCTGATTATTAGCAGAAACTATAACAATATTTCCACATATAAAATCTCATTTATTGTTATGGAAAAGAAGTAGCTGAGTTATCACTTATAATATATGCTTGTTTGGTTGCTATGGTGTTATCTTGGAATTAATGGGAGTTGTTCTTGTTGATCATGTTTTACCTTAATAATGCCTTTGGTTTTATATATTTGAATCTTATTTTTTAGTGTTTCATGATGATATGTGTTATGCCTTGTGATTCTATTTTAATCATAATATGATTTGCCTTTTATCCCATTGCTCAGTGTCTAGTAGATGATAGTGTAGTGAAGTTATGATCAAGTAACATGTCTAATATTGTGTTATGTCTATATTGAAGCTATTTTTCTCTTAATGGTGTTTGTGATTTATTATTTAACAACCCCACATTATTCACTAAATGTTTCTCACAACCTTTGTGATAGTACAAAATGTATAATTATCCATGTGCCCCATGCATGCTTGACTTTACAAAAAATTGTTTGAATGTCAACATGAGTTTTGCCCTATGATAATTTTAGTGTGATATGAAATTGAACCTATTTTATATATTTTGAATGAACTGATGATCTCACATTGTTGCCTTTCTAGATTATTCTTGATCTCCATGTGCCCCATGCATGCTTGACTTTACAAAGGATTGTTTTAGTGTTGAGTTTTGACCTATGATAATTTTAGTGTGATAAGAGATTGCAACTATTTTATATATTTTGAATGTATTGATGATCTAACATTGTTTCCTTTCCTTTTCCCCCAAAATATTGTGCTTGAGTAGGAGTTTTTGAGTTATTCCTTTTTATTATGTATGACTCATGTCAATCTTCTCACATTCCAATCACTGTGAATAAAGTGTGAGATATGCATTCATCTAAAGGACTAAATTTTTATTTGTGTGAATGATCATTTGTGTATGCTGCCATATTGATATCATTTCCATTGATACCATAATAATTTGTGACTATACCATCTTTTTGTTTCGAATTTACCACTAAAGGAAGATTGAGAATGGTTTTTCTTTTCTCTATATTATCTTTTGGTTTGTGTTGTATTTCTAATCATGTGTGATAATTGGTTTTGTGTTATTGACCTTAGTTGATACTCTCACGTCATAAGTATGCATCTGATTGAATGGAATGGGTTTTGATGGGAGAATGATATAATAATTTTCCACATATGATTGTAACTAATTCTCATTTGGTAGATTGTGTCATCTTACAATATTTGAAAGAATCTTTATCTACAAGTAATGTGTATGAATAGCCTTCATACATAAATTTTATATATTTATGTAATATAGATATCATTGCCTTCATAACATGTGTAATGCCCCACATTTTATACAAGGCATTCATGAGATATCGACCTTGTCCAAGCATTAGTGGGCCTTTGTACAAGTATATGATTTAGAGTAGCATTGACCTTCCTTAATTGTTTCACCTTGTGATGTATGATCGTCTAAAGAATATTCTTATTGTGACCTAATTATGACACGTCAAAAAGGCTAGTGCATAATTATATTATAGTGGTGACACTTGTATACATAGTGCTCTATAAAAGATCGTGAGTTGGAAAATGTGTGGAGGCAGTTTGCTAATGTTTTATTACTACTATAGTGTAAGTTTGGTAAATTACAATAAATGAGAAATATTATAATGAATATTGAATTAATAAAATGACTTTTTATCTAGTGATAATAAAAATAATAATAAACTATTATAAATTGAATAGCATTGAAATTATGGTTAACTATTAACACATTCATTATTCCCTGAAAAGTAAAAAATAATGTGAAATTTAGAATGGCGTAGGACCTAAGTTCATTTTCTCCTTGAAAATGCCAAAATTTTCCTTGGGATGCGAGATTGAGAAGGCAGAAGTCCAATGATGG